>CM031678.1:27401924-27476924 GCA_006182925.3 Reinhardtius hippoglossoides
TTATCAGTCTTCCATTTTGTGTCCCTATGTTGGGACTAAAATAGCTGTTCACAAAGTAGTGAAAACTAGTTTTGTGATTGACGTGTTCTTTATCTTCCACTTCTAGTTTTATTTCGATAGTCACACATGAATATTGTAGCTCAGGTGCAAATACTGTATGTGACTGTGTGTGCAGGTGATAGAGGAGGTGAGTGTTGGAGGTGAAGAGGAGATTCGTCGATCATCATCTCTGATCCGATCAGAGTCCTGCAGGGTGAGACACACACACACACACACACACACACACACACACACACACACACACACACACACACACACACACACACACACAACACACACACACACCCAGATAACAAACAAAAAACAACTATCATCCCTCACACCATACTGAAGAGAGTCACATTACACATGACCTCATACAAGACACAGACACGATACCACTGATAGGGATCACGACACGATGACCCTAAAGCACTTACACAAGACCTCAGAAAGACACAACACATACGCCCCACCACTTTTCTCTTCACCACAGTCCAGACGACTCACGAACAACCTCACTCCTCACCTCCACAACACAAAGTACTAAATGTCAACACACACACACACCACACACACACACACACACACACACACACACACACACAACCACCACACACACACACACACACACACACACCACACACACACCACACACACACACACACACACACACACACACACACACACACACACACACACACACACACACACACACACACACACACACACACACACACACACACACACACACACACACACACACACACACACACACACACACACACCTTCCAGATGAATCAATACAAGTGAAAAACAGAATAACGTTAATCATGCGCCTCCAGCAGCTCCGTAGCTCTGTGTTGTGACCTCCTGTGATGAAGAGGAGTCACAGTTACACAATGTGACCTCCTGTGATGAAGAGGAGTCACAGTTACACAATGTGACCTCCTGTGATGAAGAGGAGTCACAGTTACACAATGTGACCTCCTGTGATGAAGAGGAGTCACAGTTACACAATGTGACCTCCTGTGATGAAGAGGAGTCACAGTTACACAATGTGACGCCCCCTCTCACTGTGTGTCTCTTCAGTCCAGTTCAGTCCAGACCGACTCTGAGGAGGAGAAACCTTCAGCTCGCTGCAGCCTCCACAAACACAAAGGTACTGAAAGTGTCAGAGACGTTTCCTGTTCGTTTCCAGATCCTGTTTGCAGACTCTTGATAAACTTTAATCTTCAGCTGAACAGAAACAACACACGACGACAGACTTCACTGTTGTGAGTCCTGTAACGACCAGTATGCACAAAGACACTGATGTTTCATCTTCATTAGTGCTAATCCTTTAGTGTGGGAGACACTGTCGACCAATCAGCTGTTAGCTGCTCAGTGAGAAAGACCGGGACCCAGAGTTGATCCCTGTGGTGCTCCACATGTGCTGTTTGTGATTGACAGGCAACCTGAACGTGCTGATGAACTGTCAATGGCAGAGTTTACTGTGTCGGGTGGAGGACGGCGTCCTTAACATGTTTGGAGAGGAGGAGGAGGAGGAGGAGAAGAAGCAGGAGGAGGAGGAGGAGGAGGAGGAGGGAGGGGAGAGGAAGAGGGAGCGATCCCCTCAGTACACTGTCCAGCTCCGAGGCTGCGAGGTACGAGCCGGGCCCGACACTGACCACTCCTACAGGATCACACTGAGCATGCTCGAGGACCAGGTCGCGGTGCTGGAGGTGAGAGTTTGCTCACAGGTTCTTTTTTTATTTTATTATTAATTATTTGCTTGTGTATTCATGTGCAGGGACCGTGCACATGAATACACAAAGAGATGTTGTGGCCATTTTAGGTAAAAAAATTGTTGTCAAACTATATAATTTATGAGATTAAAGTCGCTACATTTATGAGAAGAAAAGCTCCAATATTCTCTGAAATTAAACATTTTGAACTTAATTTTATTTATGCATCTGGAAAAAAAACATCTCGGACAAATATGAAGTGTTTTGGTTAATTTTAGAATCTGGGCTAAAAGCATTTTCTGATTAAATGGATCCAACTTTATGAAGTCGCTGATGCGCTTAGTGATCCAACTTTCAATGAGGTATGTTCCTTTATACCACAGGTCTCTGGGTCTTTATCTCCAAGATGTTTAGCCAGCATGACACTAAATCAGAAACTTCATAGCTTTAAATATATCGACTTAGACTTTCTAATCATATAAAGCCTAAAATGACCTTTAAAAGAATCAGGACAAAACCTAAACTCTAGTTTTTGATTCATTATAAATAAAAGAGCGATTAATGAACAGATCTCACAGATGAAGTCAGTGATTCTTCAGAACGTTTCATGAAAATGAAATAAAACATTATTAACAAATAAGACTAAAGGAATGATTTGCTCAAAAGGAAACATTCAGACATGAAAACATGTAAATAAAAACATGTGATGTCAATATTCTCAGATAAACGATGCTCGACTGTCGAACTGAACGTTAACATGTGAACATATCATCAATAACAAAACAATCATTTCATTATTTACACCACGTGACCACCAATAACCTGAGGTGTTTTCTTTATAGTCAATTATTGTTTATTAATTGGTTAATTTAGTTTCCTCCCTCCCTCAGGTCGGTAGTTCGGAGGAAAAGGAGCGTTGGCTGAAGCTACTGCAGGACGGAGCTGTCAATCACAGTCACCATGACAACAACGCACAGGGACACACAGGTGGAGTTCTCAGGTAAGGGTCACGTCCTCCATCATTCTTCTTCTTCTTCTTCTTTTCTTCTTCTTCTTCTTTCTTCTTCTTCTTCTTCTTCTTCTTCTTCTTCTTCTTCTTCGTCTCTTCTCAGTGGGCTGCAGACTCGGAGGTTTCCCACCTCCAACACCTACATGGACGACCCCTTCCACCTGAGTGGACCAGGCCGGGACCAGCCCATCTACTCCAACACCTCCATCCTGGAGCACATGGTACAAACACATGTGTAACTTCACTGCAAAACATATGAAACATGGCAACGTATTTTCATATTTATACTGTGACATAACGAACACGAGTGGATGACATGCAGAGCTGGGAAGTAACAAAGTACAGATCCTTTGTTTTTCATGTTCACAAATCTTTTCTAGATTAAGGTCCTCTTCTAGTAAAAACTTATTTTATTTTATTTAAAGAAGAGTTGTTCAAGTGAAATAGTCTTTAAACTATATTAATGTGACATGAGTTTGCTTTGCACATCTGGAAGAAAACTTTTTCTTTTATAGTTAGAGTACATTTCAGGACCTGTACTTTTACACTTGTACTTGTGTAAAGAGGCTGAATCAGTACTTACACTTGTACTTGTGTAAGTACTGATTGTATCTGTACTTGTTAGTAACAGTGTTCGTCTCCAGCTCCACAGATCAGACTCGTCCAAAGACTCAGGGACCGTCAGCAACACACTTATCACCAGTGAGTCAGTTTATATAAAGTTTCAGTGACTGTATATAAAGACCATCAGTGACTGTATATGCAGAGGATCTGACGATATATAAACTGTGTTATTATATGTTTCAGACAGGAGGGGGGGGGAGGTGGAGCGCAGCATTCAGAAGTTGGAGTTGACCGGGACGAGGCCGGTGCAGCTGAGGTCCGGTTCAGAGATCAACCTGTCGTCTGCTGGGAAGCAAAACAAACGCACCTCTTTTCGACAGTCGCTGGCTGTGTGTAGTGAACGTGCTCAGGTGAACACACACATCAACTTGTCGCACAATACACACAAACAAACATTGATTGGTTGTTTGTGTTGCACAGAGCTGCCTCTTCTTCTGGGGAACTTTTTCTGTAGATTTGAACTTTGTTCACATTCAATATAATAGGGAGAAACCAAGTTAATGTATAAAACCACATCAATCTAATGTCTCTGCTGGTCTCTCCTGGTCTCTGCTGGTCTCTGCTGGTCTCTGCTGGTCTCTCCTGGTCTCTGCTGGTCTCTCCTGGTCTCTGCTGGTCTCTCCTGGTCTCTCCTGGTCTCTCCTGGTGCTGCTGGTCTCTCCTGGTCTCTGCTGGTCTCTCCTGGTCTCTGCTGGTCTCTGCTGGTCTCTCCTGGTCTCTGCTGGTCTCTGCTGGTCTCTGCTGGTCTCTCCTGGTCTCTGCTGGTCTCTCCTGGTCTCTGCTGGTCTCTGCTGGTCTCTCCTGGTCTTTCCTGGTCTCTGCTGGTCTCTGCTGGTCCTTGGTCTCTGTCCTGTGTCTCTCCTGGTCTCTCCTGGTGCCTGCTGGTCTCTCCTGGTCTCTCCTGGTCTATGTTGGTCTCTCCTGGTCTCTACTTGTCTCTCCTGGTCTCTCCTGGTCCCTGCTGGTCTCTCCTGGTCTCTCCTGGTCTCTCCTGGTCTCTCCTGGTCTCTCCTGTCTCGTCTCCTGGTCTCTCCTGGTCTTCGCTGGTCTCTCTGGTTCTCTCTGGTCTCTCCTGGTCTCTCCTGGTCTCTGCTGGTCTTCTGGTCTCTGGTCTCTCCTGGTCTCTCTGGTCTCCTGGTCCTCTGTCTCTGGTCTGCTCCTGGTCTCTCCTGGTCTCTGCTTGTCTCTGCCTGTCTCTCTGGTCTCTCCTGGTCTCTCCTGGTCTCTGCTTGTCTCTCCTGGTCTCTCCTGGTCTCTCCTGGTCCCTGCTGGTCTCTGCTGGTCTCTGCTGGTCTCAGGTGGGTTTCCTGAACCCTCTGCTGCGACGGACGGCCTCAGCTAAAACCTCTCTGAGACGAGCTCCGTCAGCGTTGTTCATGGAACATGGGAAGGTCTTCCAGAGGAGGAAGGTGAGAACATTCACAAACCAACCAGACACGTGGACTCTGGAATAGTGTCCGGACCATTCTGGACTTTGTGTTTCTCATGTGAAGAGACACACTGACAGGAACATGTCAGGAACACGTCAGGAACATGTCAGGAACACGATAGGAACACAATAGGAACACGTCAGGAGCATGGCAGGAACACGTCAGGAACACGTCAGGAACACGATAGGAACACGATAGGAACATGTCAGGAACACGTCAGTAACACGATAGGAACACGTCAGGAGCATGGCATGAACACGTCAGGAACACGTCAGGAACACGTCAGGAACACGATAGGAACACGTCAGGAGCATGTCAGGAACACGTCAGGAACACGGCAGGAACACATCAGGAACACGATAGGAACACGTCAGGAACACGATAGGAACACGTCAGGAGCATGTCAGGAACACGGCAGGAACACGGCAGGAACACATCAGGAACACGATAGGAACACGTCAGGAACACATCAGGAACACGATAGGAACACGTCAGGAACACGGCAGGAACACGGCAGGAACACGATAGGAACACGGCAGGAACACGGCAGGAACACGTCAGGAGCATGGCAGGAACACGGCAGGAACACGTCAGGAACACGTCTGTGGTTCAGTTCACATCTGAAAACATCTGAATATAGAAATAATTTGTTGAATCTTCTCTTTATCTATGATCCAGTTCAATGTGTTTGTTTTTGCAGGAGTGGGAAACTAAAGCTGCAGTTTGACTCTTCACCACATCGTCACCTGAAGAGTCGTCTTATAACTTCACGTCTACGTCTCGTAACATATATACATTCAGTTAGCACTTTATTAGGAACACCTGTGCACCTGCGTCTTCCATCACTTCTCCAATCAGCCAATCATGTGGCAGCTTTATCTATGATCGATCATATTCCAGCACATGTGAACACGTCTGTGTACGGAGACAAATCTGTTTCTTCTCTTCTTCTTCTTCTTCTTTGGTCGGTTTACTGCCATCTACTGCTGTACTTCAATCAATCAAATTTTATTTGTATAGCCCATATTCACAAATCACAATTTGTCTCATCGGGTCTAACAAGGTGAGACGTCCTCTGTTCTTAACCCTCAACCAGAATCTTTCCTTTTCTCTATCAATTTGTATTTGTGTGACTTTAGTTTTAAAAGTTGTTTCGTGTCTTTGTGGTTGTTTTGTGTCTTTGTCTCTTTGTCTCTTTGTGGTTGTGTCTTTGTTGTTGTTTTGTGTCTTTGTCTCTTGTGGTTGTTTTGTGTCTTTGTCTCTTTGTGGTTGTTTTGTGTCTTTGTCTCTTTGTGGTTTGTTTTGTCTCTTTGTGGTTGTTTTGTGTCTTTGTCTCTTTGTGTTTTGTCTTTGTCTCTTTGTGGTTGTGTCTTTGTTGTTGTTTTGTGTCTTTGTCTCTTTGGTTGTTTGTGTTTGTTCTTGTGTTTGTCTTTGTCTCTTTGTGGTTTGTGTTGTCTTTGTGTTTGTCTTTGTCTCTTTGTGGTTTGTTTTGTCTTTTTGTGGTTGTTTTGTGTCTTTGTCTCTTTGTGGTTTGTTTTTCTCTTTGTGGTTGTTTTGTGTCTTTGTCTCTTTGTGGTTTGTCTTTGTCTCTTTGTGGTTGTTTTGTGTCTTTGTCTCTTTGTGGTTGTTTGTCTCTTTGTGGTTGTTCTGTGTCTTTCTTCCTGTGAGGCTCGTTCATTAATCAATCATCAGACGCAGCAGTAACTGAGCAACGTGCTGAGCAGTGGGTTCAGTTTCCTTTCTATGTTGTGTGTTTGCTTGTGTGCGTTGGATGTGACACAACTTCCTTGATGTTGTTTGTGATCAGTCACTGACTGATGTAAACTTCAGGATTTGTTTGATTTTATTTGTTGTTTGATGTGATTGTGTTGTAACTCAAACAGTTGTGTGTCATTGTTATTATATCTGTACATATATAATGAATCCGTTTTTAATGCTTTATTCAAGTCACTCATTTGTATGATTTTTATATTTAGTGAATTTTGTAATCTCAGGAGAATGTGTGTTTGTTGGCGTTGGACTAAACACTGATGAGTAACATTAAAAATATTTCATCACTTCTGATTGTAAGATTTTAATGTTGATGTTATTTTTGTTGTGTTAATTAATGTAAAATAATTATAATAGACAATGTGACATTTCAGTGGGGATCATTATTGATTACACTTTATTTGAACTCACCTTATTTAGTATTTGTAAGCATCAGACAAACATGTAATAACCGTAAATTAGCTTTAAGCAGATACAGTCGGTACGGTACATGTATAAACACTGTTTTAACAGTGAGTTAGAAACTTGATCACATGTTCATGAACTGACTGATTATATAAAATGTGATCTGGACAAAGGGAAACTGATGAATTGGACATAACCTCATTGGTGGTTGTAGTTCGCTAAGTCCTCCGCTGGGTGGCGGTAGGATCCTGGAATTGTGGCGGAGCGCCCTCTTCTCCTGCCGCTGAGGAAGAGTCGCGGAAGAGGGAAAGGTTTCCTGACTGTTAACCAGCTAACTAAGTATCTGTCTAACCAGCGGGTTAACCAGCTCACAGGTTAGGTAGAGACCGGACCGAAGGTAAAACCACTTCTTATCACACGCGCTCTGTGCGCGTCATTATTTCACGGTTCTTGTTGTGAGGTTGTTAAATATGGCCTCCTGCTGTTAGCTGTTAGCTGTTAGCAAGGCGTAGACAGCACTGCAGCCTTTAGCCGGTTAGCAGGGGGCTAGCAGCAGGGCTAAGCTAGCAGGGCTAAGCTAGCAGGAGGAGTTTAGATGTTTTCAAAGAGAGGGGGGGCTGATGGGGGGTAATACCCGAGCTAAACATGTCTCCTCTTATCACGCACGACTGTCACCACGTTTAACGCTGCGTGTTAACACCGAGCTCAGCGTTTAGCCTTTAGCTCGGTGCTAGCTTAGCCCAGCTTCCTCCTTTTGTTTGTGTCCAGCTGATCGGTCTGAGAAGAGAGAGAGTGAAGGGAGACAGGGTTAAGACACGGTGAGACACCAGGGGGACACAGTGAGACACCAGGGGGACACGGTGAGACACCAGGGGGACACAGTGAGACACCAGGGGGACACAGTGAGACACCAGGGGGGGACAGAGTGTGGAGACAGTGAGACACCAGGGGGACACAGTGAGACACCAGGGGGACACAGTGAGACACCAGGGGGACACAGTGAGACACCAGGGGGACACGGTGAGACACCAGGGGGACACGGTGAGACACCAGGGGGACACAGTGAGACACCAGGGGGAGACAGAGTGTGAGACACCAGGGGGACACAGTGAGACACCAGGGGGACACAGAGTGTGAGACACCAGGGGGACACGGTGAGACACCAGGGGGACACAGTGAGACACCAGGGGGACAGAGTGAGACACCAGGGGGACACGGTGAGACACCAGGGGGACACAGTGAGACACCAGGGGGACACAGAGTGTGAGACACCAGGGGGACACGGTGAGACACCAGGGGGACACAGTGAGACACCAGGGGGGGACAGTGTGTGGAGACAGTGAGACACCAGGGGGACACGGTGAGACACCAGGGGGACACAGTGAGACACCAGGGGGACACAGTGAGACACCAGGGGGACACAGTGAGACACCAGGGGACAGAGTGAGACACCGGGGGGACAGAGTGTGGACACAGTGAGACACCAGGGGGACAGTGTGTGGACACAGTGAGACACCAGGGGGACACAGTGAGACACCAGGGGGAGACAGTGAGACACTGGGGGGACAGAGTGTGGACACAGTGAGACACCAGGGGGACAGTGTGTGGACACAGTGAGACACCAGGGGGAGACAGAGAGACACCAGGGGGACACAGTGAGACACCAGGGGGACACAGTGAGACACTGGGGGAGACAGAATGAGGACACAGTGAGACACCAGGGGGACAGTGTGTGGACACAGTGAGACACCAGGGGGACAGAGTGTGGACACAGTGAGACACCAGGGGGACAGTGTGTGGACACAGTGAGACACCAGGGGAGACAGAATGAGGACACAGTGAGACACCAGGGGAGACAGAATGAGGACACAGTGAGACACCAGGGGACAGTGTGTGGACACAGAGAGACACCAGGGGGACAGTGTGTGGACACAGTGAGACACCAGGGGGACAGAGTGAGACACCAGGGGGACACAGTGAGACACCAGGGGGACAGAGTGTGGACACAGTGAGACACCAGGGGGACAGTGTGTGGACACAGAGAGACACCAGGGGGACAGTGTGTGGACACAGTGAGACACCAGGGGGACAGAGTGAGACACCAGGGGGACACAGTGAGACACCAGGGGGACAGAGTGTGGACACAGTGAGACACCAGGGGGACAGTGTGTGGACACAGAGAGACACCAGGGGGACAGTGTGTGGACACAGTGAGACACCAGGGGGACAGAGTGAGACACCAGGGGGACACAGTGAGACACCAGGGGGACAGAATGAGGACACAGTGAGACACCAGGGGGACAGTGTGTGGACACAGTGAGACACCAGGGGGACAGAATGAGGACACAGTGAGACACCAGGGGGACAGTGTGTGGACACAGTGAGACACCGGGGGGACACGGTGAGACACCAGGGGGACACGGTGAGACACCAGGGGGACACAGTGAGACACCAGGGGGAGACAGAGTGTGAGACACCAGGGGGACACAGTGAGACACCAGGGGGACACAGAGTGTGAGACACCAGGGGGACACGGTGAGACACCAGGGGGACACAGTGAGACACCAGGGGGACAGGGTGAGACACCAGGGGGAGACAGTGAGACACCAGGGGGACACAGTGAGACACCAGGGGGACACAGAGTGTGAGACACCAGGGGGACACGGTGAGACACCAGGGGGACACAGTGAGACACCAGGGGGGGACAGTGTGTGGAGACAGTGAGACACCAGGGGGACACGGTGAGACACCAGGGGGACACAGTGAGACACCAGGGGGACACAGTGAGACACCAGGGGGACACAGTGAGACACCAGGGGGACAGAGTGAGACACCGGGGGGACAGAGTGTGGACACAGTGAGACACCAGGGGGACAGTGTGTGGACACAGTGAGACACCAGGGGACACAGTGAGACACCAGGGGGAGACAGTGAGACACTGGGGGGACAGAGTGTGGACACAGTGAGACACCAGGGGGACAGTGTGTGGACACAGTGAGACACCAGGGGGACAGTGTGTGGACACAGTGAGACACCAGGGGGAGACAGAGAGACACCAGGGGGACACAGTGAGACACCAGGGGGACACAGTGAGACACTGGGGGGACAGAGTGTGGACACAGTGAGACACCAGGGGGACAGTGTGTGGACACAGTGAGACACCAGGGGGACAGAGTGTGGACACAGTGAGACACCAGGGGGACAGTGTGTGGACACAGTGAGACACCAGGGGAGACAGAATGAGGACACAGTGAGACACCAGGGGAGACAGAATGAGGACACAGTGAGACACCAGGGGGACAGTGTGTGGACACAGAGAGACACCAGGGGGACAGTGTGTGGACACAGTGAGACACCAGGGGACAGAGTGAGACACCAGGGGGACACAGTGAGACACCAGGGGGACAGAGTGTGGACACAGTGAGACACCAGGGGGACAGTGTGTGGACACAGAGAGACACCAGGGGGACAGTGTGTGGACACAGTGAGACACCAGGGGGACAGAGTGAGACACCAGGGGGACACAGTGAGACACCAGGGGGACAGAGTGTGGACACAGTGAGACACCAGGGGGACAGTGTGTGGACACAGAGAGACACCAGGGGGACAGTGTGTGGACACAGTGAGACACCAGGGGGACAGAGTGAGACACCAGGGGGACACAGTGAGACACCAGGGGGACAGAATGAGGACACAGTGAGACACCAGGGGGACAGTGTGTGGACACAGTGAGACACCAGGGGGACAGAATGAGGACACAGTGAGACACCAGGGGGACAGTGTGTGGACACAGTGAGACACCGGGGGGACAGAGTGTGGACTTGGTCTAAACTCTCACTGTTGATTTAAAGAAGCTGTTTGTCCCATGTCCCCCTCACCCCTCCTCACCCACAGCATCAAGATGACGGCCGCACCTTACAACTACTCGTACATCTTTAAATACATCATCATTGGTGAGTATCTGAGTCATAAAGTACTTGTGTGACTGTGTCATGTTTCTGTTTCCCACAGTTTGACATGACTGTCGTCTTTTTGTGTTTTTCTATTTGTCATTTCTCTGTTTCAGGTGATATGGGAGTAGGGAAGTCATGTCTGCTGCACCAGTTCACTGAGAAGAAATGTGAGTCTCCTCTTCCTCTTCCTCTTCCTCTTCCTCTTCCTCCTCCTCTTCCTCTTCCTCTCTCCTCTTCCTCTTCCTCTTCCTCCTCCTCGGCATCTTTGTCCAAAACCCAAACAGATATATTATCATGAGGAGAAAAAGAAGAGGGAAAGCAGCATTTCAGTGACGGTCTGTTCATCACTGAGTTCACTGCAAGCAGGAAGTGATCACAGTCAATTAACCTGCTTTTATTTTGAAAGAACAGGAGCTCATCACAGTCAATTACAGGCTTAAATCACAGTCATCAAAACATGACAGCAGCGCCTCCTTGTGTCTGACATGTCAGCAACACACCTGAGTCTTGTTCTCCCGGTGGCTTTAGTTTGTTCTTCCATCGTAGACAGAACTGTTCTATAAGTTGTGTTTCTGTGGTCGTAGTCATGGCGGACTGTCCCCACACCATTGGGGTGGAGTTTGGGACGAGGATCATGGAGGTCCACGGTCAGAAGGTGAAGCTGCAGATCTGGGACACGGCCGGTCAGGAGCGGTTCAGAGCCGTCACCAGGTCTTACTACAGGGGGGCCGCCGGCGCCCTCATGGTCTACGACATCACCAGGTACTGATGGGGAGGGGGGGGGTTCCTTTAACGGAATCCATTGTGGGCTGAAGTCGCATCCAGCACATTCTGTGGTTTCTAGAATCTCATGGTCTTCATGTTGGACCAAATGTGAACTCTCATCTCTTTGTTTACGTTATTTCACACAACATAAATACTACTAATAAATGAAATGTTCAAATCCGTGTAGGGTGAGGTAGAAACCAGTAAGGGCGAGGTAGGAACCAGTAAGGGTGAGGTAGAAACCAGTAAGGGCGAGGTAGGAACCAGTAAGGGTGAGGTAGAAACCAGTAAGGGTGAGGTAGAAACCAGTAAGGGCGAGGTAGAAACCAGTAAGGGCGAGGTAGAAACCAGTAAGGATGCGGTAGAAACCAGTAAGGGCGAGGTAGAAACCAGTAAGGGCGAGGTAGAAACCAGTAAGGGCGAGGTAGAAACCAGTAAGGGCGAGGTAGGAACCAGTAAGGGCGAGGTAGAAACCAGTAAGGGCGAGGTAGAAACCAGTAAGGGCGAGGTAGAAACCAGTAAGGGCGAGGTAGAAACCAGTAAGGGATTATATGAAAACCACACACAAATATTTTTTACATGGTATGAGTAGTATTATAGTATTACTATCAAATACAATAAGGGGAAATCTTTTTATATTTCACACATGTACAGATTTGAGAAATGTTAAAGTCAAAAACACTAAAAGGGGGGGGGGGGGGGTGAATGGTTTGTATTCATATATCAAAGCTCTTTACAGTTTCTACAGTTTTACATTCACACATTCACACAGAGCTTCTATTAGCAGCTCTTTGTTCTATGAGGCAGTTCAGGGTTCAGCATCTTGCCCAAGGGCACTTCGGCATGCACTGGGATCGAACTGCCGACCTTCAGGCTGGAGGACGACCGCTCTACCCCTCAGCCGCCCACTCTGGGAAACAGCTTAGGAAAAAGTCCCAAATCTAATAAACCGTTTGAACAGAGGTGTTGTTGATCCAGGACTCTTCGTCCAGCGCCACCTTCAGGACACGTCTGTGTATTTGTGCTAACTCCTCATTATGTCTGTTCAGGAGAAGTACCTACAACCACCTGAGCAGCTGGTTGACGGACGCCAGGAACCTGACCAACCCAAACACCGTGAGTACAGATGCAGCGCGAGCTGAAGCAGTGGCTGATCAGTTGATTGACAGGTGTCTGATGAGTGACTCGTTCCAGGTGATCATTCTGATTGGGAACAAAGCCGATCTGGAAGCTCAGAGAGACGTGACGTACGAGGAGGCCAAACAGTTTGCTGAGGAGAACGGTGAGACGCCAGAGTGTGAGCAGAAATCAGTTTAAATGTATTGTACTAAATGGCCGTCCCACTGACTGCTGTCTGCTTCCTGTTGCTGCTCAGGTTTGCTGTTTTTAGAGGCCAGCGCTAAGACGTAAGTACAAACCAGTCCAATCCAGACTCTGACAGGAAGTCGAGCCCTGGGGTGTGTCGTGTTTGTTTAACCATCGTCTGCTTCAAAATATCACTGAAACTCAACGGAATGATGAAGCTTCAAATGATTCACCAAATACACAAATGTACCAATATTGAAGTTATTTCCTATCTTGATCCGTTTGGCCGTCTCTTCTGTCCCTGCTGGTTTCAGTGGGGAGAACGTGGAGGAGGCCTTCCTGGAGGCAGCAAAGAGGATCTACCAGAACATCCAAGATGGCAGTCTGGACCTGAACGCTGCTGAGTCGGGAGTCCAGCACAAACCCTCAGCACCACAGGGAGGCCGCCTCAATGCCGACAGCCAGCCGGCTAAAGAGGGCTGCAGCTGCTAACCACAGACAGAAACCACAGACCCATCAGACGGACGGACGGAGACAGATACGTACACAGAGATCCCCTCTTCTCCAGGCACTAACATCCATCTCCTGTCCAGAGAGCATCAGGCAGGATTGAGCTGAATTATATTTACCATAGCAGACCACAGTTTGGTACCTAAGTCCACCAACCTCCACCCACAGAAATATTGACCAGATTCTATCAAATCAAACGCACCCAAAATCTTTCCTGCACACATTGAATCCCTCGACATGAATTCCAACCCCTCGAGGTCCGCCCCGGATCCCACTGGGATCAGTGTGGACTTCTTCAGCCCACATCCAGGCACGTGTGGACCAAACCTCGGCCACGATGGACTGTTCTAATTCTAAAATAAGACCCCAGTCCTCCCAGAACCCAATCGTATCGTTTTATTTCTTTTCAAAACTGGACTACTATTTGAACTGTTCCGAGTTTGGAACTCTGTTGGTCCAAGTTAATCAAGGGTCGTCCTTATTTGACAGAACCTCACCTCATTCAGAACATGGAACACTCGTGTCTCAAGAGACAAACTTACGATTCTCAAATTCGGACCAATCACCGGCAAAAACAGGTCGCCTTTATTACAAATCTGGACTTGAGGCTGTTTTCGTCCTTTATTCAGACCAGCTGGGCCCAAACCTCTGGATCCTCGTCCTCGACCAGAGTCTGACCCGACAACCCTTTTCCCCAAGACGTCCCTCCACACTTCACCTCCTCCCAGTCTGGAGCGTGGTGGCCCACTTTAAGTTAATCCAAATACCCAAGAGTCAAAGTTACAAGGCTTCAACTTTAACCCAATTCTGCCTAAAACTGGACCACTGGGTTTGCCTTGGTTCTAAATGTGGACGTTGCAATGGAGAGCTGGAGGCCCGCGGTCCAAACTGAGGATGTCCACAGCTCTCATTTTGATTCATGCTTGAGTAATTCTGGCCAAGCCGGACTCACCTTTGAACTCACCACATTCCAAGATTCGATTACCCTCCAGACCCAGTCTGCTCCTGATCCGAGTCGTGGCAGGACAGACTTCACTACCCTTGTCCCCACGACGGAGCACGAGAGGTGCGTGAGGACTCAGACCAGCCTACACTCAGATCCCCTTCCACTGAGACTCCGGCTCAAACTGACCTTCCTCTGCCCCACATCCACGCCGGCTCTGGACCAACGGGCCGAGGGACAGAGCTTGAATCCGGACAATCCTAAAGTCCAAATCTGGACTTCTTCTCTCAAATTCGGATCGCCCACGTTCCAACTCTGGATATTATGAGCAGATTTAGAACCGCTCAAGTTTGATAGCTCTCAATTCAAGGAGCTTTTTTCAATCTAGACCTCCAGGTCCAATTCAGCTCTAATCTCCTCTAAATCCAGATGGTCCAAACGCCCAGTTCGGACTTTCGCTCTTTGAGATTGAGTGAATCTTCTGGATTTATATTAGTATTTGTCTTGTATGTGTGTGATCTGCCATCATCTGTTGTTCAGTTAGAAAAGTCTTTGAAATTCGTGCTTTAAAACTATAAATTCTATCACAGAGTGGCCTGGACAACTGAACTCGCCTCTGGGATTACTTTTTTACTGAAAAACATTTCTCCCTTTGCTCCATTTCATGCCTCAACTCACACGTTTCCAAACCATTCTGCCCTTTGGTCAGTTATTCCATCATTTGTGCAGATTGCTCGACGGTTGCATTCACACGTTGTGGTGATCCGATGTGTCTTCGGGGCTTTCCGGCTGTATCTCTGCTTGTTTGACTCCCGTCCAGTCGGCCTTGGTGCAGGTTAAAGGGTTCTCCACGGAGTATTCATCGTGCTTGGTAGCGCTCGGCCTCAGAAAGTAACCCGCACCATTATTTCTTGGTTGTGGCCCTTTCTTACAATCCCCGTCTACAGAAAGACATTTTACTTTACGAAAATACTAGGATCCAGGGTTTTTATGTTTGACCTTTATTATGCATCAGGAGATCCGGCCACTGCATCTTTAGGTTCGACCTGTAGTTCTCTCAAAGTTCACCAACTCTCTCAATGTGCAATACTTAAAGCCTTAAAATACTACAAACAAACTTTGTCCAATTTCCTCTAAATAACTGAGTTCCTCTTTTATCGCAGCTGGGAGAAGTGATCAGCAACTCGCTCTACGTGGAATCACATTGTTAATAAACGTGAAGCATTAACGCACGTTAGAGGTCTTCGTCCAAAAGGTCGGATCACAATCCTTTTCCAAAAAGAGACATTGAACCACTGCAGAAACTGATTGTTGTTTGAAACCCAGTCGTACTAAAGTCTCAGGTCCAGTCCCCAGTACCAGGAATGTATCGGCTCCTTAAATACTCCCACTCCACCCAATAACCCCCCCCCCCCCCCCCCCCTGCACCACCACACTTCACCTGTGGAGAGATGCAGCCACTGGCAGATGAGGAGAGAGAAGGATTCTGGAATGTCCCCACTGGTCTCTCAGTGGATCTCGAGTTCAGGATTGATTTTTATTACATTTTTCCTTTTCTCTTGTTTTTAAAAAATCAAATAGTGTAACTTTTATGTCACAGCATCCCCTAGTGGCCATTTCCTCTGCCCTCTTAAGTGCGTATTCAGGGACTAAAAATGAAAGACGAAGCAACACAGATTCTTTTAATTTATTCCTGTTTTCTTAGTTTTGTTTTCTTTCAAACACTCGAGCAGGATTATTACGATTGACCTGAATAGCTCCTGGTTTGATGGATATTGTAGAATATTCTTCTTTAAGAATCATTCCGGCTCCGACGAGCTTTAAACACAGAACCAGTCCAGCTGCACTAAACTATTTCTTTATTCTGTTCTTTTGTTTAATGTTTCCAAGCTGCACTCGTTGATTTCTGTGACGTGGAGAGAAAATAGAAATAGATGCACATTTTATACCAAATATTGTTTTAGTCATTTGACTGTTTTAAACCTAATCGATTAAAGCGCCCTGGATCTGGTTCGACTCTTGTTCTCTCTGACGGATCAAAGTCAAATCTACTCAAAATGAATCAGCTGTAAAGATTCAAGCTTCATGTCCAGAAGGAAAATGTCCTGTGAAATATCAATATGCAACAATTGTCTTTCAACACCTGGAAGGATTCAGAGAAATCTCTGAACCAGGTTTTCTGATGAGTCAAAGTATTACTCGTGTAGCGTCTGTGACTCCCCACTCGTACTGTGGGAGCGCTCTGACCTCGTCAGGCGGAGCCGGCTCTCCAGGCATCATCAGTAGACAACAGATCAGTCCAACGCTTACACTTGTATACCTTAATAATACATAATGAGTAATAACCTTTGAATGAAGATTGTTTTTCATTTACCGTCAATGAGTTGATAAATTAAATTGTTCTTAACATAAATTTGAACCTCTGTGATGTTTCGTTTTCACTGTGAAACTGTAAAATCTAATTCTTTTGTTTTCATAGTAGAAAAAGACAAATTCAGAACTAATATTAAATCATTTTCTAGTATTTTTATTCCTATAATTATTATTATATTTTCTTCAGTTTGTTTCCTTCTTGCAAATTATAATAAGCATATTTTTCCCAATTGTAATTTGTTGGTAAAGATTTGAAGGTAACAAAGAAGTAGACATTAAGAAATTCCACTGGTGTGTTGCCTCTCGCTCTGAACGCAGCTCGCTGTCCAATGGGAGGAGGGCTTCTCATGTTCGTCTGAGATCATCGCAATCTTTCTCTTCATGGCCTCTGATTGGTGGACAGCCGCCTTCTTTAACTCTGATGCTTGATTTATGAACGAAGCCGCGCTAAAAATATCCTGTGTGACGTCCAAGTTTTCAGATTTCTTGTTGCTTTTTCTATCATTTAATAACCTGCATTCATGGAGGAAGTTTTTAAAGGAAGAAGAAATAGTTTCTTTGTTTTGTTTTTGAAATTGAACTGAAAGATTTTGAAGCTTCCAAAGAGCAAAGGGTCAGAAAGCAGCAGGTCAGAAAGCAGCAGGTCAGAAAGCAGCAGGTCAGAAAGCAGCAGGTCAGAAAGCAGCAGGTCAGAAAGCAGCAGGTCAGAAAGCAGCCGGTCAGAAAGCAGCGGTCAGAAAGCAGCAGGTCAGAAAGCAGCAGGTCAGAAAGCAGCAGGTCAGAAAGCAGCAGGTCAGAAAGCAGCAGGTCACTGGATCCGTAAGGAAACTGTTGGAACGTTGTTGTGGCCGACGCCTGAAACTTCCCTCATCCACAGCGGTGCCAGCAGGGGGCAGTGTTGTGTCGAGACTTTAGTTTAAAGAGTTTGTTACAGCGTCTGCAAACTTCGACATTTAATCAGAAAAAAAAATCAATAAAAACTAAACACATTTCTTTTTATGTCCATAAACTCCTGTAACAAGCCCGGAGAGTTTTTAAATCGTAGAGTGTGATTGAAGCAAATCTGCATTTTAAATGATGCCACTGATCGGTCAGATGGTGGCGCTGTGGTCAGCTGATGCACAGGCTTCTTCTTCTTCTCCGCCCACTGGCTGTAACGTGCTCTGTACTTTTTATTCTTTTGTTTTTCTTCTGTAACGTCTGTTGATTTTCTGTCGGCTAAAGTAACAAATATGCTTCTTCTGATTCGTTGACTATTTATATTCTTAATCTGTAATTTGATTTTCTTCACTGTTCCATTGTACGACCACGAGGATTCAGTTATTTGTAAATAAAGTATATATATATATACTGTATATTTGTCTAAATGAAGTTTATTCAACGTCATCTTTAGTACAAATAATCAGCACTTGGTAAAACCACTTGTTTCTTCTTACGTAACTAAACTGACATTTAGCTTCTCTATAATAAGACTATGACATTTTAATGACTTATTATTCTATTATAAATTTAATCAGTATTTCACTATATTTAATGACACGCTGTTCTAGATTCATTGATTATATTTTTACACATCTTGTTTTCATTATTTACTGTTCTATGTTTTTGTCTGTTACAAAAATTATAATACAAAGACTTTTATAACTGTACTTTAGTATTTGTGTGACTTATGTTTCCTCAAAACAAATGTCTTCACTCAACAGATTTTTATCCTGAACAACTTCTTTGTGGTCAACAACAGTTATGATTTAAATCACATTTTTACGACTTATTACATTGACAATTTAAAATGGACATTTTTATTTCAAATTTAGTTAAATCACCGTCTTTTAACTTACTATACCACGATTTAAATTACTTGAAACTATAAATTATGATTTGAGTTAAAAACTGAAACTTGATTCCTTCCTGCTAAGATTTATATACTAGAACATTTTTCTGACAATTAAATGTGAAAATTGTACCAATTAAAATTTCTTTGTGCATTTTAAACTTTAAGTTATAACATTTTACTGTGACAGTTTTAAACTATAAACTACAATATAACATTAATTTGGCATGAAATTTAAATTCTCCGATACAGAATAATAATATAATAATCCAACGTGAAGCTTCAGAGTTCTAATTATAATCAGAGGCTGAAATGTTCTTATATAAAACTCATTTAAAGCACTTTCATGATAATTGGTCCACGTCGACTCCTCCAGATGTGGAACGTACGTTATTCAGTTATTTGTAGGTATGAGACTGATTATTAAAATGGTTCAATCGCCCAGAGACTTGCTCAAGGGCCCAGATTTCTAAGTATATTTATATGAAGACAAAAAGCAGTGAAGTTAGAACTAAGGTCAATAAAACATGTGCTACAGTAAAGATGCATTAACCTCATGTCTGTGGAACTGAGGCTGTTGGAGCACATTCATAATTCACGTTCAAGTGCATCAGGCTCAGATTTATCAAATATGTCTTTATTCTGTTTTTATGAATAGTAAGTTGATACACACACACGTTAATCATCTTAACAAGCACTGGAAATTCAAACAGAACAGAAATTTAAAATAATGAAAGTCAGAAAACAGAAAAACAAACGTAGTCAGTGAAACTGGTTTCATCCTGATTCACAAAGTCTCTGGATGAAGAACCGATCCGGCTTCACACCAGATTCTGGGTTTATATTTAAATGTGTAAATGAAGTCAGTTTATATAATTTTCTTTTGTCTGAGAAGAAAATGACTGAGACAAGATTCACAATCGCTCACTAATCACGTCTGTGTTTATTCAGTGTTTCCCAGTGAGAGGCTTCGGCCCGTGGACCCGTTGGGACCCGTTGGGACCCGTTGGGACCCGTTGGGACCCGTTGGGACCCGTTGGGACCCGTTGGGACTCGGGGGCGAGCGGCGACGGAACAACACTTCCTGTGAGTTTGCGGAGGAAAGAGTCTCTGCTCAGAGTTTGATTGACAGCCGACATCACTACGTAGCTGTGCTCTTGGAGGCGGGCTCTGTCTCCTGCTCGTACTCGATCTCCACGTACGCTCGCTTCTTCCTCGCCGCTACGCCCTTCGCCGGCGATTTGCCTTTAGACTTGGAGGCCTTCGTCTCGGTCTCCATCTCCTCATCTTCACTCGACTCCTCCTCCTCCTCCTCTTCCTCCTCCTCGTCGCTGCTCGTCTTCAGCCTGTTCATGTCCTGAGAGAAGGAATCACAAACTTTTACTTTTTACAGATTATTTTTCATCGTTTTTCTAGTTTAGTCGTTAAAAATCCTCCAATCACCTTCGTCTTTACAAACTTTATTATTTTTTAACTAAAGTGACGAGGCTCCTTCTGGACGGAGACAGAATGTTTCCTTTTTCCACTTCACTGATTCGTCTAGAAAACACCGGGAGGCCAACGTGACACAGACTCTTCGTGTCTGGGACTTTTCTCACGTCTGTTTTTATTTCACAGTTTTCTCATCAAACCTCAGATTTTGGGGGTTTTACCTCGAAGTCGCTCATGTCGCTCTCCTCACTTCTTCTTCTGCCACAAACTCCCTCTTCCCGACATCCTGCAGACAAAGATACAAAAAGATACAAAGAATCAAACTTTGTCGGATTTCACGACTGAAACGCTACGAAGAGACATTTTGAATCTATGGTCCGTCACCTCTTCCTCCTCCTCCTCAGACTCTTCCTCAGACTCGCTCTCTTCATCCTGCTGATCCAGAGCTTTGTCGAAAGCGTGGACGGGGAAGTTGTAGATGTCTCCGTACTGAAAAACACACACACACACACGTTAGGACCAACACCGATACCGTCCTGGTTTGTGAGGACCGGAGCATCGGACTCGTACCGTTCCCTGTTTGAGTCGCTCCAGCAGCTCCTTCTCGATGGCGTTGTCCAGCTGAGCGGCGATCAGGGCTTTTTCCTACCGACACAAGAAGAAGGTTAATAAGCAGGAACTTGAACCTGTGACGTTTGAGTGCGACCACTAGATGTTGGGTCTGTGACGTTAACTCACCTCTTTCCTCTTCTCCCGCTGCTCCACCTTCCTGCTGAGAGGAACCAGCTTCCTCCTGGAAACAGAGAAGAAGAGTTTTAAAGATCAGAGTCGAACGAGACGCTGGGAGAATGGTCTCCGTGTTGCGATGCGAGTCGTCACGGTTACTCACTGTCTCTTCAGGACCAGTTTCCTCATGCGGATCAGATACTGAGTGACTTTAGTGAATCTCTGTTTACATTTGTGTCTGATGAACCGAGGCCAATAGATCAGATTCTCATCGATCTGTTCCAGAGCTTTTTCATAGTTCTTACTGAGCTTCACCTGCAGACACACACACACACACACACACACACACACACACACAGACAGAAACACACACACACACACAGACAGACACACACACACACAGACAGACACACACAGACACACACACAGAGAGAGAAACACACACACAAACACACACACACACACACACAGACACACAGAAAGAAACACACAAACATTATTACAGTAATACTCACATCTCGGCCTCATTTTGAATTTAGAGGATTTAAAGTTCAGTGTGGTCGTCATGGAAACCGAGCTGTGTCATGATTGAAACTGAATCTTTGTTCTGATTGGTTGAAACTCACCTTCTCCCACATTCTGGCGGGAAAAGCAGCTCTTTCGATGACCTTCATGTAGAGGAAGCACTGACCTGCGACGACACATCTCATTAATCATCAAACTGATGAAGGAACAGTGACGTCAGCATTTAAAACATTACCGTTCTGACAGATCACATGACTCACCTTTCTCCTCCCTGATGGTGGCGTACTGACTGTTGGCGAGTGGACATGACGAGCGGTTACACAAACCTGTGACGTTGTATTCATTACGACAAAAGTTCTGAGACTTTGTCCTGAAAACACAAAGGAGAAAACATCACTGACTGTATATACAGAGGATCACTGACTGTATATAAAGAGGATCAGTGACTGTATATAAAGATGATCAGTGACTGTATATAAAGATGATCAGTGACTGTATATAAAGAGGATCAGTGACTGTATATAAAGAATCAGTGGACGACTGTATATAAAGAGGATCAGTGACTGTATATAAAGAGGATCAGTGACTGTATATAAAGAGGATCAGTGACTGTATATAAAGAGGATCAGTGACTGTATATAAAGATGATCAGTGACTGTATATATATATATATATAAACAGCTTGTATACGAACGAGCAGCAGATTCACTTACTTGACTTTGTGGGAGCAGAATTGTTGGTTTCCAATAATGTCCCAGATGACCTGCAGGGGGGGGGGGGGGAATTCACCATAAACATATTTCAGTTTGTACAAACAGATAAAACAACAACATGAGACAATGAACTCAGATGGTTTGAAGATGATCAGGACAAAGCACATGGATTTCTCTGGAATGTTTCCTGAATAAAACCCATCTTGTTTCTCTAGAACTCAGAGCTGCATGTTGAAGACACATGGAACACATTCTGGTTCTGTGGTTCTGTTCTCATCTGATATTCATAATGTGATCAGGCTCCTTATGAATCTGAGGACATTGGCCTGATTCAGATCAGAAGTGACAGGTTCACTGCTGCTGATGTTAGTTATTGTCAAATCACACAATTACACAAACTGCTCTGATGTCAGAAACACGTGTTTGTACAATGAGGTCACTTTTAACCAAAGTCTGTGATATACACTAACACGGGAACATGACGTCACTGCACTGAAAGGAATAACCATCATCTTATTTGAACGTAAACACCCGCTGCGTGCAACACGTGCTGCGGAGTGGAGTCCGAACATGACGCTACCAGGTCCGTGTCTGTTGCTGTCTGTAGCTCCTCAGCGGGTCACAGACACGGGTCGGAAGGAGCCGGATCAACAGCCTCCGTGTCGGTGTCGCTGAGCACCGAGTCTCGGTCCGGACCGAACCGAACCGAACAGAAACCGAGCAGCAGCAGAAAACCAGCACAAGTCCCAATCACTAGTGCTAAGCTAACGTTAGCATGGGCACGTTAGCAGCAGCTTCGTGTCGTTTCATCGCACTTACGTCGTCGCATTGCATTGTGGGAACGTCTCAGAGGGTCCGCGAGGAGCTTGTACTTCGTTTGAATCAAGTTCAGCGAATTAACGCGAAGAAAATACGAAGAGTTTCTGTCAGTGGAGCCGCGTGGACGCTCAGGAGGACGCCATCTTTGTTTCAATGGCCGCACGAGATCACGTGACTGGGAGTCAACGTGAGGAAATATCGCGATACTATAAACAAACTGGAAACGCCTTGAAAAGTGAATTATACATAAAGTAAAACGGTTAATGTTTGCAAGAAATAATGGAGGAACTTTGAAGAACATTTCAAAAGTATTGTTCGAACAGTTTCATTCATTTGAAGTTCACATGTTCTCCCACTGCTGTAAATATGAACCACATTCATAGTTTGTATATTCCTCACTTCAGGATTTCATCTGACTTATTATTACTTTCTGATGCCTTTTGACTCTTTGACTCTTTGACTCTTTGACTCTGCTGTAACACTGCACATTTCTCCATTGTGGGACTAATAAAGGATTTTCTTATCTTATCTTATCTTGTCCTATCTTGTATATTTCATTTGGGATTTATATAATAATGTGTAAAATCATTTGCATATATATATATATATATATATATATATATATATAAAACACTATAATTCTATTGGATTTGGCTGCAACTCTGTTAACCCCTTAGACTCCAGAGGCATGTTTACATGTATATAGCTCTGATTGGCTCTTCAGTATATCTTGTTTACATCTATAATATATATATAATGTAAGCTCTGATTGGCTCCTCGGTTCGTGATCAGCTGGTTTGAGGCGCACTGCGTAACAAGTTGGGCTGCACCTGTCACGCACGGGACGTGACGTCACCACTCATCATGCTCATGAACCGAAGGATCAGAAAGCAACATGGCGCTGAGCGTGTTTATCTTCCTCTCCAGCGGTTTGAGTGACGGTTTCATAACTTTAACTCTCAACACGTTTCATCACGTTCGGTTCACTTGAATAAAAACATTTAGACTCAGCTGTTGCGGACACTCTGCTCTGACGTCAGCTGAAGATTAAACACACTTTATGTTCACTCCTGGAGAGGTGCATTGTGGGAGTCCCCTCAGTGAAAATTCATTCATTCAACAGCACATCCTGGTGGTCTGGAGGAAAACTGCACCACAGACCACTTAATACATCCGCAACATAAAGGACATATATAAATATGAAGAATTTATAAATTAGACAAATATAAATATGGGTACATTAATAAATTAGATAAATATGAATCTATAAATTATATATAAACATAATATATATATAGATATATATATTGTAAGTATATTTAAGTTAATTTGTCTAATTCAGTTTCTTATTTTATTTGCATTCATTTCATTCAGACTGTTTCTCTGTCTCTACTGATTCTGGATCTGATTCGATTAACGAGGCTGTGAACTATAAACGGCTCCGTCTGTTAAATGAATCCTGTCACTTTAAAAACTTCATTACTTTATTAACAAACATGTAACTTGTTACTTTCATTGAACCTAAGTTACAAAACCATTGGAAGTTATATGGAGAAAAATCTCTTAATTTCCATGATTTAAGTTGTAACTGAAAATGTATTTGATATATGTTTATACAACACAACTTAGTAGATTTAACTTACTTAAGTATTTTTAGATTTTCCTGTTAATACTTAATACAAAGAGCTAATGAACGGAAACCTATTTCACTTCGGCCCTTTTCTTTGTCTTCTTGAAGCTGCCGGAGGAAACAGAAGAAACAGACTCAGCAGTGAAAAACAACAGAAACTGTTTATTTTAGTAAAGAGTGAGTTGTTCACTGCGCTGTACAACACTGGCATCTGGAGTTGGCACTCTTTAAAGGGACAATCCCCCACAAACAGAACTCACAGCCGCCATCACCCCCACTCGCTCATGATAACTGATGTCTCTTCTGTTTGGACGAGGATTTCTTCTTTTTATTTTTTTTATTTTTGCTCAATAACCATAAAATACCAGCCTCAGACACAAAGTACAAAATATAACAGAGAAAATAAAGAGAACTGAAATGAAAAGGCACCAAAGCGACGACGACAGAATCAGCTGATCAACTGAAAACTACACAGACATGCAACTCACATCGATTTACACGGAGCTATAGAGGCATGCAAAAACAACACTGCTCTGAACAGGCTGACACACACACACACACACACACACACACACACACACACCCAGGAGGCTCACTACAGTCCAAACATCCTGTGGTTTTTAGCCTGAAGACAGATGCATTGTGGGTAACCCTCTCAACAACATCCACATTAACGTTAACTGTAAAAGTAATAAAATAATTTCTCTGCGTCAGACGAACTGAATCGTGTCGACACGTCACGTGTTGGTGAGACGACCACGAGGAGATTCAACAAACCTCAGTGGACGAGTCGTTATTATTTCATCACAAAGTGGTTGTTACTGTTTTCTGTTAATTGGTCAATTTATTCAATTCGTCAATTAATCCTTATTGGAAAATTAAACACAAACTAGTTTCTTAGAGCTGATGACATCAAGTGTCTGACGTGAGAAACATTTCAGATGAGACATTTATCAAAAACGTTCCCGATTAACTTTCTGTCAATCCACTGATTGATTATTCCACTGATCACTGGCCCTCTGAAACTGATGGCTTCTGATTCCAGAACAGTTCTGACAAGTTCTAACATTTAGATCCACAAAACAGCTTTGTTATAATCTCTGAAAATGTCTCCTCTGGACGTGAAGAACCATTTAATGTGTTCTAGAATCCGAACGTGTGGCTTCGACCGAGAAAACACATGTTCAACAATGTTTTAAAGGTCAAAAAACAGATTCTAGAACCAGAACAAATGATTTAAGTAAATTGTTCTAAACAACATTAGACAAACATCCACACCAGCTGTGTTCTAGATTCAGAACAGTTTCAGAAAAGTTGGTACATTGTTTTTAAGTCAGAGTGGGAGGGTTCTAAACACAGGGAACACAAACCACAGGTTCTAGAAGAGGATGCTAATAAAACCGTGGAGCCGACGTCCCGTCCTGAGCCGGACTGTTCCTGTTCTGGAATCACAAGGGTCCATGATGAGAAGGTATTTTTTCAAATCTTCCACAGAATAAACTTTCCAGAGTCTCCAGTTTCTAGAATCACTTTGTCGGGACGTCTGCAAGCAGCAGATTCCAGATCAGCGCTGAAGTAGATAAGGTTCTAGATGTTGTGGAACAGATTATAGATTCTCACCAGGAACGTGCTCAATGTAAATCAGTTGGAATCAGAGAGAAAATCTTTTCTGAAACATTTTCTTTTCGGGTAAAGGCGACAGCTTCTGCATCAGGTGTTTGGTGGGCGGAGCTACATGGGCTGAGAGCGGAGGATTGGTGGGATGTGAGATGATTGAGAAAGTTTCTTCAAGCTCCCATTGGTCTGAATTCTTGAAATCTCTATCGGGAGCTGTGAAGTGATTTGTCAGTCGGCATGTTACAGTCATAAAAACAATAATCAAACAATCAAACACAGACGAATCCTCGACCTTCTGATCGGCTGGAACAGAACTGACGATTACAGAGAAAACAAAGTTCCAGTTCCACGATGTGAAAACAGAAAAACTGCAGATTTTTATTAAACGTCCAGCGTCGGAACCTGCGGTGGGGGGGCGGGGCAATCAGTGAGGGGGAATAATGTCTTATTCTGACCTTGTTTTGTTTTTTATTAAACTTGTGGACAGATCAATTCAGAACCGAGAGAAACTTACATTTTGGGACATTCTCTACCATGAAGATCTGATGAGGAGATACCACCCCCCCCCCTCCCCCCAGTATTTCACATTTACAGTCATTTATTAAATGGTGTTTAAAGTATCAGTAACTGATGCAGCATCATCATAACGATCTTTTTCACCGAGGCTCAAAAACACTTAATACTTTCTGGAAATATTTTGGCACAAATATAAAAACATCAGATGAAAATAAAAAAAACACACAAGTCGAAGCTTTTTGTTGAAAAATGAAACTGAGGCTGAAACAGAAACAAACAAGTTTAAAAAAAAGTTCAACTTAAAAGTGTCCTGATGGATCCGTCCGTCAGGAGAACGACGAGCCGGCGGCTGCTCGGTGATCACGTACGTCCGGCAGCTGAAGGTCATCGTGGGAGATGTGCGATCAAACAGACAGAAACAGATGATCACAGAGTTCGTGTCCTCCGGTTTCTCCACAGCGGCTGCAAGTCAACAGGTGACCAGCAGGGGGGGCGGGGTCAGTGATGCTCTGTGATTGGACACGTGCTCCTCACGTCCGCCCCTGTACAGGCAGATGGAGACACGATGGAACCTGATGGTTCAGAGAGTTCAGGGGGATCCTGACGTCTCGTTCCTTCATTGACCCCGTCAGACTCAGAGCTGAAGCCCCGCCCACCACGAGACGAGGTCGTTCTGTTGACGTGTCGACTGGAGGGTCTCAGGATCGAGTCCTCTCAGGACTCACACCAAACCATCAGACGCAGAGACACTGGTCGTCTGTAAATGCGACAGAGATGATGAACAACCACGAGTCGACACTCGTCTCACCACCTGTAGCTGGTTTGTCGTTTGAACGTAAGGGAACGTTTTGTTTCTTTTCTGTTTTTAAGGCGTTTCATCAAAGACGAGAGTAAAGAACAGAAATAATGGCGTCTCCACAGATCGTGATGAGTCTCAGGACGTTTTAAACCCGAGCTGTGGTTCTTCTTCACTGGGCGGGGGGGCTGGGGGTTAATGGTGGGGGTGGATCAGGACTCGTTAAGTCTTTGAGGGACGTTCTGGACCAGGTCTCCTGGTCTTAGGACGTCTTGACCAGGTCGTAGACGTAGATGTGGAAGTCGTCATCGAACTTGATGAAGTAGACGGAGGGTTTGGCCTCCACCTGGTGGATGACCATACCCGACCTCTTCCCGCCGTCCTCTTTGGCGTACTCGACCTGCTTGCCCACCAGACTGTCGACCACCTCGCCGGGCTCCCGCTCCGCCGCCACACTGTCGTCTGCAGACAAAGAGATGATGGATATTCACATGTTCTTTTATTTTGAAATGACACCAGGTTGATAACAAACTTTCAATTTCACACAACTTGTTAGTGAGTCCGTGAGAAACGACAACAACATTATACGACACAAAACCCACAACTTTAAATGTCTAGTTTTATACAAACAAAAGTTCAAGACCCACAACGTTTCAGTTTCCAGAAACTTGAAGATAAGAGAAAAATTGAAAAAAACTTTAAATGTTTGAAACAAATATTAAATTATCAAAACACTTGCAGATTAAATTGAAGTCATTTGACTTTTTGATAAATCAGCCGATCGCTGCTGCTCGGAACAAGTGTTTGTGTAGTTGGTGTTTGTGAAGCAGCAGCAGGTTGTCGGGTCCGACTCGTTCACACCAACAGGAACATGTGGGGAACACGTGGGGAACACGTGGGGAACACGTCAGGAACATGTGGGGAACACGTCAGGAACACGTCAGGAACACGTGGGGAACACGTGGGGAACACGTCAGGAACATGTGGGGAACACGTCAGGAACACGTCAGGAACATGTCAGGAACACGTGGGGAACACGTCAGGAACATGTGGGGAACACGTCAGGAACACGTCAGGAACATGCTTTTGGTTTAGTTCATGTCTGAAAACAGCTGATGTGTTCTGTCAGAAACTAAAACTATACTATAGAATAATATTAAACCGATAAAGTTGTCTTGACTTAAAAACGGATACAGATTCAGCTGTCAATCATGACGTCTGTTAGATCCCTGTACAGGAGGTCCTCCGCTGAAAGGGTCCGAGTCTCCGGCTCACGGGAGATTCACTCAAACCCATGTGATCTGGAGGAGACACGCCCACCTTCTACCTGCCTTCATTCAATCCACTGAGAGACTGTTCATTCTGAACACTGGTTCATTCCGAACACTGGTTCATTCCGAGCACTGGTTCATTCCGAACACTGGTTCATTCCGAGCACTGGTTCATTCCGAGCACTGGTTCATTCCGAGCACTGGTTCATTCCGAACACTGGTTCATTCTGAGCACTGGTTCATTCTGAGCACTGGTTCATTCTGAACACTGGTTCATTCTCAGCACTGGTTCATTCTGAACACTGGTTCATTCTCAGCACTGGTTCATTCTGAGCACTGGTTCATTCTGAGCACTGGTTCATTCTGAACACTGGTTCATTCTGAGCACTGGTTCATTCTGAGCACTGGTTCATTCTGAGCACTGGTTCATTCCGAGCACTGGTTCATTCTCAGCACTGGTTCATTCTGAACACTGGTTCATTCTGAGCACTGGTTCATTCCGAGCACTGGTTCATTCTGAGCACTGGTTCATTCTGAGCACTGGTTCATTCTGAACACTGGTTCATTCTGAACACTGGTTCATTCTGAGCACTGGTTCATTCTGAACACTGGTTCATTCCGAACACTGGTTCATTCCGAGCACTGGTTCATTCCGAGCACTGGTTCATTCCGAACACTGGTTCATTCCGAACACTGGTTCATTCCGAGCACTGGTTCATTCTGAGCACTGGTTCATTCCGAGCACTGGTTCATTCTGAACACTGGTTCATTCCGAGCACTGGTTCATTCTGAACACTGGTTCATTCTGAACACTGGTTCATTCTGAGCACTGGTTCATTCTGAACACTGGTTCATTCCGAACACTGGTTCATTCCGAACACTGGTTCATTCTGAGCACTGGTTCATTCTGAGCACTGGTTCATTCCGAGCACTGGTTCATTCTGAACACTGGTTCATTCCGAGCACTGGTTCATTCTGAACACTGGTTCATTCCGAGCACTGGTTCATTCTGAACACTGGTTCATTCCGAACACTGGTTCATTCCGAACACTGGTTCATTCTGAGCACTGGTTCATTCTGAGCACTGGTTCATTCCGAGCACTGGTTCATTCTGAACACTGGTTCATTCCGAGCACTGGTTCATTCCGAGCACTGGTTCATTCTGAGCACTGGTTCATTCCGAACACTGGTTCATTCTGAACACTGGTTCATTCCGAGCACTGGTTCATTCTGAACACTGGTTCATTCTGAACAGAGACAAGTCGGGTTTCAGTCCGGCCTGTTAACGGCAGCTCTCCTCTGATCTGTGCTCTTGGAAGTTGTGGGGGTTCTTTTCTTTGTTCAGCACCAAGGATCAAACACAGTTCACTAGAGGAACTGAAGAACCAGGAAGTGGTTCACAATCCCCACGGGGATCCAGTGTCCCACTGGGCAGAAAGGCTCGGTCCACCACTCCTCCCATTGTCGGACATTCTATATTGATGCAATGATTTTCAGCCTGTTTTTATATCATCAAATAACTCATTAAACCCAAACTGATCAGAAAACCTTTTTGTTTTCTTCCACACGGACCCGGACCGGAGGTAAACTCAGACTTCACATTTCCCAGGAAGCATCTCTCTGGCTTCCCTTTGGGGAGTCATGTCGTCCCCCTTGGTTCACGGGCCTGAGAGCGTGGGCGAGGCAAAGCCCCGGTCACTCACTGGAGTCGGGCATGATGCGGAGGTCTCCCTCCTTGTAGTCGTCCAGCAGCTGGTACATGTAGAGAACCGGGTCTTTCTCGTATGTGATGTAGAACCAGGCCGTCATGATGGGCGCTCGAGCCAGAACCATCCCCCGCCACTCCTCCTTCGGCCCGTCCTCCGTCTCAAACATGTGCTCCACCGCTTTCCCGATCATCGTCTCCGCCAGCAGCGAGTCGCTCACACGGGCCGGAGCTGGACCAATCACAAGACAGACTTCATATTTACTGTCAGGGCTCAACTGTGAACGCTTCATCAGAACAGAAACACTTTTTACTACTTTTACAAGTTTTCTAAATGTTTTGTTTAAACATACAAATGAGTCTGTTCCTAATGAAAACACGTTAATTCAGATTTATCTCTTTCTGGACATAAATAAAACACATTAATGCAACTCGTCCGTTCAACAGCTCAAAGCAGCGGTCGCTCTCTGGCGAGTGTGCGTCCTCACCCACTCTGTCGGGCAGCACCTCCAGCCCCACCACCCGCTCGTCGCTGTACAGCTCCAGGCCGTAGATGCAGTCGAAGCCGTCGTATTTGATCAGATAGAGGGAGGGGTTCACGGGGACCTGGTCCAGGACCGTCCCCTTCCACTGAGACGACTTACCTGAGAGGAAGCAGAGAAACGAACACGCTCACATTTCAGGAAACAAGGAGCAGCTTCTCTGGTTTCAAGATTCCTCCAACGATTCCTAGATGACTTTTCTTCACTGCTGCAGTGGATTCTCTACAGAAACATGATCAGAAACTAGAACCCCTGGTGGTTCTGTGCTTCCTCCAACCAGAGCAGCTCCTCTGTGGCTCAACTGAACGTTTGCAGCAACTTTGAAGACATTTGACAAATGAACAACCTTCGACCAGTGGGTGGCGCCATCGCAGAGGCGTGAACAACCCCACCGGGATAATAAAGGATCATCAGTTATATGCGACTTACTTCCCTCCTTCCAGATGTGCTGGATCCTGCAGCCCACGATGTTCCTCCTGGGCGGAGACAGAGTTTTACTGGGACCAACACTGGTCCTCTGCTTCCTGCAGGAGGAGCCACAACGAAGAGAGAGGAGGAGGTGGAACGAAGAAGAGGAACATGAAGAAGAGGAACATGAAGAAGAGGAGAAGAGTCCAAAGAAGAGTTTAGATGAACAGTAGAGAAGAAGAAGACAAATTAAAGTCATGAAAAAAAAGTGAGAGAAGATGATTTTATAACATTTTATCTCAAGATTTTATAAAGTATTATTTTAAGACTTACTTGTGCGAGTTCTTTTTCTTCATCATGTTTGCAGACACACCTGAATGTCCTGAAACACACACACACACACACACACACACACACACACACACACACACACACACACACACACACACACACACACACACACACACACACACACACACACACACACACACACACACACACACACTATCAGTATCTCTCCTGCATCATCTCCAACACGTTTTTACATTTTGTTTCTGACTGACCAGTTATTTTTTTTGTCTTTTTGTTGAGCGGCTCCAACACTACATTACCCATGAGCCTCAGCTGCTGTCACTGTGCAGAAGAAGCTGGTTTTCTACAATATGACGTCTTTATTTGTTCGCATGTTTGCACGCCACACCCAACGTGAAGCTCTGTGATTGGATGTTTGTTAATGAAATGCATCATGGGAGTCGATGACTTCTCTTTCAGTATTTCTGTTCACAGGTGTGTCTGTGTGTGTCTGTGTGTGTGTGTGTCTGTGTGTGTCTGTGTGTGTGTCTGTGTGTGTCTGTGTGTGTCTGTGTGTGTCTGTGTGTCTGTGTGTGTCTGTGTGTGTGTCTGTGTGTGTCTGTGTGTGTCTGTGAGCCTACACGTGGACGTGTACCTTACTCAGAGCCCCACGCTGTACCCTGACGTGCACCTCCCTAAATATTGAACTACACGTCGCTGTGATTGGTCGTTGCTTGGTAGCGTCTTCAGTAGCCCTGCCCCCCTTTTGAATTGAGCTCAAGGAACGAACACGGACAACGTTTTTCTTTTCTTAGTTTCAGTTCTTTAAGACAAAGTAATGAGCTCCAACACTCGCCCTCGTTCTGAAGTCAACAGACGCCAGAGAATTAGGAAATAATCAACACCAGCGTAGAAACTCTACCGCCACTCGTGTTTCGGTGTAATTACAGCGTGACTCAGACACACCTACGCAGAACTGTGAATAAGGCTTAACTCACCGCCGTCTGTTCGGGGCCGCGGGGCCGCTGGGCTCTTGAATGGGGTCTTCATTCATCCACCTGTAGGGGGCAGCCAGCCAGGCTGCTGGTCCAGGTTAAATGCTGGAGTGTATGTGTGTGTGACACAGGCCTGGGTCACTTCAGGTGTGTTAATGTGAGAGGGGGGGTGGGTGGGAATGTAAGGAGGGAGCAGGGGGGAGGAGGGGAGGGAAAGGAGGGAGGAGGTGGAGGGAAAGAAGGAGCACCAGGAATTAGGCTGGGCTCCGGACAGGCTGCATCCAGGCCGGGTACAGACTAACACCTGGAGGCCGAGGAGACGTCTCAGCTGGTGGAGTCGATGAGGAAACGCTGCGTTGAGCCTGAGGAGGGAAACGGGACCAGCAGTCAAATCAATGATCAATTATCAATTATCAATAATCAATAATCAATAATCAATATCCTCATTAAGAACATCTATCTACACACAAGGTGCCGCCCATACACCAGCTCGACCAATCAGGAGTCAGTCTCAGCCCATTTTTATATCATAACAAATTCAACTTTCTCAGAAGATGAATGAAATGTCTGAGGGTTAGGTTAGGGTCAGTCAGCTCCTCCCTTTACTCGCTGATTCTGTGGAATTTACCTCTGAGCAGCGTAAATAACCTGATAAGAGATTTACATAGCTGTTAACCCCCCCCCCACCACACAGGTCACAGCCTCAGAGGTCAAAGGTCGTAGCCTCCGTCCTGCTGCATGTTAACAGTCCGGAGGTCTGAAGAGCAGCGGAGGAGAAAACATTCAGATTTCACTTTGAACACAAAAGTGCAGATGAATGAAAAAGATGTTGAAAGTTTTAAAACCTTGAATCTTCTATCAAATCACCTCAGGTTGAAAAAACTGAAGAATAAAGTCAACAGGAGGAAACTGAGGCAACTACACAACTACTACTACAACCACTGACACTGAGCAGGAACCTGCTGCACAGCAGTACATCACACATGGATCACACCAGACCTAGACCAGCATCACACCACGTTCACTAGAGACCTAGACCAGCATCACACCACGTTCACTAGAGACCTAGACCAGCATCACACCAGGTTCACACCGTTCACTAGAGACCTAGACCAGCATCACACCACGTTCACACCACGTTCACTAGAGACCTAGACCAGCATCACACCACGTTCACTAGAGACCTAGACCAGCATCACACCACGTTCATAGGGGACCTAGACCAGATCACACACGTCACTAGAGACCTAGACCACATCACACCACGTTCACTAGAGACTAGACCAGCATACACACGTTCACTAGAGACCTAGACAGCATCACACCAGTTCACACCAGTCACTAAGACCTAGACAGCATCACACCACGTTCACTAGAGACCGAGACAGCATCACACAGGTTCACACAGTTCACTAGAGACCTAGACCAGCATCACACCACGTTCACACAAGGTTCACTAGAGACCTAGACCAGCATCACACCAGGATCACACCAGGTTCACACCACGTTCACTAGAGACCTAGACCAGCATCACACCACGTTCACTAGAGACCGAGACCAGCATCACACCAGGTTCACACCACGTTCACTAGAGACCTAGACCAGCATCACACCACGTTCACACAAGGTTCACTAGAGACCTAGACCAGCATCACACCACGTTCACTAGAGACCTAGACCAGCATCACACCACGTTCACTAGAGACCTAGACCAGCATCACACCACGTTCACTAGAGACCTAGACCAGCATCACACCAGGTTCACACAAGGTTCACATCATGTTCACTCGAGACCTAGACCAGATCACACCAGGTTCAGTCCAGGGTCACACGAGATCTAGACCAGGATCAAGAGTGACCTCACCTGAGTTTACACGCGCACGCACACACACACACACAGTGTTGTTGGTTGTTTTGGTGGATGAAGATGAAGCTGTAGAAGATGATGATGAAACTAATAATGAAGCAGAGGATGAAGATGAAGATGATGAAGCTGAGGATAAAGATGAAGATGAAGCTGAAGATGAAGCTTGAGGTGATGATGAAGAATATGAAGTTGATGAAGATAATGATGAAGATGTTGAAGATGATGAAGCTGAAGAAGAAGCTTGAGGTGATGATGAAGAATATGATGAAGCTGTTGAAGCTGTAGAAGATGATGATGAAACTAATAATGAAGCAGAGGATGAAGATGATGAAGCTGAGGATAAAGATGAAGAGGATGAAGAATATGAAGTTGATGAAGATAATGATGAAGATGTTGAAGAAGATGAAGCTGAAGAAGAAGCTTGAGGTGATGATGAAGAATACGAAGCTGATTAAGATGAAGATAAGGTTTGAAGATGATGAAGATGAAGCTGATGGTGAGGATGAAGATGAGGAGAGGTCACAGTTTACCCCCCCTCACTAACTGCCCCCCCCCCCCTGCAGCTTCATATTCATCCTGTTCATTTGTCCGCACTCGGCCGCCATATTGCACCGATATTTACAAAAACCCGCATCGGTGTAAAAACGGCGCAGACGAACAAAGGGAGCTAGCACAACAAGCCTGATGCTAAGCTAACTCCTGCTAACAGGTCGAGGCGGACTAACGGCCCGTTCACCGGGAGGCTCCGCGGGCCAGAGCCCGCAGCTTCACACCGACTCACCGATCAGCGCCCCCGCACGAACCCGATCAACCGCCGAGGCTGCGAATCGATCCGCTTTGCCTCCGTTCGATTCCCGCTGCGTCAAGATAACCGAGCCAAGATGGGGCCCCGCCGGAAACCAGGCGGCCTGACCTTCAAAATAAAAGCAAGGATTTTGATGCAATGCGATTTTTGTCTTTTTAATAACTACACAAACACGTGCATTAAATTCAGTCCTTAGTATTAATACAGCAAAGCCCAGACCACGCAGTTTCCATTCAGCTCTGTTAACCATGGATTCCATGAAAAGTTAAAAGATCTTTTATTTCAATTTGATACAGAAACTTGACAACTTGTGTTTTTAAGAGTCTGAGACAGAAACACTCTTAACTGATGATTTGATTTCTGTCAATATCTGTACATGTTTGTTAATATGGTTTTGATGCACATGTTTCATTATCTCTAATCTTTTAATGTTGCATGATATATTTTTTTCTTACAGAGCAGTGTGTGTTAAGTTGCTTGGAAAGTTTTATATAAATAGTTATAATTATTATGAGTCTATGTAGTTTCCCTCTAAGTCATTGTTAACACTGTCTGTTGTGACATGAACACACTAAGAAATAGATTTTTGAACACTGGTTAATTGTGTTTTCTTTCTGATTTACATCGTTGAGTCATTTATCCATCAGTCCAGTGTCTGATCTTTTTTATACAGATATTTATCAATTGATGAATTTTTCACACCACAAATAAAAACACTTATCACGAACTAGGATTTTTTCTGTATTTTTTTTAGTTTAACATTTTTCCAGTCAGGTTTTAGTGAAATAAAGATAAAGTCACCCAATGTGTCTCAGAGATCGGAAGCTCCGACAGACTTAGAGTCCGGACAATGTTCAACCTGCAGCTCGACACAGTTTAAACTCACAACGGTGACATATACAAACAATGTTTCTAAAACACACTGACCCGTGACTTCATTGTGTCTTATTTTGAAACGCTCCGGCCGGATGTGTGATGTGTTACCATGGTTATCTTGACGCGGATTTTGCGCCGAAGACAAAAATTGTTCCGCCGCCGAGTCCCGCCTTTCTGCCTCTTGCCAAATAGTGATCCAGTCAGACTCCGGCGCGGCCTGCCTCCGGGCCTTCCTGCCACATCCTGAGCCCTCGGTGGACCTGCTACTCCCGGTGCCGGTGCCGGTGCCGCCGCTCCACGGGAACCGACTCTTCTGGGGGTTTGCTTTCCGTCGTGATTTTACCGACACCGTGTGACGCACGCGCCGCGGAGTCGCGGAGCTGCAGCGCGGCGGCGGCGCGGTAGGGGGCGCGCTTCTTTCAGCTGAGCCCAACACGCAGAGGGGGCGGGGCCGTGTCGCTGATCCAGAGTCAGATGATACAGATGTGAACTGAATCCAGATCAACAGAACCCGAACGTCAGCTGATCTGGGAACAGTGCCGAGGACACGCGCTCCATTGACTGACAGGGACAACACAGTAGGGCGGTGTTTGTCATTAAGCTAGGCCAGTGACCACACCGCTCACCCGGGAGACTCCGGTGAACAAACCAAAGGGACAAACTGTGACATTACAGTCGAAGCGGAGGAATTCGGGTAAAAACGAAAGTGGAGCCTCCGCTGCTGACCGCTCTCCCCCGTGGACACAGCTGGACCCCGGGTCCATGGTAGCGCCGCACGGACGTGGAGCTGATCGACACGGTGGGACACCCTGGAAGAGACGGAGAAGCCCCGGGAGGACGCCGGTCACCGCGGACTCGATGTGAGGATCGTCGCGGCAACATGTGACATGAACCGGGAGAAAACTGCGACCGAGGCCAACGACATCATGTTGGTCCGGAGCCCGGTGAGTGCAGCGGCCCGGCGGCACCGGCAGCACCGGGAGCACCGGGCGGCACCGGGCGGCTTACATAACAAACACCGGAGCCATTAACCGGAAACACCGACATGAGAACACACAGGCGTTTGTTCAGCGTCGTTAGCAGCAGGCTAACGTTAGCAGCTAAGGCAGAGTTAGCCACACTAACTAGCTAACAGCTGCTTCACCAGCTAGTTAGCTCAGGTTTGACCAGGTTAACGTTCAGGATTAACCAGCGGTAACTTCCCTGTTCGCATTCAGGAAGCTCGGTTCGAGTACTCGTACCACCGGAGAAGTAATCTATTACCTCATCGAACTCTGACTCCTGCTGAAGTTTGGATGTTATGGAATAAACGTCTCCTGATTATTTATCTTCATTAGATTGTAATCGTTCATTTAAAAGTGAATAACATATTCAACTCTTATTGGTTCAAATCTGCTGATTCTGTGTTAATTGATTTGTACAGATTGAGTCACTATAGGAACTGAGTTTCATCTCAACGTCATGAGAACCATTCAGGAGACAAGTGACAGGAGTCAGTTCATCTTCTCACTTATAAGAACATCAGATCTAAACTGAAGGAATCATAACGAGTCGTCAGATGATGTGAACGAGTTCATCTCAGCTGAGACGAGCCTTTGTTTCCCAGAGACGCCAGGAACTCAGAGAAATTCATTTATTCATGTGAATCAGAGAAAATCTGTAGATCCTCACATCAGCGATTCTGTCATCTGTCTGTCAAACGTGATAAATAACTTAGAAACTGAGTCAGGGTTTGTTTCCGAGCAACAGTTCACACACACATTTACTGGAACAGTGTGGAGGTCAGAGGTCAGATCCGTTCCACAGGAGAGAGCCGATGAATAGTTAATGCTTCTCTCCTCCCACAGCCCGGCCGTGGCCGAGCCAGAGTCACTCATGCGGTGGTGGTGATCTTCCTGGAGTTCTTCGCATGGGGGCTGCTGACCACGCCCATGCTACGTGTAAGTTAAACCATAGCAAACCACACACACACACACACACACACACACCACCCACACACCCACACACACCAAGCTCCCGCCTCAACCCACAGAGGGTTCGATTCCGACCTGCGGGCATGAATGCATGTCCCCCCCCCCCTCTCTCTATCCCCCTTTCACAAGCTTACTCTGTTTTATCCATTAAAGGTGATAAAAGCCCCAAAAACACATTCAATACAAACAAGTGTGTACATGTGAGTGAAGCAGTGTAAGAAGTGGTGACTGACAGACACGTGCTTTGAAAATGTAAATAAAGAGTTGATGTTGTTGTGTTTCAGGTTCTTCATGAGACGTTTCCTCAGCACACCTTCCTGATGAACGGCCTTGTTCAGGGAGTGAAGGTAACATCTGTCACATCGTCCACACACAAACTTTCACACAGACCACAACACAAAATCTGCACTGACCAATGAAAAGTTCATCAGAGAAACACAAATAAAATCATGAAGTGAAATGAGACGGACAGAGACCTGAGCTCAGATGATCTGCTCGACTGGGACTCGACCTGATACCTGTGACTTTCACCAAAGTTAAATCAGAGACGAGATCAAAATGTTTTCAAGATAACAGAACAAAACTCTCATGAATCCTCCAGCTCAGAGCGCTGTAACGAACCCCTCCAGAAAGAGTCCACCGGGGAACAACGTGAAAACCTGTCGTCACGTTTCTCAGACTTTCAGAATCGAATCCATCGAGAGGTCCGTCCTCAGCAGAGAGGACGGACCTCTCGCTGGCTTTTATTCAGAAACATGTGCACAGGTGACGCTCACTGTGAGACCTGCGAGGAGAAAACCTGCTCACATAGTCCACACGTCCACAATTATGTTGTGTTACTAATGTGTGTTTGTGTGTATGTGCGCAGGGCTTCCTGTCATTCCTGTCAGCTCCTCTGATTGGTGCTCTGTCAGACATCTGGGGCAGAAAGTCCTTCCTCCTCATGACGGTCTTCTTCACGTGCGCTCCCATCCCCTTCATGAGGATCAGCCCCTGGTGAGAGAACCTGTGTGTGTGTGTGTGTGTGTGTGTGTGTTTGTGTGTGTGTCAGTAGGACATTGTCACATGTTGTTAATCCAACTGTTGGCTTGTTGTTGTTGCTCATTGTTTCTCTGATAAGTCCAACCTGCTGTAACCGACATCACGTCTCCTGAATCCTCGCTCGTCCAGCGATCGGGGATCAAACCGCGTCGCACTGAGCAGAATGTTCCTGTGGCGCCAGAGGAGCAGAGGAACATGTTGATATCTTAAAAACTAGAAAGATGTTCACAGATCAAATGACTTACGGAGAGTTAAGACATATTTAATACATGTTTCAATATTTAGCAATCTGTTGGATCAATATGTTCCAACTAATGAACAACAACATATCAAATGGAGGCTGTGACTTTCAGCTGCAGCTCGTTGGCTCTTCAGGCCTCGGGGAGTCTGACCGGTCACATGTTGTTCATGTGATCAGCTGAGGATCAGAGCACAGGCAGCAGACGTGTTCACAGAGCAGCTGAAGCTCGGGGGGGGGGGGGCTCCTTTTCACTCATGGCTGGAGGCGGAGACGTCAAACACTCGTCTGTTACAAAGTCATGAATCAGTAAAAAGAAAAACCTCAAGCTTGATGTAACATATTATTTTATACATATTATGTAAAACATATTTGAACAAAGTGTCACCAACACTGAAGAAAACCGTTTCCCACATGTTTGACCTGATGACTTTTTCACTGTCACGTGATCTGAGGAATTTCCTGGTTTTCACAGAATCTGTTGCAAACACTTTGATTTTGTGTGAAATAATAAACGAGACGTTTGATAAAGTGAGTTTGTTGGATTTGGGTTTTTAAAGAGCGGTCAGGAAGTTGAACGTGTTTCCTGCTCGTGTTTTCTCTGGAAGCTGCTCGACGCACGATGTCTGTGTTTCTGAGAACCAGCGTCTCAGAGCGCTTCCTTCTCACTGGGGACGTTTCACTGATGTGGTGGAAGGTGTCTCACTACAGACTCTAGATCAGCTGGTATCTTCTGCGTCGAGCCTGAGATCAGTCACATGGTTTATTCACGTTTCACAAACCGTCAGTTCAAACTTCCTGCTGACGACAAAGTGTCAAATCTGATGCTGCAGAGACCGTTTTAAAGGTACAGCAGTTCTATGATGCATCAACTTAAAAAGTAAATGATGAATAAAATGATCAAAGATCGAGCGCATGACTCGGCGCCGCTCCACAAGAGACTGCTCTTCTCTAACCACTCACACGTTGCACTGATCTTTAAAGTAACTTTAAACTTTATGTTTGTGTGAAGCAGAAATGCATCAAATGACAGAATCACGACGCCACGGAAATATTTCAGACTTAAAATGAAAGTGTGTGTGTGTGCGTGTGTGTGTCTCTGTGTGCGTGTGTCTGTGTGTCTGCGTGCGTGTGTGTGTGTGTGTCTGTGTGTGTGTGTGTGTGTGTGTGTGCAGGTGGTATTTCGCTCTAATTTCAGTCTCGGGGACCTTCGCTGTGACCTTCTCGGTGATCTTTGCCTACGTCGCTGACATCACAGAGGAACACGAGCGGAGCACAGCCTACGGCCTGGTAACTCCTCGACCACATTTACACACACTCACCTGAATAGTCCCCAACTGTCTCAGTCCAGGTGCACTGTGGGTAATGTAGGATTTGAAAAGGGAGAAGATTGTGATTCTCTGCTGCATTGATTCATGAAACCATCACACCCACCTTCACCTCCCCTCTCTCTGTGTTTTCATCTCACCAGGTCTCTGCGACCTTCGCGGCCAGTTTAGTGACGAGCCCGGCTATCGGCGCCTACCTGTCGGCCCAGTACGGGGACAGCCTGGTGGTCCTGGTCGCCACGGTGATTGCTGTGGCAGACATCGCCTTCGTGTTCTTCATCGTCCCCGAGTCGCTGCCGGACAAGATGAGGCTGACGTCCTGGGGCTTCCCCATCTCCTGGGAGCAGGCCGACCCCTTCGCAGTGAGTCCAGGCACCAACACAGGGTCAGAGGTCACAGCGAAGGTCACTCAGCACAGCAACAGGGCCTCAGAGGAACTGAACAAAGACAGGGGTCATCGCTTAACTTCGATTTGGAACATACTGAATAGAGACACGGAGGCTGCTGTTGAAACACATGATGAACAACAATATGTTAACACGTCAAGACAGGAGGCGCTGAAATGAAACTTGATTGATTGATTGACAGTCGTCTCAGTGGTTTGATGATCATACTGTTGTGTTCAGTCTCTGCGTCGTGTAGGTAAAGACCCCACAGTGCTGCTGATCTGTGTCACCGTGTTTCTGTCTTACCTGCCTGAGGCCGGACAGTACTCCAGCTTCTTCCTCTACCTGAGACAGGTGAGACTCACACACACACACACACACACACACACACACACACACACTTACACACACACACACACACACTATCACACACACACACACACACTCACCCTGGAATTGACGTTACATGATGGTGTGACCTGGACACTGAGCTGTGATTGGTTGATTTGTGTTTCAGGTGATCGAGTTTTCTCCCGCAGCCATCGCTGCCTTCATCGCCATGGTGGGAATCCTCTCCATCATCGCCCAGGTACAGAACCAATCAGAGCCTAGCGTCAGACTCTGGGTGTGGGGGGTGTTAACGTGAAATGAAAATCCTGAAGTGGTGATGTTTTTGATCTTGGTGTGTGTGTGTGTGTGTGTGTGTCAGACTCTCCTGCTCGGTGTGCTCATGAGAACCGTCGGTAACAAGAGAACGGTTCTCCTCGGTCTGGGCTTCCAGCTCTTCCAGCTCGCCTGGTACGGCTTCGGCTCTGAGCCGTGGTGAGTCCCGCCCACAAGTGATGTCACTGTCATTTGTTTTGTTTTACCTTTACAATATATTTCAGATCATTTCTCACATCATGTTCGGTCACCTGAAGACGAGCAATTCTATCAACTATTTATATAACTAACTGTGGTGGAAATCTGGAGATACAAGAGGCTGGAAACACCAAAGTTATCCACGTGTATTTTAATAGGGGCTTTCTGCAGAAAGGATCAACACAGAGGATCACAAGGATCTCAGAGTGAAGATGCAGGACACTCAAATGCAAACATCTTATATAAGAGGAGTAAGGCTGTCTCTCAGAACCAGTTCAGACTGGTTCTGTAGGCGCGGGAGAGAGACAATCTAAACACAAGTAAGGAGATGAACAGACACACAGATGGGTAATTTAGACGGCAAATGGCCTGGCAGGTTTCAAGTCACAAACAGTTCGGACCATAAAACAGCTCAGGTCATAAAGCATTTGGACAGTTTGTTTGTAGTTGTTGATACAGGTCATAAAAGTCTTTAGACCAGGCTACAACAATCTACTTCCAAATACAAAATAGTTTATCAACCTTACTTGGTTAATTTTTCTACTACATAACTTATATAATATCAAGTTATTGATATTCAGGTTATTGATTTGTTTTATTGTCCCCAGGATGATGTGGGCGGCAGGAACAGTAGCAGCCATGTCGTCCATCACCTTCCCAGCAGTCTCTGCTCTGGTGTCACACAGTGCGGCACCTGACCAACAAGGTGAGTCCACCCGTCTGTCCACCCGTCTGTCCACCCGTCTGTCAAACCGTCTGTCCACCCGTCTGTCCACCCGTCTGTCCACCCGTCTGTCCACCCGTCTGTCCACCCGTCTGTCAAACCGTCTGTCCACCCGTCTGTCCACCCGTCTGTCAAACCGTCTGTCAAACCGTCTGTCCACCCGTCTGTCCACCCGTCTGTCCACCCGTCTGTCCACATGTCTGTCCACCCGTCTGTCCCCCCGTCTGTCCACACGTCTGTCCACCCGTCTGTCCCCCCGTCTGTCCACCCGTCTGTCCACCCGTCTGTCCCCCCGTCTGTCCACCCGTCTGTCCACACGTCTGTCCACCCGTCTGTCCACCCGTCTGTCCACACGTCTGTCCACACGTCTGTCCACCCGTCTGTCCACCCGTCTGTCCACCCGTCTGTCCACCCGTCTGTCCACCCGTCTGTCCACACGTCTGTCCACCCGTCTGTCCACCCGCCTGTCCACCCGCCTGTCCACCCGCCTGTCCACCCGCCTGTCCACCCGTCTGTCCACCCGTCTGTCCACCCGTCTGTCAAACCGTCTGTCCACCCGTCTGTCCCCCCGTCTGTCCACCCGTCTGTCCACCCGTCTGTCCACCCGTCTGTCCACCCGTCTGTCCCCCCGTCTGTCCACCCGTCTGTCCCCCCGTCTGTCCCCCCGTCTGTCCACCCGTCTGTCCACCCGTCTGTCCACCCGCTGTCCACCCGTCACGCTGTCCACACCGTCTGTCCACCCGTCTGTCCACCCGTCTGTCCAACCGTCTGTCCACCCGTCTGTCCACCGTCTGTCCACCCGTCTGTCCACCGTCTGTCCCCCGTCTGTCCACCCGTCTGTCCACCCGTCTGTCCCCCGTCTGTCCACCCGTCTGTCCACCCGTCTGTCCACCCGTCTGTTAAACCGTCTGTCCACCTGTCCGTCTGAGGGAGGTGGGGGAGGAAATGGAATGAAGGAACCCAGAGAGACTTACTGTGTGTGTTTGTGTGTGTGTTTGTGTGTGTGTGTTTGTGTGTGTGTGTGTTCTCAGGTGTGGCTCAGGGGATGATCACAGGTATCAGAGGTTTGTGTAACGGTTTGGGTCCGGCTCTGTACGGCTTCATCTTCTTCCTGTTCAATGTGGAGCTGAACGACATCGAGCCGGGGGCAGGAAGACCCACAAAGATCACAGAGGTACACACACACACGCACATACACACACACACACACACACACGCACACACAGTAGTAAAAACCCATCATCCCTCTGTCTCTGCAGAAGTCCGTCATCCCGGGCCCTCCCTTCCTGTTCGGAGCGTGCGCCGTCTTGTTCGCCCTCGTCGTCGCCTTCTTCATCCCTGAGCACCAGCGACTGGCCGACGTCAAAACCTGCTCCGCCCGCAAGTCCAGTGGCGCCGCCACCGCACACGCTCTGAGCGCCAGCCCTCTGGCCACGCCCACCAGTGACACAGAGGACATTGAGCCGCTCCTGCAGGACAGCAGCATGTGACTGACAGCTGGCCCGGCCAATCACAGCGCTGAGGCCTGAGCTCCGCTCTGCAGGTCCGGCCCATTTAACAATGAAGAGCTTTTATTTTTTATTTCCTCCGATTCCGACTGTTCCGATAAAAGTCAGGAAACACCAGGCGGCAGTCACACGGACGAGCTGGTTCCATCAACCGACAGACGACACATCATATTCATAGAGCTCATGTTCCATCATCAATCAGCAGGAAAGTTATTAACATCAAACATTTGTCAGATTGATTAATTGTTTCAACCAAAAATCAAATATTCTCTGGTCACAGATCCTCAGATGAGATGATTTCCTGAAACCAGATGTTTTATATATAACTGATATTTAGAGCAACATGTTGACATCAACTACACACATATGATAATATCATGTAAATAATCATTAGTGAGTTTTCTGTTTTCTGCTCGGACGCACAAACATCAACCAAGTTGAATTTGACTGAATTATTATTTTTAATTCAATTTTCTGCAGTTTTTTTTCAATCATATCTTTATCATGAATATTTTTGTAGTGAAAGTTACGACATCAGATTAAAACTAATAGAAACTAAACAGTCGCTGTTTGGCTGCCGCCTGCACACGTGCGTAGCTCCACCCGTCCGCTCTGCAGCCTCCAGGAGATCAAGCGCTCCTCACTGGGCAGGACCAGTGGAGGAGGGGGTGCGTTGAATTCACTGCACAGCTGAGACCAAGTGTCCACTACAGAATGTCTGTCTCCTAACTGGTCACCAGACTTGCATTATGGGATAGGGAGGAAGTCGTCACCTGTACCTGTAGGGGGCAGTGCGGGGCCAAGGTCCAGGTGTGTTTGATTGTGGTCGGCTCTGCTGCGTACGTGTAGTCTCCACCCGCCTCCACACACCGACAGCTTACCACCGGATACTGGCTGGAACCGTTACTATGACGACAGCTGTGGGGCACGTTCACGCTCAGCATGCCGAGCTCTGACTGGCTGTGACATCATCATCCTCTCCAACAGGAACTGAATATGAAGAGATCCTTTGAGGAGCTTCAGGTTCACGTGAACGAAGACGTCGAGGAACATGTTCCGTTTGTTTCTGATTCAAAGTTCTGCTCTGGATTCATGTTTCCTTTGATCTGTTACTTTTAGTTTCACTTTGTAATTTAGGGAAACGGAATTCTGTACGTGGGCGGAGTCTACCTGTACTTGACTCTGATTGGTTTGTAGACGGCGTCTGACGTGGGCGTGTTGTCAGGTGGGGGGGTAGTAGTCTTTCTGTGTGAATGAAGCTTCATCTGGTTGCCATGGTAACATCATGATGGTATCACTAGCAGCGTCTGGACCAGGTGTGAACGAGTCCTGAGTTGAGTCAAACCTCCAGATGCTGAGTTGCTGAGGCTCACTTATATTGATTGAGTCATTCCACTCTGAGATTTAATATTAATAATACGCTCCTGGAGGATTCTTATTATTAAGTTCAAACATCCGGCTCTTGAATGAATCGAGCTCCAGATGTGATCCCATCCTGAAGGTGAAGGTTCATCCTCAGGAGAACTGACTCACTGTCGGATCACAGAAGATGATTCTCTGACTCCCCCCCCGCCCGGCGCTCCAGCTCCAACCGGTCGAGCGCTCTGAGTTACTGAAGATGACACTGATCTGTTCTCTTGTCGTCGTTAGTTTGATGTTTGAGTTTAAAAAACCAAATTGTGCCATTTTGTTCTTTTACTTTTTGACTTCCTGGAGTTTTTGTTTTTCATTCACACAAACGCATCATCATCATCTCATCATCATCATCATCATCAATCATCATCTTGGTTTCCTGACGTCAGCGTTCAGCCTCACGAAGCTTAAACTCCAAACCTCATCTCTAAAGGTTTTACATTATTATTTAATCTTTATCTCCTCAAACTTTTTCTTTTCAAACCAAACTCCTCAACTCGGCCGAGAGGTTCCTCTCTCTCTGTAGCTGAAGATGTCAAACAAAGACAGATGCACCTACAGGATATTTTTCTACAGGTCAGTCTGCAGAGTCGTTACTGAATGTCCCAGAATGCACCGTGTCTTGCGTCCGTCTGCTGCTGCGTTCAGGTCTCGCTGGAAAATTTCTCTTGAGCGTCGTCGTTTCTCACGAAGAAACTTTTGATCAGATGTGAACGAACGGGAATCACAGAAAGAGTTTTTTATTTTCTAGTCTTGAGAATAATTCAGATCAACTTGTTTCTAGACTTCACGGAATTTCCCCGTGGACGTGAACATCAGCAGCTTCTGTGTCAACATGTTATTTACTGTAGAAAGACGCTTGAACAGGTTTTGAATTTAAAATTTAAAAATCATTTTGCTTTTGAAGAAATGCCAGTATTTTCACAGGAGCCGTGAACCTCAGTCATTTTTTTGGTAACAACCAAAATATGTCTTGGTAATTTGTGTTTTACGAAATCACGTCTGAGTCGTACAACTTGAGTTGGAACATTTAACATGTGAAACATTTCATTTACAAATGTCTTGATATTGACATAAAATCAGGTTTTCTTTTGGTGTCAAAACTTTAAAACTAACTAAACCAACTTTCTTCTTTATATTTGAGCGTTAATCTTTGAAGACTTGACTTGATCGTGTTACTGAAACTGAAGTTTCTGTTCGTACAAATCTGCTCACGAGAGAACCGTTTTAATCATTGGAGGAGAAACGGTAACTGATGCAGTCAAACAAATAAAGTGGAGATATTGAATATTTATATATATATATTATATATATTCAATATCACCCCCCCTCCTCTGTGTACATGATGCAGAACATTTGCTGACACTGCACTTTAATTTCTCTGAACGTGCCTCGAATCATCCTCCATGTTGATATCGTTTTTATAGAGAAACCAAGAGACGTGTTGTGCATCTTTTATCTTATTAAGAACATAATTTTGAATAATATCTATAGTAATAATGATAATAAAGAGAAATGTATGGAATTTGACATTTGGATTTGTGATTCTTTTTTGTGTGTATTTACTCATGGATTTTCATTTCTTTTAATTGTTTTTGTTTTTAAAATGTTAAAGTTCCTTCAAGTTCTAAAATAACAACATAAAACTATTAAGTTTTGAGAAATATGTTTATTTAATAAAAATATACGTATATGATTTAAAATCAAATATGATTTTAGTTCAAGTTGAAGATCAGAACACTTTATTTTTCACAAACCACATTTATTCCATTTTTAAAACTGACACGACCACAAACACACGTTTCAGTATCCGAGCAGCACATGAATACAAACATAAAGATAATGATGGAAATAACATCAATGTTTTTTTACTCGCAGGTTTTAACTATTACTTAATTGTGTTGCAGCTCAACTTTAACAACTTCACACTGTCTAACAAACACAAATATCTTTGACTTGAACATTGAATCACAGAAGACACACATGATAAACAGATTCATTCCTGTTTAAATCTATCTGAGCTTGTTTCTCTTTTACTCTTTGAACGGATGAATCCAGTTTTTAACCGACTGTGACAAGTTTCTCTCAAATCCCAGAAAATCAAAGGTCAGATTTTAAAATGTTTGTGAAACCGGCGGATGAAGCTCTAACGTCTGAGTTGAATTGTTTCTATGTTGAAAATCAGTTTTTAGGAATGAAAAGTTATTTTTGTGAAGTGAATCTGAAAACAAAAGATTCACTCACTCGGCAGGAATTCATTACAAAACCAAAACATTAAATCAAACCTAAAAGATTAAAGAAACTCATTCCTGACAAAACAAATTAAAAACCAAATGAAATATACAAAATCCCTCAAAGTTCTGATTTAAAAATGTACAAATCTCATTTCTCTCATATCTCAGAACCTTTTTTATATATTTCAGAAACTATTTCATTTAGACTTGTGTAGTTTCAATTTATGACTAAATTCAGAAACTTTTTATTTACTGTGACTTAAACATGAGTCATTTTAATTTTTAATTCATAAAAGTATCACTGTCACATGGTGCGAACCCTTCCTCCTCCTCCTCCTGCTCCTCCTCTTCCTCTTCCTCCTCCTCCTCCTCCTCCTCTTCCTCACAGCAGGCAGGAGATGGACACCTTGGTGGTGGAGTAGGGGACGGTGTCTGGTGAGGGACAAACGTTACTGATAACTTTAAATATAACAGCAGAGGAGTTATAATAAATACCTCTTTTTTGGCGAATCATCAAAATTCTACGCCACGACCACGGTCACACCGTCTTTTTACTCTTAATCATGAACTAAAGTTGTCCTCTCCTCGTCTTGACTCTCTCTCTCTCTCTCTCTCTTCTCTCTCTCTCTCCTCTCTCTCTCTCCTCTCTCCTCCTCTCTCTCTCTCTCTCTCCTCTCTCTCTCGTCTCTCTCTCTCTCTCTCTCCTCTCTCTCTCTCTCTCTCTCTCTCTCTCCCTCTCTCTCTCTCTCTCTCTCTCTCTCTCTCTCTCTCTCTCTCTCTCTCCCTCTCTGTTCTCTCCCTCTCTGTCTCTCTCTCTCCCTCTCTCTCTCTCTCTCCTCTCTCTCTCTTCTCTCTCTCCCTCTCTCTCTCCTCTCTCCGCTCTCTCTTCTCTCTCTCTCTCTCTCTCTCTCCTCTGTCTCTCTCTTCTCTCTCTCCTCTCTCTCTCTGTCTCTCCTCTCTTCTCCCTCTCTCTCTCTCTCTCCCTCTCTCTCTCTGTCTCTCTCTCCCTCTCTCTCTCTCTGCCCTGGTTATAAATTAGTAACAGATGTGATTGATGATATACACGTAATATCACCTCTGTCTGTCAGTGTGCTGATGTACGCCTCGATGAACTCCTTCTCTCTGCCGTCCTTCTTCACCTCCTCCTCCCCTGCTTCTCTCCACCTGCTCATCTTGCTCTTTTCTTTCTTCTCCTCTTTCTTCTTGTCTGCGTTCGCCAGGTTGTCGCAAAGTCGAATGAACCTGACGACAAACGACGCAGATCAGATTTAGAAAACACAGAACTCACACTGGACTGAACTGGACCTGGACTGGATTCGGTGTGGGTGGGGCAGTGGGTGTGGCTGTGGGGTGGGTGTGACAGTAGGTGTGGGTGTGGCAGTAGATGTGGCAGTAGGTGTGGGTGTGGCAGTAGGTGTGGGTGTGGCTGTGGCAGTAGATGTGGCAGTGGCAGTAGGTGTGGTGGCAGTAGGTGTGGTGTGGCAGTAGGTGTGGGTGTGGCTGTGGCAGTAGATGTGGCAGTGGCAGTAGGTGTGGGTGTGGCAGTAGGTGTGGGTGTGGCTGTGGCAGTAGGTGTGGGTGTTGTTGTGGCAGTAGGTGTGGGTGTGGCAGTGGGTGTGGCAGTAGGTGTGGGTGTGGCAGTGGGTGTGGGTGTGGCGTGGGTGTGGCTGTGGGTGTGACAGTGGGTGTTGCTGTGGGTGTGGCTGTGGGTGTGGGTGTGGTAGTGGCTGTGGCAGTAGATGTGGCAGTGGCAGTAGGTGTGGGTGTGGCAGTAGGTGTGGGTGTGGCTGTGGCAGTAGGTGTGGGTGTTGTTGTGGGTGTGGCAGTAGGTGTGGGTGTGGCAGTGGGTGTGGCAGTAGGTGTGGGTGTGGCCGTGGGTGTGACAGTGGGTGTGGCTGTGGGTGTGACAGTGGGTGTTGCTGTGGGTGGGTGTGGGTGTGGTAGTGGCTGTGGGTGTGGCAGTAGGTGTGTGGCGTGGGTGGAGCTGGTGTACTTGATGTCGGGGTTTCTGCACAGTCTGGTCGGGATGCAGGTGAGATGCTCGCCGCTGACCACGATCATCTTGAGCGTGCTGATGTTGGAGAGGCAGTGGGGGAGGTACCACAGCTCGTTCTTATGGAGGAACAGAGTGACCAGCTGCTCCAGCCTGAGACACACACAGGTTACTCACATAACTTCAGTCACTGTGGGGACAGCTCAGGTTGGTTTATCAGTAAACTAATATATAAGCTAATATAATATATAATATATATCAGTTTTGGTTGCTTAGTAACAGCTGCTAGCTTAACGTGACTAAGACATCTGAGCGTCGTTATTTCTGATTGTCCTGAACTCTCCTCCTGCAGCGTCAGGTGACGTCGTCATGGTTACCTGTCCATGTCCTGCGGCAGGTCACTCAGACCGTTGTTGCTCAGGTCCAACAGCTGCAGGCCGCTCATCCTCAGAGTGCAGACGGGGATCGACACAAACCGGTTCTCCGCAATGTCCAGGTGCACCAGGCGCTTCAGGCTGCTCAGCTGCAGACACAAGACGCACAGGGACATCATCACAGCAAAGACTCACCTGGGACAACACATCCATCGGTGACAGAGACATTTGTCCTTAAAGAAGAGAATCAGTAGATTTGTTTCATTTAACCACAGATGAAGACGATCTGTCCCCTCGCTGTCTCTCTGTGTCTGTCTCTCTGTGTATGTCTCACTGTGTCTCTGTGTCTGTGTCTCTGTGTCTCTGTCTGTCTCTCTGTGTCTCTGTGTCTGTCTCTCTGTCTCTCTGTCTGTCTCTCTGTGTCTGTCTCTCTGTGTCTCTGTGTCTGTCTCTCTGTGTATGTCTCACTGTGTCTCTGTGTCTGTGTCTCTGTGTCTCTGTCTGTCTCTCTGTGTCTGTCTCTCTGTCTCTCTGTCTGTCTCTCTGTGTCTGTCTCTCTGTGTCTCTGTGTCTGTCTCTCTGTGTCTGTCTCTCTGTGTCTGTCTGTGTCTCTGTGTCTGTGTCTCTGTGTCTGTCTGTCTCGCTGTGTCTGTCTCGCTGTGTCTGTCTCTCTGTGTCTCTCTGTGTCTCTCTGTCTCTGTGTCTGTGTCTCTGTGTCTGTGTCTCTGTGTCTGTCTCGCTGTGTCTGTCTCTCTGTGTCTCTCTGTGTCTGTGTCTCTGTGTCTGTCTCTCTGTGTCTGTCTCTCTGTGTCTGTCTCTCTGTGTCTCTGTGTCTCTGTGTCTGTCTCTCTGTGTCTGTCTCTCTGTGTCTGTCTCTCTGTGTCTCTGTGTCTGTCTCTCTGTGTCTGTCTCTCTGTGTCTCTGTGTCTGTCTCTCTCTGTATGTCTCACTGTGTCTCTGTGTCTGTCTCTCTCTGTATGTCTCACTGTGTCTCTGTGTCTGTGTCTCTGTGTCTGTCTGTCTCTCTGTGTCTGTCTCTCTGTGTCTCTGTGTCTGTCTCTCTCTGTATGTCTCACTGTGTCTGTCTCTCTGTGTCTGTCTCTGTATGTCTCTCTGTGTCTGTCTCACTGTGTCTCTGTGTCTGTCTCTCTGTGTCTGTCTGTGTCTCTGTGTCTGTCTCTCTGTGTCTCTCTGTCTCTCTGTGTCTCTGTGTCTGTCTCTCTCTGTCTGTCTCACTGTCTCTCTGTGTCTGTCTCTCTGTGTCTGTCTCACTGTGTCTCTGTGTCTGTGTCTCTCTGTGTCTGTCTCTCTGTCTCTCTGTGTCTGTCTCTCTGTGTCTGTCTCTCTGTCTCTGTCTCACCTCAAACGGCAGCTCCGACAGGTTGTAGTTTCCCGCGAGTTCGAGTCTCTCCAGGTTTTCACAGTGTCCGAGCTCTGGAGGAACTTTGGACAGACGGTTGTAGCTGACGTTCAATTCCCTCAACCCTGTGAGTTTGCCTGAGGGCACAGACGACGGTTTGATTCCAGCGTTTATCAGCAGCAGCAACTAAAACAATTCATTTGACTGTAATTTGCACTTCTACCAGTAGAGGGCAGTAAATCTTACACACCGACCCTTTAAAGAAAGCCGAGGCCGAGGAGCGTCTCACACGTACAAACAGAAAACACGTAAAGGACCTGAAACCTTCGAATCCTCACCGATCTCCGGCGGCAGCTCCTCGATGGAGTTCTTTGGGATCTGGAGCACGAGGAGCTGAGTGAACAGAGACAGGTACTCAGGCAACCGGCAGATCTTTGTCCCTGAGACGTGCCACTCCCTCAGGTAGGTCCTCCACCGCAGATCCCCGGGGAACTCCTGCAATACAACACGTCCTCACACCAGGGTTCTGACCGAGCGCTCGTCTCCTGGAGTCAAACACCTCCTCACACCAGGGTTCTGAGGACGTGTTCGTCTCCTGGAGTCAAACACCTCCTCACACCAGGGTTCTGAGGACGTGTTCGTCTCCTGGAGTCAAACACCTCCTCACACCAGGGTTCTGACCGAGCGCTCGTCTCCTGGAGTCAAACACCTCCTCACACCAGGGTTCTGAGGACGTGTTCGTCTCCTGGAGTCAAACACGTCCTCACACCAGGGTTCTGAGGACGTGTTCGTCTCCTGGAGTCAAACACGTCCTCACACCAGGGTTCTGAGGACGTGTTCGTCTCCTGGAGTCAAACACCTCCTCACACCAGGGTTCTGACCGAGCGCTCGTCTCCTGGAGTCAAACACGTCCTCACACCAGGGTTCTGAGGACGTGTTCGTCTCCTGGAGTCAAACACCTCCTCACACCAGGGTTCTGACCGAGCGCTCGTCTCCTGGAGTCAAACACCTCCTCACACCAGGGTTCTGAGGACGTGTTCGTCTCCTGGAGTCAAACACCTCCTCACACCAGGGTTCTGAGGACGTGTTCGTCTCCTGGAGTCAAACACCTCCTCACACCAGGGTTCTGAGGACGTGTTCGTCTCCTGGAGTCAAACACCTCCTCACACCAGGGTTCTGAGGACGTGTTCGTCTCCTGGAGTCAAACACCTCCTCACACCAGGGTTCTGAGGACGTGTTCGTCTCCTGGAGTCAAACACCTCCTCACACCAGGGTTCTGACCGAGCGCTCGTCTCCTGGAGTCAAACACCTCCTCACACCAGGGTTCTGAGGACGTGTTCGTCTCCTGGAGTCAAACACCTCCTCACACCAGGGTTCTGACCGAGCGCTCGTCTCCTGGAGTCAAACACCTCCTCACACCAGGGTTCTGAGGACGTGTTCGTCTCCTGGAGTCAAAACACCTCCTCACACCAGGGTTCTGACCGAGCGCTCGTCTCCTGGAGTCAAACACCTCCTCACACCAGGGTTCTGAGGACGTGTTCGTCTCCTGGAGTCAAACACGTCCTCACACCAGGGTTCTGAGGACGTGTTCGTCTCCTGGAGTCAAACACGTCCTCACACCAGGGTTCTGAGGACGTGTTCGTCTCCTGGAGTCAAACACGTCCTCACACCAGGGTTCTGAGGACGTGTTCGTCTCCTGGAGTCAAACACCTCCTCACACCAGGGTTCTGACCGAGCGCTCGTCTCCTGGAGTCAAACACCTCCTCACACCAGGGTTCTGAGGACGTGTTCGTCTCCTGGAGTCAAACACGTCCTCACACCAGGGTTCTGAGGACGTGTTCGTCTCCTGGAGTCAAACACCTCCTCACCAGGGTTCTGAGGACGTGTTCGTCTCCTGGAGTCAAACACCTCCTCACACCAGGGTTCTGAGGACGTGTTCGTCTCCTGGAGTCAAACACCTCCTCACACCAGGGTTCTGACCGAGCGCTCGTCTCCTGGAGTCAAACACGTCCTCACACCAGGGTTCTGAGGACGTGTTCGTCTCCTGGAGTCAAACACCTCCTCACACCAGGGTTCTGACCGAGCGCTCGTCTCCTGGAGTCAAACACCTCCTCACACCAGGGTTCTGAGGACGTGTTCATCTCCTGGAGTCAAACACGTCCTCACACCAGGGTTCTGACCGAGCGCTCGTCTCCTGGAGTCAAACACGTCCTCACACCAGGGTTCTGAGGACGTGTTCGTCTCCTGGAGTCAAACACCTCCTCACACCAGGGTTCTGACCGAGCGCTCGTCTCCTGGAGTCAAACACGTCCTCACACCAGGGTTCTGACCGAGCGCTCGTCTCCTGGAGTCAAACACCTCCTCACACCAGGGTTCTGAGGACGTGTTCGTCTCCTGGAGTCAAACACCTCCTCACACCAGGGTTCTGAGGACGTGTTCGTCTCCTGGAGTCAAACACCTCCTCACACCAGGGTTCTGAGGACGTGTTCGTCTCCTGGAGTCGAACACCTCCTCACACCAGGGTTCTGAGGACGTGTTCGTCTCCTGGAGTCGAACACCTCCTCACACCAGGGTTCTGAGGACGTGTTCGTCTCCTGGAGTCAAACACGTCCTCACACCAGGGTTCTGACCGAGCGCTCGTCTCCTGGAGTCGAACACGTCCTCACACCAGGGTTCTGAGGACGTGTTCGTCTCCTGGAGTCAAACACCTCCTCACAACCAACTCACCGTCCAACTGTCTCCGTCCAGCTGCAGCTTCAGGTCAACATCTGCATCCTGAAGATCCTGCTGCTGGTCTGATCCTGACAGACACACAACACAGACACACAACACAGACACACAACACAGACACACAACACAGACACACAACATCAGCCTGTGTTGTATTTACCCGTGTACTCCTGTGTGTGGGTAGTATTTACCCGTGTACTCCTGTGTGTCGGTAGTATTTACCCGTGTACTCCTGTGTGTGGGTAGTATTTACCCGTGTACTCCTGTGTGTCGGGTAGTATTTACAACCGAGAACTCACCTGTGTTGTATTTACCGTGTACTCCTGTGTGTGGGTAGTATTTACCCGTGTACTCCTGTGTGTCGGTAGTATTTACCCGTGTACTCCTGTGTGTGGGTAGTATTTACCCGTGTACTCCTGTGTGTCGGTAGTATTTACCCGTGTACTCCTGTGTGTCGGTAGTATTTACCCGTGTACTCCTGTGTGTCGGTAGTTTAGTTTACCCGTGTTGTACTCCTGTGTTTGTGTCGGTAGTATTTACCCGTGTACTCCTGTGTGTCGGTAGTATTTACCCGTGTACTCCTGTGTGTCGGTAGTATTTACCCGTGTACTCCTGTGTGTCGGTAGTATTTACCCGTGTACTCCTGTGTGTCGGTAGTATTTACCCGTGTACTCCTGTGTGTCGGTAGTATTTACCCGTGTTACTCCTGGTGTGTCGGTAGTATTTACCCGTGTTATCCTGGGTTGTATTGTGTCGGGTGTAGATTACGTTTTGTATCCGTTGTGTGTCGGTAGTATTACCGTGTACTCCTGTGTGTGGTAGTATTTACCGTGTACTCCTGTGTGTCGTAGTTTAGTATTTGTGGTATTTACCCGTTGTATTTTAGTATACCCGTGTCGTGTGGGTAGTATTTACCCGTGTACTCCTGTGTGTCGGTAGTATTTACCCGTGTACTCCTGTGTGTCGGTAGTATTTACCCGTGTACTCCTGTGTGTCGGTAGTATTTACCCGTGTACTCCTGTGTGTCGGTAGTATTTACCCGTGTACTCCTGTGTGTCGGTAGTATTTACCCGTGTACTCCTGTGTGTCTGTAGTATTTACCTGTGTACTCCTGTGTGTCGGTAGTATTTACCCGTGTACTCCTGTGTGTCGGTAGTATTTACCCGTGTACTCCTGTGTGTCGGTAGTATTTACCCGTGTACTCCTGTGTGTCGGTAGTATTTACCCGTGTACTCCTGTGTGTGGGTAGTATTTACCCGTGTACTCCTGTGTGTCGGTAGTATTTACCCGTGTACTCCTGTGTGTCGGGCCGTGTCGATCTCTCCAGGTACTGACGCAGCAGCTGCTGTTCTTCGGGCTTCAGGCTCTTACAGTAGATGCGATACTCCCACTGCTGGTTGATCCTATTTATTTCAGAGTGAACGTTTGTTTTCATCACCTCCGTCTCTGACCTGCTGTCCACACTGGTACTGGGATATAAATACCAGTGTGTGTTCATGTAACTAAAACCAGCCCTGACTCACCTCAGGACCATCAGCCGTCTGTCAGAGACCGATATTAGGAAGTGAAATAATTATTAATATGTATACATCAAAATATATTAAATGATTTTGTGTTCATGATTTTGAAGTTGTCCTTGTCGCTATGACAAATAAATTGCGGCTTGACAGTTTGACTCTAAGCTGTGATCATCGGTCTGTGATCATCGGTCTGTGATCATCGGTCTGTGGGCGACTCACTAATGAGGAATAAATCTGAAGTATCAACACAACAAGAGAAACACAACAAACACACATTTACAACAGGAACTGAACTGGAAGCAACATAAATATACATCTTTACATTGTTTACTCTGTAAAACAAATCTTTCATATCACAGATACCGATATATCGGTGATATACTATCGGCCATGTGATCGATCGGTCATGTGATAACTGTACTGACCTGGGGAGGGCGCTCTTCTCAACCCTCTGCTGTTCCTTCTTCTGTCTCTGTCGGTATTTCTTCACTCGGACTTCCCAGATCCCCTGATCAGAGACAGATCACTGACCGGGACGTCCACCTTCCTCCCAACACCCATGGCTGAGGAGGAGGAGGAGGAGGAGGAAGAAGAGGAGGAAGAGGAGGAGCAGGAGGAGTATGAAGAGGAGGAGGAGGAGGAGGAGGAGGAGGAGGAGAGGAAGAGGAGGAGGAGGAGGAGGAAGAGGAGAGGAGGAGGAGAGGAGGAGGAGCGGAGGAGGAGGAGAGGAGGAGGAGGAGAGGAGAGAGGAGAGGGAGGAGGAGCAGGAGGAGGAGGAGGAGGAGGAGGTATGAAGAGGAGGAGGAGGAGGGAGGAGGAGAGAGGAGGGGAGGAGGAGGAGGAGAGCAGGAGGAGGAGAGGAGGGAGGAGGAGGAGGAGGAGGAGGGGAGAGGAGGAGGAGGAGGAGGGAGGAGGAGAGGAGGAGGAGGAGGAGGAGGAGGAGGAGGAGGAGAGGAGGAGCAGGAGGAGGAAGAGGAGGAGGTATGAAGAGCGACGGGTTGTCACATGACTCTGAGGTTCACACCTGCTGACACACACACATTCTTTGTGTGTGTCTGTGAAGATGGTAATGAAACTGAACTCTAAACAAATGCAGTATGTTAGACAGGGGGGGGGCAGGGGCAGTTTGGGCTGAATGTGGGGAGAATGTGTGGCCTTCACATAGTGATAGTGGCCGTTGCTGGCTGGTTTTAATCTTGAAGTTGGTTAGTGTGTGTGTGTGTGTTCAGCCTTGCACCTGTCTGATAATGCCTGCTTGAGAAGACTGTACATCTGTGGCATACAATACACTGTACTTTAACTTGTTCTCATACCTAACTTACTATATTACAGCCTAAACTCCATTAGCTTTATTCAAACATCACATATACATGAATATACTGTTTTCATAAGAAACTGTGACCTACCCTTAGAAACAATTCAAGCAGCTGCCACTAGGTTCTGAAGGACAGATAGGAAAGGCGCATGCTTACACACACACAGAACATACAGCCGATAAAGCAGAAACACAATGTTTCTCACTCCGATGAACAACAAACACCGTATCTGCAACACTACTGAAGACCCACAAGGCTTCAGCCGGATCAAGGCTTGTTTTTAATACACAAAACCAATCACTGTCAGAATGTGAAGATTGGCCCAGCTACTCTCAGAGGAGGGACGAGCCTGGGAACTCATCACTGGTGGATCCAGTTCCAAGAGGATGGGACCACGCCTGCGCACCAGCAAGAGAGAGGCAGGGCTAAACCACGGTGACTCCCCCTCCTTATAAGTATTGCACCTGCCGTCCGTTCGGCGCGACTCTAGACTACCCCGTGCTATTAGAGAGCCGGGGCTGTGTATTGAGTGCCCATAGCTATGTCCCATAGCTATGCTGCACCTTTTCATAACTTCTGAATAAATACTTGTTGAACCAAACGGAGACGGCTCTTCTCATATCTCGGGACAAAAGAACACAACAAAAATTGGTGACCCCGAAGAGAAGTTTTGACCAGAAAGACCGGAGACCCAAAGGTCGAGGCCGCTCCGATCGATTCTCCACATACTCACAAGGCGCCACTAAAAGGTAAGCAGAAACCTGTTCAAACTAATTCTGCATTCGTTATATAGCCATTGATATAGATTGTGAGTGAGCGGAGCGGAGAAAGGAGGTCAGATAATAAGTTCTGTGTTTTTTTGGGACCCTGTGAGAGGTCTGGGACCCTGTGAGGGGTCTGGGACCCTGTGAGAGGTCTGGGACCCTGTGAGAGGTCTGGGACCCTGTGAGGGGTCTGGGACCCTGTGAGAGGTCTGGGACCCTGTGAGAGGTCTGGGACCCTGTGAGGGTCTGGGACCCTGTGAGAGGTCTGGGACCCTGTGAGGGGTCTGGGACCCTGTGAGAGGTCTGGGACCCTGTGAGGGGTCTGGGACCCTGTGAGAGGTCTGGGACCCTGTGAGGGTCTGGGACCCTGTGAGGGGTTTGGGACCCTGTGAGAGGTCTGGGACCCTGTGAGGGGTTTGGGACCCTGTGAGAGGTCTGGGACCCTGTGAGAGGTCTGGGACCCTGTGAGGGGTTTGGGACCCTGTGAGAGGTCTGGGCCCTGTGAGGGGTTTGGGACCCTGTGAGGGTTGGGACCTGTGAGGGGTCTGGGACCCTGTGAGGGTTGGGACCCTGTGAGAGGTCTGGGACCCTGTGAGGGGTCTGGGACCCTGTGAGGGGTTTGGGACCCTGTGAGGGGTTTGGGACCCTGTGAGAGGTCTGGGACCCTGTGAGGGGTTTGGGACCCTGTGAGAGGTCTGGGACCCTGTGAGGGGTCTGGGACCCTGTGAGGGGTTGGGACCTGTGAGGGTCTGGGACCTGTGAGGGTCTGGGACCCTGTGAGAGGTCTGGGACCCTGTGAGAGGGTCTGGGACCCTGTGAGGGGTTTGGGACCCTGTGAGAGGTCGGACCTGTGAGGTCTGGGACCCTGTGAGGGGTCTGGGACCCTGTGAGAGGTCTGGGACCCTGTGAGGGGTTTGGGACCTGTGAGAGGTCTGGGACCTGTGAGGGGGTTTGGGACCTGTGAAGGTCGGGCCCTGTGAGGGGTTTGGGCCGTGAGGGTCTGGGACCCTGTGAGAGGTCTGGGACCCTGTGAGAGGTTGGGACCCTGTGAGGGGTTTGGGACCCTGTGAGAGGTCTGGGACCCTGTGAGGGGTCTGGGACCCTGTGAGGGTCTGGGACCCTGTGAGAGGTCTGGGACCCTGTGAGAGGTCTGGGACCCTGTGAGGGACGCGCGCCACACTTAAAGTCTGTGACGCACGAACCCTTAAAAGTAATTCAGATTGGAGAAAAGACGATTCATGCAATAGTTTGCATCCGTGCAACCTAATCTGAGATTAGGGTGTGAACCTGGAGGAAGGGGCTGCACTGACGAGTGAGGAGCTTAACTAGCTGGACACACCGTGGCTTGAATCGGGCACAAATTAAAAGACGCCGAGGCCATAACATGTTACGAATAAGACTGACAGAGAACAAAGACTTGACTAAGACCTAGCACCTCTGAGTTCCATATGAGCAAAGAGAAACACACAGATAATGTAAATGACGATGGAGATAGCAGGACTTCCCCCTGTGGGTGAGGCCATCACTGCTTTTATTCTACCTGAGACAACACCTGAGCTTAAAGCTGAACACGTGACTCGAGGAAGGTGGCGTGCTGACGAGTGGGACATAGTGGACACGTGGTTGAATGGGCACAAGTGACGTCGACATACATGTTACGAGTGACGGAACAGTTGATAAGTATTGACCTTGGTTCATATGGCAGTGACCAGATAATGTGAACATGGTGGAGATGTGGTTACCCTGTGGGTGAGCACAGTGCTTTTATTCACTGTAGTGACTTAAAGCTGAACACGTGTCGATACAGTGACAGTGTGTGACAGTGTGTGACAGTGTGTACAGTGTGTTACAGTGTGTTGACAGTGTGTGACAGTGTGTTACAGTGTGTGACAGTGTGTTACAGTGTGTGAGTCAGTAAGTTCTGGACTTTGACGTCTCTGGTGCAGCTCAGTTATTTAAATGACCATGTGACACATTTAAGGAGGAAACGTCTCTTTAAATGTGACGAAATGTTCTGGAAACATCTGGTTTAATCTTAACAAAATATAATTTAATAAGATCACGTTTATTTTTCACTAAAATCTAAATCTGCAGCCATGGGATCAGAGCACGACAGTAACTCAGTGACTACAAGGAACAGACGTGTGAACACAGCGGGTCACTTCCTGACGACACTGTGACCGAGCGTCAGATACAAACAAAGTGTTCTTACCTGTTCACGTCCAGCAGCTTGTTTACTGAGACTGAGACTCACCCCGAGCTGTGACTGTGTGTGTGTGACACCACAGGCTATTTTTAACACCAGAGATGTGACCCCCCCCTGTGTTAGTGTGTGTGTGTGTGTGTTATTATGTCAGGGGCCTCTGGCCTCGACACAATAACTTATAAATAAGGTCTAACGTCACTTTATATTCAGTCTGTGGTTTAACACAGGAAGGATCCGTTTGTTTTCACAGTGAAACAGGTCACGTGACCGGACACGTGCACTTTCATTTCATTTCAAATGTCAGTGACCAGGTTTAAAATGTGTGAAATAAAAACTACTCAACACGAACCTCATACGAATCACAAATATACAGACACAACACACTCATGCTATTAAAATGATCATTGTTAAGAGTTAAACACACCTAATATACACACATATATACACACATATTATACACACATAATATACACACGTAATAAACACACATAATAAACACACATATATACACACATAATAAACACACATAATAAACACACGTGTAGTAAAGAGAAACAAACTAACCTTTGATCATTTATGTTCTTTGATCTACTTCGTACTGCTCTTATCATTATTACACCTCTAGGGGGCGTCACCACTCTGACTCTGTTCTTCTCAATAAAGTTGATTCAAAAAGAAAAAAATAAAGTTTCGTTTCTATTGAAATTGACGCTGATTGGTTCGTTTGTTTTTATCACAGTCACACGCAGAGTCACACTCCCCCCCCTCTCTCTGTCTCTCTCTCTCTCTCTCTCTCTCTCTCTCTCTCTCTCTCTCTCTCTCTCTCTCTCTCTCTCTCTCCCCCCCCCCCTCTCTCCTCCTGATGATGATATCTCTCACCCCGCCCACCCGGACTGTCCGGGTGAACAGCTCCGCTCTTCCTCCTCTGAGTATCACTCGATCACCTGTTGATCAGTGACGTCTGTCAGCGCGCGACCTGCTCGTCGATCCTCTGATCGATCAGTGGTCGATATGAAGTTAAGTCAACGAGTTCAAGTTGGACTCGAGTTCTACGAGTTTCTCAACGAGACTAATCGATCATCGATCACAGAGAGAAACCGACTGAGTGAAGTTTACAACCGAGAGTTCAGGAGCAGGTGACGTGATCTTCATCATCTTCTTCATCATCTTCATCAGTGTCACTCTCTGTTTGTTCTTCATCTTCTTCATCATCTTCATCAGTGTCACTCTCTGTTTGTTCTTCATCTTCTTCATCATCTTTATCTGTTCACTCTGTTTGTTCTTCATCTTCTTCTTCATCTTCATCTGTTTCACTCTGTTTGTTCTTCATCTTCTTCATCATCTTTATCTGTTTCACTCTCTGTTTGTTCTTCATCTTCATCTTCTTCATCATCTTTATCAGTGTCACTCTCTGTTTGTTCTTCATCTTCATCTTCTTCATCATCTTTATCAGTTTCACTCTCTGTTCTTCATCTTCTTCATCATCTTTATCTGTTTCACTCTGTTTGTTCTTCATCTTCATCTTCTTCATCATCTTTATCAGTTTCACTCTCTGTTTGTTCTTCATCTTCTTCATCATCTTTATCAGTTTCACTCTCTGTTTCTTCATCTTCTTCATCATCTTTATCTGTTTCACTCTGTTTGTTTCTTCCATCTTCATCTTTCACTTGTTCTTCATCTTTCAATCAGTTTTTCACTCTCTGTTTGTTCTTCCATCTTCTTCATCATCTTTATCAGTTTTCACTCTCTGTTTGTTCTTTCATCTTCTTCTTCATCATCTTTATCAGTTTCACTCTCTGTTTGTTCTTCATCTTCTTCATCATCTTCATCAGTTTCACTCTCTGTTTGTTCTTCATCTTCATCATCATCTTCATCATTTCACTGTCTGTTTGTCTCAGGAACCAAGGATCCAAAGACCCGAACTTCAGTTCGATTGTTTACGCCCTGAGAACCTACGGGAAAATAACTGTACAAAGAGGAACAATCCGATTCAACCCCAAGGTCTGTCTTCTCTTCTTCTTCTTCTTCTTCTTCTTCTTCTTCTTCTTCTTCTTCTTCTCAAACTCTAAATGAAAATCTAAGACGTGAAGTGCTGCTGTGCTCAGGTTCGAGCTCTTTTCGTGGATCAGTGGTCCACATCCAGGACTCGTCAGTCCCAGACTGCCCAGGGCGGAGCGACCAGTCCCGGGACACCTCAGACCTCCACCTCCCCAGATGGAGCAGAGACGGGAGTCCGACCGCGGAGGCAAATGGCGTCTCTTCTGATGACCAAACTGAAGACAGAGAGGTGACACAAGTCATTCTGATGACCGTCGTTCCCTAGAGACTCTACAGGAAACACTGTGACATCATCAGGTTCCCACTGCGACTCGTGAAGGTCACAGGAGTTTGTTTTGTCTAAAACGTGTGAGATGTGTTTGTTATTGGAACCAAGAGGAACCGAGCACACGTTCTCATGGAGGTGACTGCAGTACCAACGTGTGCCTGAAGGCATGAGCCACCAGCAGAACTCAGTCTCAAATATATTATTCAGTTTATCATCACACACAACGTTTTAAAGATTATGCTGCATGTGGAATTAATAACATTTGACCCCCCCCCCCCCCCCCCCCCCCAAGCACCAGTCAACTACTCATTGAAGTTCAGCTGGTTCCCTTCTTAAGGCCGGTCGTGATCTTTAATTCTAATTCCCTGTATTTGTATAATCGACCATATTTTAATGCAAACTCTCATTTGGACCTGCTCCTGTTTGAAGATATTCTCTGAGCTGAGGGTGGGTGCTGGTGGAGGTGTGAGCTCAACTGAGTGAAGATCCACTTTCAATCGTTCCATATTGAATCATGTAAAATGTGAAATTCAATTCACAGCCGCCCTCTTGTCTTTAAGTATCACGACCTTTGCCCTTTCTCTCCAAAGGTCGAGTTTCATCTCTGACAAACATGGCGTCAGCATCACCTCCGACCACCAGTTTAACAAGGGGAAGCTCTGCTTGTGTATGGAAGACACATACGAGGTATTGATTATGACGCTGCTGAACCAGATCCAGCTGTTGTGGTTCAAATACCTCAGTTTTTCTCTTTGTAAACAGTACGAGGTCAAGCTGAGTTGTGAGAAACACCGGAGCAGAGCCGGTGCACTTCACCTACTACACTCCGCTGCACTGGCTCAAACACTTGGCTCTGAGGGACGAGCACAAAGTGACCAGGAAGAACCCTCTGACTCTCCGACCAGGTAAACCATCACGGGTGAGTCTGTTGGGAAGCCCGGGGAACACACAGCTTATTACCGTCTGTTGTGTTCTCAGGTGAAAGCTACGACATCAGCGTTCACTTCCGCTGCAGCTGGGTTGGTTTCTATCCAGTGACTCTGGCCTTTGAATTCAAACCGGACCTGGAGCCGACCGCTGAGTTCTACATCGTGCGCTTCATCGAGGCTCGGTGTATAACGGCCTTAGGCATGGAGCTAGCGCCCATCGCACCCTACAAACCTCAGCCCCTCTGTACCGTGGACCCCCGAGGTCGACTGCACCATCGTGGACGGGCAGCGACCTGACGGGTAAAACTGTTGGTTTAAATCTGCAGTGAAACAGACGTCACATGTTTGATTCCTTCTGTTGTGTACAGGTCTTTACCAAGTCTGTATCTTTCGTCTGAACAGATGGAATTGTTGCGTTGTTCACGTCTGTCCAAGTCGTTCCAGAGAGTTCCTGTTTCCTTCTTGTTAATGTGCGTCTCAGAGCTGACGGTGAATCACACTGACGTCCTGAAACGGACCAAACCAACTCTTGGCTTTTTGTCTCCTCTCACCAGGCTGTCGGTGTTGCATCTGAAAAATGCTGGTTCCTTTAAAAATGTATCGTATTCCACCATATGTGAACCAACTCATCGAGTCCCTGAAGTCCCGTCACTCTGGGAAAGGTAAATTCACAACGTTAGCAACACATTATTAGCTTTACGAGCTAATTCAGCTCCGTCAGAGCTGCTGCCCTGTTTTGTCTATTTCATCTGTATCCGTAACTCTTCAGAAGACGTGTGAACGTATGGACAGCAGCCTCTGTCCGTTTCACATGTATAATGTGGAGCTGAGCCTTTTTACGATATATAAATCAAACCAGCCTCTGTTCCTCAGTATAAACGCTGCCGTACACTTGTTGTACTCGTGTCTGATCAGACAGACGCTGCTGGAGACTCCGCTCAGCTGGGAGATCTACACCCAGAAGTTCCAGCTGCTGCTGTTTCTGGAGGAGTGTCAGATGGAGTCGGACATCAAGAGATACAACATCCCCAACAACGAGACAGAAGAACACGCCGTCATGTCCAGAGACAAATTCAACAAGAAGCTCCTGGTTCTGGACGTAAATATGTGACACTCATCCACTCAATCACTATCTATATATATATATATATATATACACTCCTGTAGCTACTGATGTATAGGATCAGTGACTGTATACGATCAGAGTATATATCCGTCTCTCAGGTACCGGGTGTCTCTGAGAACCGTCCCTCTGTTCTACGCGGAGATCAGCTGCTGGTTTGTCCCAAAGGAGAATCGGGGGTGAAGTACCGAGGCTACGTTCACAGTGTGGAGCTGAACAAAGTCAAACTGGGCTTCAGCTCCGAGTACGACCACGAAAATTCAGCAAGGCACAAAAATTCACAACATTTCACTGATGGTTAACAGAGAAAATGAGATTCCAAAGGTTTGCTTCTTTGCAGTTTGCTGAATCGGTTCTTTGAGGGGATGAGGTTCAGCGTGGAGTTCACGTTGAACCGGACGAGCCTGCGTGTTCAGCACAGAGCAGCAGAACTGGCAGCTGAACACAGCCTGAAGGAGCTTCTGTTTCCTGCTGCTCCGACCCAGCAGCAGACCGAGCTGCCCGACCTCAGGTCAGTCAAGCTGCTGCATGCTGTGCTTGTTTCTGCAGCTTCCTCCCTCTGCACGAGTCAGTGAGTCATGTCAGGTCACATTACCACTGACTGTTGTGCCAACGCTTCACAGCCAACGCCCAGGAATCCCCAAAGTGATAACCGGCTCCTGTGAGCGCTGAGCGAGTTGATTGGAAGAAAAATTAACATTTACGTCCAAGGGAAGGAAAGCGCCCTCCACTGACAGCTTCAGTTACTACAGTAGGATTCTGATGTTGTATCTTTGGAGCAGAGGTGATGAAGATGATGATGATGAAGGAATCTTCGCGGACACGTTCTTGCTTGTATAACAAAGTTTATTACACAGAAGTTACAGGTCGGGACGGGCACCGGTCACCCGGAGACGTTCTCAGCCAATTCAGAAGTCTGTCTTGCCGGCGTCGGACAAGCGTTCATATAGAGAAGTTGTTTACGCCCAAGATGAGAGATAAAATAACGTCACACATAGGGGGGCTCTGAGTAAAACATGCTTCGTACATAAAGATGAAAATCCATCCATCTAACAGGTCAAAGAGCATTCTAAGGAGAGAAAGAAATAACAAGTAACATCTGGAATAATCGCTAATGAGTCTGGGACTCCAGACTCGAGGGGCTCCAGCTTTAAACCTGTCATTATGTTTTACACCATGTTAAAACAAAGTCCGGAGACCAGGGCCCCCTAGCTTAAATGTGTCACAACGATATATGTTAGCTATGTTAGCTGAATATACCACACTGACAAAGACTTTATTTCACTACCAGACAGCGCAGCTTCACTCATACTTTATGTTGTTGTGTGGTTTCTACTTCAGCCACTGAAAGTTGTATTGGACGTACATTGACTTCTCATTACAGCGCAGCAGCTGGGACACACGGGAAATAATGTCCAAAACAAAAGTTCTCCTGTGAGATTCTGTGTTCATCGCTGTGTGTCGCTCTTTTGTTCACAGTCTGTTCGACCGGAAGCTGGAGAAGAACCCAGAACAGCTTCGAGCTGTCCAACACATCGTAGCTGGATCGTCCAAACCGGCCCCCTACCTGGTGTTCGGTCCACCTGGAACAGGTGCAGCCAGTTTACTGTGGTTCTGTTTAAAGAACCCGTCAACATGCGGAAACAGAGTCCGAGCTGTGTCAGGACATCGCACCTGACTTCTTCTGGTTTGTCTGTTCAGGTAAAACGGTGACTCTGGTGGAGGCCATCAAGCAGATAGAGAAGACTCAGGCCTCCTGCCACATCCTGGCCTGCGCTCCCTCCAACAGCGCTGCTGACCTGCTCTGCGAGAAGATCCTGGATCACGTGGATAATTTTAAAGTGTTCCGCATGTACGCCAGCAGCCGGGACCCAAAATGTGTCCCTGAAGAGCTGCAGGTCAGTTATACTCCACATCCGTTCATCCACGAGATGATGGAGCAGCTTCCCGTGTCTGAGGTGTGTGAACGGATTCTCTGGTTCTTTCAGAGCTGCTCGAACCTGGTGGGCGACTGCTACGTCTTTCCTCCTAAAGAGGAGCTGATGGAGTACAGGGTCATGGTCACCACCCTGGTAACAGCTGGGAGGTAGGAGGGACTCACCTGCACGACGCTGACACTGTTGTAGTATTTACTTCCTGTTTACGTTCTGTCAACGCTCGACACGTGTGTGGTCTCTGCAGGCTGGTCACAGGAGGAATCCCCTCTGGTCACTTCACTCACGTGTTCGTGGACGAGGCCGGACACGCTGTGGAGACCGAGGCTTTGATCCCGTTGGCAGGTAACGCCCACGCCGGGTTCGTCTCTATGCCGACGTGTTGGCATGTGTTGAATAAAATCATAAAAACTGGATAAAATCGTGAAGCATGTAATATTGAAAATGTCAAACATTAATGCCACTGTGACATCATTGTTAAGTTGTGTAAAAACACAGGTATTTATAGTATTTGTGTATAGTGTGTATATATAGTGTATCTGTGTTTCCACAGGGCTGCTCCATGCACAGACGGGTCAGGTGGTTCTGGCTGGAGACCCCAAGCAGCTCGGACCCATCCTCAGATCCCCGTTTGCTCTGAAACATGGTTTGGGTGAGGACAGACACACACACACACACACATTGAATCCATGGTTGTGTGTTTCCGTCTCTGCTGTTGGATGTGTGAGTGAAGAGCTTCCTCTGTCTGCAGGAGTTTCCCTGTTGCAGCGCATGATGAACCATTTCTCTCTGTACCAGAAGGACCAGGGCGAGCTGGACCGGCGCTTTGTCACCAAGCTGCTGTGTAACTACAGGTGGGACCGGCCACCGCCTGTGTGGGTTGGATTTCACCAACTGAGTCTGATTGTGTTTTCATCCTGTGGTCAGGTCCCATCCGTCCATCCTGAAGATTCCCAACGAGCTCTTCTACGACTCCGAGCTGCTGTGCAGCGCAGACGAGATGCTACGCAACTCCTACTGCAACTGGCCACACCTCCCCAAGAGCGTAAGGACTCACACACACTGAGCGTCTGTGATGAACTCTGCTACAACACAACTCTGTTACAACACAACTCTGCTACAACACAACTCTGCTACAACACCACTCTGTTACAACACAACTCTGTTACAACACAACTCTGCTACAACACAACTCTGTTACAACACAACTCTGCTACAACACAACTCTGTTACAACACAACTCTGTTACAACACAACTCTGTTACAACACAACTCTGTTACAACACAACTCTGTTACAACACAACTCTGTTACAACACAACTCTGTTACAACACAACTCTGCTACAACACAACTCTGTTACAACACAACTTTATTTAAATTCAGGGTTTCCCGTTGATCTTCCACGGTGTAACTGGCGTGGACGAGCGCGAGGCCAGCAGTCCGTCGTTCTTCAACCGGGCGGAGGTGGAGGTGCTGATGGAGTACGTGAAGAAGCTGCTGGAGACACAAGGCAAGAAGGGCCTGGCTACCATCTCACCTAAAGACATAGGCATCATCGCCCCCTACAGGAAACAGGTAGGAAGTCATCTAACAGACAAACACACTCAAGTGGAAACGTGATTAATAACATGTGATTATGAACACGTGATTATGAACATGTGATTATGAACACGTGATTATGAACACGTGATTATGAACATGTGATTATGAACATGTGATTATGAACATGTGATTATGAACATGTGATTATGAACACGTGATTATGAACACGTGATTATGAACATGTGATTATGAACATGTGATTATGAACATGTAATAAGTGTTTTTCCTTTTCTCGATGTTCAGGTGCAGAAGATCCGTCAGGCTCTGAACAAAGTTGCGGACAAATTTAAATTTAGGAACATGGATAAACTGAAGGTAACGAGATATTACACAATAAATCAAACTGACACAGAAGAAGCAGTGTGGGATGCTGGGAGTTGTAGTCTTCATAAGAGTTGTGTGAAGCAGTGTGGGATGCTGGGAGTGTAGTCTTCATAAGAGTTGGGTGAAGCAGTGTGGGATGCTGGGAGTGTAGTCTTCATTAAGAGTTGGGTGAAGCAGTGTGGGATGCTGGGAGTTGTAGTCTTCATGAAGAGTTGGGTGAAGCAGTGTGGGATGCTGGGAGTTGTAGTCTTCATTAAGAGTTGGGTGAAGCAGTGTGGGATGCTGGGAGTTGTAGTCTTCATGAAGAGTTGGGTGAAGCAGTGTGGGATGCTGGGAGTTGTAGTCTTCATGAAGAGTTGTGTGAAGCAGTGTGGGATGCTGGGAGTTGTAGTCTTCATGAAGAGTTGTGTGAAGCAGTGTGGGATGCTGGGAGTTGTAGTCTTCATGTAGAGTTGTGTGAAGCAGTGTGGGATGCTGGGAGTTGTAGTCTTCATGTAGAGTTGTGTGAAGCAGTGTGGGATGCTGGGAGTTGTAGTCTTCATTAAGAGTTGGGTGAAGCAGTGTGGGATGCTGGGAGTTGTAGTCTTCATTAAGAGTTGGGTGAAGCAGTGTGGGATGCTGGGAGTTGTAGTCTTCATTAAGAGTTGGGTGAAGCAGTGTGGATGCTGGGATTGTAGTCTTCATTAGAGTTGGTGAAGCAGGTGGGATGCTGGGAGTTGTAGTCTTCATTAGAGTTGGTGAAGCATGTGGGATGTGGGAGTTGTAGTCTTCATTAGAGTGGTGAAGCAGTGTGGGATGCTGGGAGTTGTAGTCTTCATGTAGAGTTGGGTGAAGCAGTGTGGGATGCTGGGAGTTGTAGTCTTCATGTAGAGTTGTGTGAAGCAGTGTGGGATGCTGGGAGTTGTAGTCTTCATGTAGAGTTGTGTGAAGCAGTGTGGGATGCTGGGAGTTGTAGTCTTCATGTAGAGTTGTGTGAAGCCTTCCTGAGGTTTGCCTCCATGTGCCAGGTGGGGTCGGTGGAGGAGTTCCAGGGTCAGGAGAGGAGGGTCATCCTGGTGTCCACAGTTCGCAGCAGCTCCAGTTACACAGACTTCGACAAACAGTTCAACTTGGGCTTTGTCAAGAATGAGAAGGTACCAAACACATGCACTGTGCACGTGCACGAAAAAACACGATCCTCACTCGCGCTTTTCTTCTCCAGAGATTTAACTGTGGCCATAACTCGAGCCAAAGCCCTGCTGATCGTATTGGGAAACCCCAGAGTGCTGAACACAGATCCCACCTGGGCTCGGTGAGTGTCACATGGTCTCTTCAGGTTCTGTCACACACACACACACACACAACACACACACACACACACCAGAATGATGATGTCATGGTTTCACTTTACACTCGCTGTCGCCTGCAGCTTCATCGAGTTCTGCAGCGACAGCGGAGGATACGACGGCATCAGTCTCTCCGGCATCCTCGCAGAGGAAGAGGAGGAAGTAGTGACGCGACTCGCTGCTCTCTACATCAGAATCGAGGGCCAAGGTGACCCCCCCCCCCCCCCCCCCCCCCCCCCCACCACACACACACCACACACACCACACACACCACACACACACACACACACACACACACACACACACGTTACTGTGACCAGAGACCCGAGGTGTTCAAAGTGTCCCTGTGTCCTCGCCAGTGGAGACGGAGGAGAGCGCCGTGCAGCAGCACCTGGACCCGGAGTGGAGGAGCGACCTGTGAACCGGATCACGTGACGGCTTCGTTCTGCTCTTCGTCTTTTACTTCACCACAAACTTCAGATTCATCAAAACATTTTCTACGTTTGTATTTAAACTCAACAAAAACGACTCAGCAGCAACTTCGCAAGAATCAAGAAACTTTATTTTCACAACAAAGTTGATTATAATTTGTCTGTGTGAGCTCATTCAAACATAGAAAAGAAAAGTGATGAATTCACTTACAAATAAATAATATCAAATAATACGAAACACAAAAATAAAATCTGAGTCCTTAAAGGTTCAGTGTGTAAGATTCAGGTGAACACAGAGAAGTTTGGTCAAATACATGCAAACAAAAAACAATTTCATACATTTAAAATGAAAATATATACGTGACTAATTATTTAACATTAAACCTGAAGTCACGTTCAAAATACTATAATCATGGTAATTAGTAATGAATATGAAAAATAAGTAATGAACAGGATCTGAACTCGTGTTTCTACAACTGACTTGATGAAGTTTTAGACATAATCGTTCTTGGGAACTTTTCTCCGTCTTCTTTGCTGTTTCATAATTTGTATTGATTCAGTGAAACATCTGTTCTGCAGCATCACATCTGGATAATGAATAATATGTGAATCATCATTTGTTCTGGAAACAGCTGATTTTACTTGTTTTAACCAAATGAAAATGTTCCTGTTCTCTTCTTCAAATGGTTCAGATGATTTTTGGTTTGCTGATTTTAATAATAACTGGAAAAGAATGTTAATGAATTACTGGTGTGTGTTTGTTTTTTACTCATGAGGCTTTAATCCGAGTTTATATCAACGATCACGTCACCGGTTGGTTCGAGCTGCTGTTCTGATGTCCACCCATTTGGTTGGAACGGAGACTGTTAATCATCGGGTGGAGTACCACCGCATGATACAGCTGATCACTCTGTGGACCTCGATCTGATACATTCACTCAACATCACTCACTCAGAGAAAACCATTAGATCCATATTTAACAGATATGACAAATGATACACGAGGTTTTGCTGGAGAAAAGTTTGGTTTGACACATCAATATTTATCAAAACATTTCATGTTTAAAACTATTTACAACTTCAAGTGTGTTTTTCTCCGTCACACTGGAAAATATGAGATAAATGGAAACAACCGTAAATTTGATTAATAATAATTATTAATTCATGTGTAATTTATTAAATGTGTGATTTAGATCAAATGGATTGTAACATCAGGAACCAGTTGTATAGTTCTTGGTTGTAAGGTGGAGTCGTGTTTTGACCCTCAGGGCCACCTGTAGTTCCACCGCTGCTCCACATGAGGGCGCTGCCGCACAGAAGGAACAAAACGAAACAACACGACTTTTAATAACTGAATTGTTCTCGACGTAGTTTTAACGTCTCCGTGTTTCTGAAATTTAAGAACAGATCAAATCAGCATTTGGAAAAACAGTCATGTAAATTGTATCTAAACGTATAATCGTGTATATAATTATATCATAATAATGTAGAATCGGAAACACATGTTGAACTGAAGGTTGTTGAAGACTTCCGGAAACTAAAAGACCCAAAGAAGAATTCACACTTTAAACTACAAAAAAATATATTTTTCGTTTTCATTTTTATATTTATTCATTTATTTCACATATTTTATTGCATTTATGCTTTATTTAAAAATGACTGATGTATAAATGAAACGTAAAAATAAAATACAGCAATAAATAAGTTTGGGGAAAGGGTGAGTTTAATGGAAAATAATACATAAATAGATTTGAACATAAAAGAGAAAAACTTAATTTAAAAAGGTAAAATTAAATGGGGAAGTAAATAAATGTTTTGATCAATACAAAGGTAGATAAATAAAAACTGAAATATTGATATGTACATTCATGTTTTAATTATTAACAATGTTTATTTTAATATTCATATTTTCATGGATTTCTATTATCTTTTTTTTTACTTTTGTCAGTTTCATCATCATAACTTCTGTTTTCTAATAAGTTGCTGGTTCAACGAGATGTTTTCAGTGTCCGAGCCGCAGCTGTGTGTGTGTGTGTGTGTGTGTGTGTGTGTGTGTGTGTGTGTGTGTGTGTGTGTGTGTGTGTGTGTGTGTGTGTGTGTGTGTGTGTGTGTGTGGTGTGGGTGTGAGTGTGGTGTGTGGTGTGGTGTGTGTGTGTGTGTCGTGTTGTGTTGTGGTGTGTGGTGTGTATCATATCACGCCCCCAGAGGGTTGAAATGTCCAAGTGTGACACACACACGCTTTTCCTCTCTTGTAAATGTGTCCTGAAATTCATGACATCATTGTAACAGCAGATCACTTTCTGTTTCTACACACAGCGTTCCTTCAGGTCCACAGGATATATATATATATACATATATATATATATATATATCTATGTCACACACTCATCGGTGTTTCTGTTGTTGTGAGGACCCTGGTTGATCCAGTGTTACCTGGACCCTGGTTCGTTCTCTAAACCTGATTCTAACACAAACCTTGAGTTGTGAGGACTCGACAAAATGTCGTCATAACACAAGTGTTTCTGTCCCTGACGACAATAACTTACACAACTTTGACCTCAACCTGAAACCGAATCTCCAGCTTCACTGGTTCTGTCTCCGAGTCCCCACAACATCACTACACACACACACACACACACACACAACACACACACACACACACACACACACACACACACACACACACACACACTGATTTAACTCTAATGGAGCTGAGTGAGTGTGTGTGTTCCAGGTGTTAACACAGAAATGTTTTATTGTGATGACATAACGTTCAAGTGAGTCAATAAAATGTCCTCTGAAGTCTCACACTGTGTGTGTGTGTGTGTGTGTGTGTGTGTGTGTGTGTGTGTGTGTGTGTGTGTGTGTGTGTGTGTGTGTTTACACCGTGTTTCTACTCCAATAACATTCATCATCTTTAGGTGCTTGGAAAATTAGGATTTTTGCACATGAAACTCATGAAAAGCTTTTAAATGATTATTACAATATTGTTGTTATTGACAGATTTTTGTCAATTTTCACGTAAAATTCGAAATGTACATTTTTCTCTAATCTGAGGTTTTACAGCTTTTATATATCTTTCTTAATTAATTTAATAGTTTGTTTATTTTCAACAATTCAGTTTTTTAAATGAGTTCAAACTCGTCAGCCAATGAAAAACCTGTGTCTATAAATAAGTGGATTGTGTCTCCATCCTCTGTTCGTCCTCGTCTCTCAGTCGCTGCGTCCCAGTGGTCCAGTTTAATCCCAGTACAGACTGGGAGAGAGAGAGAGGGATGGACGAGAGAGCAACAGACAGATCAGAGGGGGGGGGGGGGTACATAAGCAGAGTTAATTTGTAACACACACACTCAGACACACACTCACACACACACACACACTCACACACACACTCACACCCTGCAGGCGGACGGACGCTCGGCTGAACGTCTGAACAAAGGTTTGTTTTCTCTTTTATTTATAAATTATTCTCATCAAACCTTTTTAACATTTTTCTATTTGAATATTTATTCCGATCTGAAGTCTTTTCAAAGTGTTGGTTTGAAGTTGAATTTATTTTCTAACTTCAGGTAAAACTTAAAACTGTGAACGTGAAAAGTGTAAAGGTGTAAATAATCAGAAGGATTCAGCTCGAGAATATTGTGGATACATGTTATATATATATATATATATAAAGACAAAATGCAGAAACTTCACATTGACTAAAATTTGAGTTATAAATTCTGACGCATGTTTCATAAGATAAAAAAGAAATGTGAACTTTCTGTAAAACACAGTGTTTGTATGCTAATCACAGCTCAAGGTATTTTTCAGTTTAGTTGTTAGTTCTTTAACTGTTGAGTCACCGTTAGCTCGAATGCTAAGTTCCATCTCGGGCCTGTAGTTCCGACCTCAGCTAAACTCATGGCTGCTTTTCTTTTTTTCTGTCTATTTCTTTTGTCGATAAACTGCCTCATTTAAATTAATGTCTCATTGATTTCTGGAGAAAATGTTCTGTGAGTAACATTCACAAACACCTTTGTTATCGATGACACCGGTGGCCATTTTGAAAACTGCAGTCAGCGTCCACTTTGCTCACGAGCCATTTTCAGACGTGAGCTCCGGAAGATGTTTGCACCAGAGTTTGTGTTGTCAAGAAAATCACATGACCTCTGCAGCAGAGGTGACACGTCACTTCCTGTCTCTGTCTGCTGCCCCCCCCCCCCCCCCCCCCACCTGAACCAGGAGGAGGATCTGATGCTGCTGAGTTGTTCAGCTGTGAAACAAACTCTGGAGACAATTCTCCTAAGTTACGTTCGTCTGTTCCTCATAGTTTTGTTTTGCTGTTTCAGTTGAGTTGGTTTCTGGGAGCTGGTGGTTCTTCTCCGGTTGAGCACTGAGAGTTTGTGTTTCTGCAGATGAGCGCGGCTCTGATCCACGACCGGCTGCACATCAAGACGTTCTGGGAGAAGAAGATTAACTCGAGGGTCGGTTTGCTGACAACGAGGAGCAGAGGATGAACCAGAGCGCACTAACCAAGTCAGTAACACACACGGCAGCTCAACAACACACGAGCAGCTCAACAACACACGACAGCTCAACAACACACAGTCACACAGCAGAAAGTCAATCTCTCATTTCCATAAGTCTCAGATCTGTTTTCAACGTTGAGTATATAACTACTCTTGTTTCCTCTCTCATCATGTTTCCTCTTGTATGTTTTGTAAGAACTTTTCCGTTATGTCTTTATAAATACACTCGCCATGGCTAGCCTTAGTCGCCCCCTGGTGGCTGGCTGCAGTACAGGTCATAAACCCTGTCTCCTCCATGTTGGCAGATGG
>CM031678.1:27481924-27532769 GCA_006182925.3 Reinhardtius hippoglossoides
GGCCGTTGTGCTGCAGGCTGAAGACGCCCAGCGTGTTGACGTCGTGGTCATGGTACGCAGACGGCATGGCCTCCTGCACCACCATGTTGGCCGCCCAGGTCACGGCATGGGTCTTCACCGCCGCTGCTGTGGGAGGTGGAGCCCTGGGGCTGTGGGACAGACAGGGGGGGGGGGGGGGGGGAGCTGAATTTAAACGTTTGTCAAAAACTAAAAACCAAATTAAAACTCTCCTGAATAAATGAAAGGACGTCAGAGCTGAGCACGTTTAAAATAAATCATAGTCTTAATACGGATCATTTATATTATAGATATCTATCACATTTAATATGATCCGAGTATAATTATCAAATGTTTGGTTCCACCTGCAGAAATTACATGATAGAATCTTGTTAGAGTTTAATTATAATTAGCATCAACATCTGGAAAGGTCCCTCTTCATCAGCCAATGACGAGTCGGAGCAGTCTGGTACCTTTGATGAGCAGGATCCAGATCTGCTGGTCCGAGTTGGTGAAGACGAGGACGAGTCTCTGCAGCACGTGGCGGCCGCTCAGGTCCACCGGCAACGTGACAGGATGCCAGGGATCCTGACGGAACCTGAAAGCAGCACAGCAGCCCGGGTCAGCCTGTCGCCACCACTGAGACTGAACGCAGAACAAAGATGGCAGCTTTCACGTGGTCGTACTTGAGTCCGCAGTCGATGAGACGGAGGATGTCTTGTCCTCTCAGAGGGAGGACGGACTGTCTGTCCCACCAGGACGCCTGAAGAGACTCCTGATCGGCTGCTGACGGACTCTTGATGGTTCCACCTGACACACGGAGATACTGTTGTTTCTATTTACATCTAATGATCATTTTAATTTTCTCTGAGATGAACTGATGTTAATATGAATAGTTCAAAAGTGTCGTATTCAAACATATTCAAACGTATTCGTTACGTTTTGTTTTCTTAACCGAACAAAACTGATGTTTAGCTGAGTTTCATCCAAATCCGACATTTTCAGAATATCAGACAAATTAAATGTGAATGTTCTGTGAACGTTAGGAACCGGTTCATGTAGATCCACAACTTCATGCTGTTTCTCCAGTCAGGTGCTGTCAGGTGCAGAAGAAGAGTCAAAGCTCTGAACGCTGTCTCGTCATTGGTCCAGATGTGATGATGTTTTCACTGAATCTAAACTTTATCTTTTAACCATCGTTCCACTGTGTTGATTCTGTCGCAGTGACGAGTGTGTGTCTGTGTGTGTCTGTGTGTGAACATGTGACCTCTGACCTGTGACTCTGGCGAGGAAGATGAAGCGGATCCACTGAGGTCCCTGCTCCTGGATCAGCAGCAACGTGATTGGCTCACAATCAAACCCCGCCTCCTCCTTCACCTGCAGACAAACAGCTTCAACACAGGTGTGTGTGTGTGTGTGTGTGTGTGTGTGTGTGTGTGTGTGTGTGTGTGTGTGTGTGTGTGTGTGTGTGTGTGTGTGTGTGTGTGCGTGTTGTCTCACCTCCCTCCTCATTGCCTCCCCCAGACTCTCCCCCACCTCCACCCTCCCTGCAGGAAGGTACCACAGTTTGTAACAGTCCTGCTTCGCCTCCTGCACCATCAGCACCTCCTCCTAACGGACACACACACACACACACACACACACACACACACACACACACACAGTGAACCTGGAGTGTGTGTACAGATGTGTTGGGGGGGCGGGGGGGGCGCCCCTCACCTTGTCGTTGAAGATGACCCCACAGACGATGTAGGTGACGTTCTTCCTCAGAGTCGCAGGTTTGCTCTGGTCCAGACCAACGTCACAGCCGCTGACCTCTGACCCCTGACCAGCCAGCAGCTGCTCCACCTGCTCCTCCACCTGCCGACGCCCCTCCTCCGTCACCTCCATTCCTACACACACAGGAAGATAGGACCAGGACCAGGACCTGAGTCAGTACAAGAACCAGGACCTGAACCAGGGATAGGACCAGGACAAGAACCTAAGCCAGGGTCCGAACCAGGACCAGGGCCAGAGTTGTAACTAGGACCAGAACCAGGACCAGAGCCAGGACCAGAACCAGAACCAAGGATAGGACCTGAACCAGGGTCAGAACCAGGGCCAGAGTCCGAACTAGGACCAGAACTAGAACCTGAGTCAGAACCTGGACTGTGTTGTAACTACCCTATTTTATTTTGTAAAGGCACCGTGTCACTTCCGGTCAAAGCGGATCATAAGTTAAAGATCTGAAGTGAGTGACGTCAGGCGGAAAAATCCGTTTTCCAAAAACGTCTCAACTGGAAACGACTTAAATCAAACACGTGATGAAAACATGACGTAAACAACAAGACCAACCTTCGTGACGTTCACAACAAAGTTGGTTTCCGCTCATCAGCTGATTCTACTGCTGCTGCTTCCGGTTTCCCATCCTACACCCTCATCTAAGCAGGAAGTGGACTCATACTTCCGCTCCATGACTTTCAAAACAATATATTTATATATATATACAGTATATGTTTTGTATGAAGTAATATTTATTGTGAGATCAAAAGTAATTTCCCTTCCCGCAGAACTGTCCCTTGTAATTGAGTATTTAAGTTTCTCTGTACTTTTACTGCAGTTGTGGATCTAAGTTCTTCTTCCACCGGATTCTGGAGCAGCCGGAAATGTACTCTTGGCCTCTTCTACTTGGGTTTTATTGTGAAACGTCGAGTCGGAAGTCACGTGTTTTGTAGTCCTGTAGCTTGGTGGTGTTGTAACGTGAAGTAAGGTCACACAGGATGCTAACCGGAGCTAACAGGATGCTAACAGGAGCTAACAGGAGCTAACAGGATGCTAACCGGAGCTAACAGGAGCTAACCGGAGCTAACCCCGGTTTTTACCGACACTTTCTGTCTCCGGTGATTTATAACGATGATCAACGATCAGATGAACCATAAAAAAAACGTTAGACCGTGAAACGTCGGTGCTTCCGGTCAAACAGGTGAGTGAAGCTGAACCGAACCTTATCAAACATGAACTCAGACTTTTCTGATTGTAAACATAAAACTCATCATCTGTAACTTCACCTGTTTACTGATCTGCATCAGCTGTTCTTCAAACACTGGAGGTGACGTCTGCTGACGCCTTGAAATACAAGTACAACACTAAAGTACAAGTACAACACTAAAGTACAAGTACTCAGTCTTTTATTACTGATGTTGATATTGAGTTTATTCTGAATCTGTTTATCTGGTGTGATGATAAATGTGGTGGGAAATAATGAAGTAGAATAAAACATGCAAAAGTAAAACAAATAAAGTCAAGTATCTAAAAGACTGTAATTAAGTAGATTGTTAAACCTCCACCACGCTTGTTTTGTCTGTTAAAAAATAATACAAATGTAATTGTATAATTTAAATATATACAGTATATATACACTAAAAAATGTTGACGTGAAAAAAAGACATAGGGGAATGTATTTTTTCTTGAAAATGAAATGCACATTTATTATAAATAATTGTTACTGTTATTAGATTAATTTAATCGTGAGTCAAATGATTGTTTCTGTTCTTCTCATTAGTGTTAAATCATTGATTAATCAGACAGTTATTAAATCAATGAATCAATCCATCGTTCAGTCAGAACATCAGAAAACAGTGAGAAATGTTTTTTATGACGTTATTTGACAAACTGAATGTGACATCAAACTTCTCACGTTTAATTCTCTTTCTTTAATGATTTGTTTCTCCAGTGTTTCCTCAAGTCCTCAGCCAATCACAGCTCGTCAGCTCTGAGTCGTGGTGCGTTCACAGACCTCAGGTTCAGTGTCATCTCTAACCTGACACCAGGGGGTGCTCAGTGATCCGCTCAGTCAGACTAGAACAAGTGGTCATTAGAGGAACTGCTGGTGTTCCTCTAAACTCCAGGTCAGCTGATTCCTGACGATGGCACGTCACAGTAAACTGCAGAAGCAGATCCTGGCTCTGTACCGTCACTTCCTGCGGGCCGGGCAGGACAAACCGGGCTTCATCCCCCGTATCCAAGACGAGTTCAGGGAGAACGCTCGCATCAAGAAGACGGATGTGATGCACATCGAGTATCTGTACCGGCGAGGACAAAGGCAGCTGGAGCAGCTGAAGGACGTCAACACCAAACAGCTGGGCTCCTTCTCCAAACCCCACGACCAGAGCTGACCTCCGACCTGCAGCCACGTCACGTGACCTCAAACACCAACAGTTACCTCACAAACACGCTGCGTTCAAGCACAGCAGGAACTCGAGAGCTCAGTGTGAAGAACAGTTGATGTGATAAATGTAGAACTTGGAAACTTCAAGTGACTATGGGTTGGGGGGGGGGGGGGGGTGTGAAGTAAGAAAATGTTGAAAAAATAAAAGCAAGTAAAATTAATAGTCATTTACTCAAGTACTGTACTTATCTAAGGTACATGAATTTAGATACTGCTTGAGTATCTTACCTCAACCAATGAGGCTCTGTTCAGCCCCACCTCCATGTTTATGAGTGTGTGCTTTGATCTAGTTTCATGGTGCGACTATGAGATTTATATTCTACTACATTTTAAGGAAATATAATGTTTCTTACGGCAGATTTAGTTACTTTACAGTGACATTTGTTTACATATTAAAACATGAAGAGTTTAAATAATATCTTGGGTTTTTTCATGAATAAAATTACACAACCAATAAATACACAGTCGCCAGAAAACAATCAACATATACAAAATTTAATGAATAAAACTTTCTCAATTTATTCAATATTTCTTTGTCAAACTAAAAAAACACATTTCATGGTTCGAGTTAGTTTTTTCTTCTTAATTGTTTTTCCTGTAAATTTAATACTTTAGTTTTAAAATAATTTATATTGTTTTTTAGACAGAACCTGAAATATTACACACCAACCGAATGATCTGTTAATCTCAAAATAATCAATCAAAGCACTATTATTACCAAAGTAATAATTAGTCCTGCACAAAACAATGCATCAGTTATAATAATGTAAAGCTATGATATATGACCATTAAGTACTTCTATCTGAATTCTCAACCCAAATTTAAACCTTTTTAAATAATACAAATAAAGTTGAACGTGTGGTGGTAGTTCCTGCTGTGACCGCTGGGGGCGGCAGGAACAGCAGAGTCTCAGAGAAGAAGAGACGAAGAGACGTAAACAGGAAGTGAGAGTTGTGTTTTCATCGTGTTTTAGCTTCAGGTCTCAGATCAGCTGGAACTCGTCCGGTGGTTTGTTTTCTGCTTTTCCTGGTTTTATTCGGTAACTCGCGTGTTTTCCAGTCATGTCCGGTTCAGAAATGACGAACGCTCAGTTACTTCAGCAGGTGAGAAAAGAAAAGGACGTCAAAGAGGAAGTCGAATCATTGAAAGTTGTGATTTAACATCTTTTCACTTTGTTCTTAAACATGTAAAAACCTCACACAGCTGCAAACATCTGTCCGTCGATTCATGCCTCGATCATCAGCAGGACATGAATCCTCATCTCTTCTGATAACCGGTTGGGTTCATATCTGAAAACATTGATTTCATAAAACAAGAGAAAACGTTGTTCCTTTTAAATGAAGGCTCGAACCAGAAGAAGCTGCGGACTGAATGAAGCCGAACCGAGTCGAACCGGGTCCGAACCGGGTTTCTTCTTCATGTGCAGAAACACAGACTGCTGTCGTGTCCCAGTTTGAATGTGTGCAGACACCGACTGTGTAACACGTTCATTTACGTCTTTGATGGGTTTGTTATGTCAAATGAAACCTGAGACCAAACTCCACTGGGACGTCTGTAAGAAACGATCCTGCTCTCTCCTGCAGGTGGCGCTGCTGCGCTGGCTGTCCTCGAGACCCAGGAGGACCGGAGGATTCTGGCCGCGGTGACGGGGGTCCAGGTCGGCAGGGAGCTGCTGAACCGGATCACCGGTCAGGACAAAGTGGACGCGTGCAAGGTGCCGATGTGTTTCATCACAGTAACAACTGCACTTTGTGGTCCGCACTTTGTGGTGCTCATTGTGTGTGTGTGTGTGTGTGTGTGTGTGTGTGTGTGGTGTGTGTGTGTGTCTCCTCAGAGAGAGTGTATCCTCAGCATCTCAGAGTTTGTCCGTCAGAACCCTGGAGCTTCGCTGGACGTGATCAACGCTGAGGTGGAGAAGAGAGTTCTGCGTTTTGCGGCTCAAGTCAAAGCTGTGGATGCGACACCGTTATTCTGATTATGTGAAAAACCTCAACAGTGTTCTGAAACGGTGTTAACTCTACATTTTAAAACACGTTCTTTTACATTTTACTATGTGTTCATGTAAGTTTTAATTTATGTTCTGTCATTAACCAATAAACTGATAGTATGAGACGTCTGCATCAACACTTTCCAGCTCAAGAAGAAACTGAGGCCGAACTTCAGTACGAGTCCTAAGTCTTTGGAAAGTTCTTGGATTTACCATCTTGTGAAACAAAACACTTTTCTCTCTGTACCTTACAGATGACTTTTCACAATAAAAGCCTCTGTGAAGTCACAGCCTCCTCCTTCATGCAGAAAGTGATGGGGTGAATAACGAGCTGGTTATTAACTGGAAGCGTGTCAACGTGTTTTAATCTGTCAAGTCGAGGACGAAGCTGCTTCCTGTCTCCGTTGATCTATAGAACATTTCTTTCTCAACATTGATCAACAGTTCTCTGTGTTTACAACCTGGTGGTTTTTATTAATGTTTGGTTTTTATTAACCGAATAACCACTAAACTATGGCGTATACATTTTAACTACTCAAAAAAACAAGAATCCAGATATTTCTTCTCTGCAGGAAAGAGAACAATTCAATTTGATTTTTTTCAAGGCGAGAGAAACTTCTGGGAACAATTTAGTTTAAATCCGTCCTGATGCTGCATTTAAATCATATTCATATATTTACTGATGTTGCTTGTTTCATTATTTCAGTGGAATGACGTGTTTTTTATCTCAGAATCTTCTTGAGAATTAAAAAACGAACATTTGGGGAAACCAGTTCTTATCTATGGTTCTATCGAAGCACAGTTTCCTGTTTCCCCAACCGACGCTTCTTATTGGCTGTTCCTCGCTGCTGGCCCCGCCTACTACCCTCATCTGTATCTCCAATGGACACGACGTCATCGTGGCGTCACTCCAGCGGCCTCTGTGATAGGCTGTTAAGAATTGGCGGGCGGAAGAGCAGCGGGTTCGAACACAACAACACAAACGTCTCGACCGGTTCCAGCGTGTGTTTGTATCCGGTGAGCGGGTCCCATCTCCGGGATGGACGCGTGTCGCCAGGACGGCGGAGTCACGGAGGTCTCAGAGCAACTGGAGAAGTGAGTAACGGTCATGTTCGTGTGATTAACAGCTGCGTGTTAGCTTCAGTGCTAACGGACCGCCGGTTAACACTGCGGAGCGGCTAGCCACATTCCTGCTAACGAGACAGAGCGGAGGCGGAAATCTACTTTTTACTATCTATCTACGGATAGATTGAACTTTACACGTTACTGACCACACCACACACAACACACAGACACACACACACACACACAACACACAACAGCAACAGACACACAACACCACACACACAGACAAAAGACACACACAGACAACAGACAACAGCAGACACACACAGACACACACACAACAGACACACACACAGACACACACCCGGAACCACGACACAACTCAACAACCAGACACAGACAGACGACAAACACCACCCTCTATCAGCATCAGAATTCAACTTAGAATCAATCAGCTGATTGTTTTCATGGTTAATTGATGAACTCTTTATGAATCAATCACACATCCTGCGGCCAAGAACCTGAACATATTGAATTAAACGAGTTTAAAACCAACAGTTCTGACGTGAGAGACTCCCCCCCCCCCCCCCCCCAGAGTTCTATACAAGAAATAAATAAAATGAACAAAGGAAGTTGTATGATAGACTCATAGTGACACTGTGCTGAATATAGATTGTACAAAGGTAATCACAATAATATACTGATATAAAGTACATTATTGCTGGTGGGTTTATACAAACAGTGAAATATCTTTATAATATGACATCAAACACAAATGATAAAGGAAGTGATGAGCCGAGCTAGAGGGAGAACAGCCTGACCGACCCTGACAGGTTATATAATAATAAATAATAATAATAAAGTTGTCACTCCATGAAGTGAATAGTCACTGAAGCTCGTAAGTATTTAACAAAACAATGTTACAAATTATACTTCATGTGTTTCATTTTTACGCTACGTTCAGACTGAAACGTGTATTAATGGTAAACACTGTTTCTGACCCTGACTGTGTTCACAGGTCTTTGTCCATGGATACCGACGACAAGATGGAGGCTTATCACAGGTATCACAGGACACGCTTTGTTCAATCAACAGTTGTGTCTGCAAGACGGATCAGATTAAGGCTTACTCACACATGATGTTATATATGATTTTTCATATATATGTTATACCAGCAGGTGTCAGTCATGAATTGTCGCAGATCGTCTAAACGGTGTTGATGGTGTTTTTTCTTCCAGATTCATTCAGGATGGTAAAGATGTTGCCAGACAAGGGAACCTGCACAAAGCGCTGGAGTTCTTCAAACGTGCTCACAAGCTTCACCAGAATGAAAAACTTGAGCGGAGAATAAAGAAAATTGAAGAACTTCTTTCTGAGAACGACTCCGAGGAAGAAGATGAAGAGTATGTTAATGTCAACAACAGCGGTTTGATGCTTTTTAAAGAATTACACGACAAACTTTATGACTACCAGAGGAGCGGACTGGCCTTCTTGTACAGTCTCTACAGAGATGGTCGCAAAGGTGGGATCTTGGCAGACGACATGGGACTCGGTAAAACCATCCAGGTGATATCGTTCCTTTCTGGAATGTATGATAACGAGCTGGCCAAAAACACACTGCTGGTCATGCCAACTTCGCTCATCACAAACTGGACCAAGGAGTTTGCTAAATGGACTCCCGGCATGAGGGTGAAGGATTTTCATGGTACCAGCAAAGGAGAGCGGACCAGGAACCTGGAGAAGGTTCAGAGGAGAGGTGGCGTCATCATCACCACGTACACGATGCTCATGAACAACTGGCAGCAACTGTCGTCATACCACGGCAGAGAGTTCACGTGGGACTACATGATCCTGGATGAGGCACACAAAATAAAAACATCGACCACCAAAACAGCCAAAAGTGCCTCTGCCGTTCCATCAAAGAACCGGGTTCTTCTCACAGGAACTCCTGTTCAGAACAACTTGAGAGAAATGTGGGCGCTGTTTGACTTCGCTTGTCATGGAACTCTCCTCGGCACATCTAAAACATTCAAAGCAGAATATGAAAACCCCATCACCCGGGCCAGAGAGAAGGACGCCACTCCAGGAGAAATGGCTCTTGGCTCCCGGATGTCAGAGAACCTCATGACCATAATACAACCCTACTTCCTCCGCAGGACAAAATCAGAGGTGCAGAAAAACAAAATGAAAAATACACATCCTAAAAAGGAACACTCCGACAACAAGGACCAGAGCCAAGTCCCAATTCCTCCAAAAGACTCCGGAGCTGTCATGCCCACGCTGATGAGAAAGAATGACCTGATTGTCTGGACGTACCTGAGCGCGGTGCAGGAGGACATATACCAGCAGTTCATTTCACTGGACAGCATCAAGGAGCTGCTCTTAACCACCAGGTCGCCTCTCGCTGAATTAACCATTTTGAAAAAGTTGTGCGACCACCCAAGACTTCTCTCTGCTGGAGCCATCGCCAAGCTGGGCTTGGAGGATAGTGCGGCTGAAAACCAGAACGACACGGACTCTGCTGCTCATGGCATCGCTAATGTTCCTGACGACACGTTAATATCAGAGTCTGGGAAAATGGTTTTTCTGTTTGCGCTTCTTGAACAGCTCAGACAAGAGGGACACCGCACACTTGTCTTTGCTCATTACAGGAAGGTGCTGGACATTATGGAACGCATCCTGGGAAACAGAGGCTTCAAAGTGTTGAGACTGGATGGCACGATAACAAAGTTAGCAGAGAGAGAGAGACGCATCTGTCTGTTTCAAACAGATGAACGCTACTCCGTCTTCCTCCTCACCACCCAGGTTGGTGGAGTTGGCATCACCCTGACGGCCGCAGACAGAGTCGTGATCTACGACCCCAGCTGGAACCCAGCGACAGACGCCCAGGCTGTTGACAGAGCTTACCGCATCGGCCAGACTGAGAATGTCGTCGTCTACAGGCTGATCACCTGCGGCACGGTGGAGGAGAAGATCTACAGACGGCAGGTTTTCAAAGACTCCCTCATCAGACAGAACACCGGCGACAAGAAGAACCCGTTTCGATACTTCAGCAAACAGGAGCTGAAGGAGCTCTTCACTCTGGCAGACCCCCGGTCCTCATCCACACAGCTGCAGCTTCAGGCGCTGCACTCCAGACACCGGCGGACCGACCCCGAACTGGACCAGCACATCGCCAACCTGCATGCCATGGAGATGTTTGGGATCTCTGACCATGACCTCATGTTTTCTCTTGAACTCAACCATGATGAGGCGCTGGAGGACCAGAAAGAGCACCACTACATCGAAGGGCGGGTCCAGAAGGCGCATGAGCTGATGAAGGCAGAGTCAGAGTTGCAGATGCAGCTGAAGGAGAGCATGGCGTCGAGCACAGAACCAGCCTGGCTCCGACCACCGGTGGACATCAGCAGCAGAGAGCGCTCCAATGAGAAAATGCCAAGAAATCCACGACCAATTCCTTCATATCCACTACATGATGCCAGTTTAAACGGGTCGCTGGTTGTGGTGGAGTCTGACCAATCAGGTTCTAGTAAGGAAAATGATGAACAGAATGGGATTAACCGAGTTATCGATCTAACTGCAGATGACAGTCTGACAGAAGAACAATCTGTTGTAGACGTACATGACGAGCAGAACCTGGACTCCCCCAAACAGCAGTCTATCACACAGGACCTGGCAGGAGAGGACACGTTCCCTCAGGAGGGGATTGACAGGTCTGGGTTGATGTTGGAGTCGGATGATGCTGCAGGTGATATAGCAGATGCTTCGGTGCAAGAACCAATGGACCAATCAGAGACGTCTTCAGCAGCAGAGGGTAGCCCCGAGTATGTTACAGCAGTCGATGAAGACAAACAGCTCAATGGAAGTTCACATTCAAAATACGACTCTGAGGTGGAGTTAAGTCACCGTCGCATCACATCTCTCCAGAGCAGAAGACTGTCTGAGCTGCAGGCATCAAATTCAAGCTTCAGAGACGACTCGCCGTCCAGAGTCAGCGCTGGACTCGAATCATTTGAAGGAAACTTCAATTTACAGCTGGAGGACAGTGACATGTTCTCAGAGGATGAGGTTCAGGATCATCAGGAGACGGAGGAGGAGGCGAAGAAGCTGCTGTCACAGCTGCAGATGGACGGCAGCTTCGATGTCAATAAATCTCTAAATAAGTCTGAGAGGCAACACAACGACGCTCTGAGACAAAGCCTCAACAACGGCCATGAAACAGAAGAGTCGATGAATGATTCTGTTGTAGGTACCAGGAAGAAAAGAGCAGCAGTGATTTCTGATAGTTAGATGATGATGATGATGAAGACCACTTGAAAACTCCTTCCAGGTTGTTGGAGCCTCCACTCCTAAAGCCACGCCCGCTGACTTCCCCCCTCTCAGCTCAAGAAGGAGCCTCGGAGGAAACACATCTGTGGCCTCCCGCCGGTCACTTCTCCAGTCCATCATCGAAGACGTGGACAACCAGGACCTGGCTGATGAGGAAGAGGATGATTACAGTTCAGAGAGGAATTCTGATGAGGCAGAAGAGGACGACGTCATTGATTCATCTCATGAGCTTCAGCCCGAGGAGACAAGTGGAGAATCTCTGACCACCGAGGAAGAGGAGGAGTCTGAGTCAGCTGACGTCATCAGTAAATCCGAAGGGGAAATGAGCAGCGACCCTGAGGAGTCAGCCAGTGAACCTGAGCTTGCGTCCACTGAGAGAATGGATCAGTGCACGGTCGACGCCGGTGTCACGACGAACGGGACGAAAGACGTCATCGAGTCCGAGAGCTACGACTCCCTGGTCAACCGAGGGCGGGAGTGCTACAGCCAGGGCAAGTTGGAAAATGCCCTGGGCTTCTTCCTGAGATCGATCGACATCAGACCTGGAGATCCTGAGATCAGCTCATGACCATCAGGTTGTATCAACAGCTGAGTCAGAGCCGTTAGAAAAGAGAAGAGATCCTGAATCTGTGGCTGTTCAACTCATCGCATGTCCAGACTCGAGTGTTTCTGTGACTCTGAGCTGAATGAAACACAAGTTTAAGTCTCAGCTGCAGCTCCGAGACTTTATTCAACCTGTGGGATTTAATTTAACACATCAACATGATTCTTTGCACCAACGGATTAAAACCTTAAAGGTGGCACAATATTTCCTTTAACATTTAGATTAACAGACAGAAGTATAACTTTTCTTTCTGTATAAATCTGTGGTTAAAGTCCTGTTTCATGTGTTAATGCTTTATCAAACTCTTTTGAAATGTGTTCAGCTCGATAAAGTTTCTTGTGGGGGAATTTATTAATCTATTATACAAAATGAAATCCCAAAAAATAATGTGCCCTTTTGTTTGTCAAAAAGAAGAAAATAAAATACTTTGTAACCTGTACTTTATATATTGATTTATGAAAACGTTCCAGTAAACAGATTTGAAAATAACATTTTCTGTTTTGTATTTATTGCTGGTAAAATGTCTGTTGCTGAGATTATCTCATTATACATCAGGGTTTCAGAACATTTCAAATAATATAGTGATAAGCTGTTAAATTATTGTTTTTATTTTAATATTATAAGGTCTTATATAAATTGTTTTGTCTCTGAAATATCAGACAAATGTTCACGACAGTCTAATGAGAAGTGACTGAGTCATAGAAACCACATGTAGGTTAGGAACCAGCACATTAAACATTAAGAATGATTTGAATCATTAAATACATTTAACTGTTTAAATTTGCATTAACAAAATGTAAAAAAAAATTACTTAAAAACACGAGTGCTAATTTTAAAAATGAAATAAAGTTTAGTAAATGTCTATAACATTAATTGTATTTTAATTACTCTTCATATATTTTACAAGCCTTAAAAACGTAAGTTGACACGTTAAGTAGGTCCGGGTCCTTGTGGTTCGGGTTCCGTGGACATGTAGGTCCGGGTCCTTGTGGTTCGGGGTTCCGTGGACATGTAGGTCCGGGTCCTTGTGTTCGGGTTCCATGGACATGTAGGTCCGGGTCCTTGTGTTCGGGTTCCGTGGACATGTAGGTCCGGGTCCTTGTGGTTCGGTTCCGTGACATGTAGGTCCGTTTGTGTTCGGTTCCTGGATGTAGGTCCGGGTCCTTGGTGTTCAGGGTTCCGTGGACATGTAGGTCCGGGTCCTTGTGGTTCGGGTTCCGTGGACATGTAGGTCCGGGTCCTTGTTGTTCGGGGTTCCGTGGACATGTAGGTCCGGGTCCTGGGGTTTCGGGTTCCGGGAATGTAGGTCCGGTCCTTGTGTTCGGTTCCGTGGACATGTAGGTCCGGGTCCTTGTGGTTCGGGTTCCGTGGCTCATGTAGGTACGGGTCCTTGTGGTTCGGGTTCCGTGGACATGTAGGTCCGGTCCTTGGGTTCGGGTTCCGTGGACATGTAGTCCGGGTCCTTGTTGTTCGGTTCCGTGGACATGTAGGTCCGGGTCCTTGTGGTTCGGGTTCCGTGGACATGTAGGTCCGGGTCCTTGTGGTTCGGGGTTCCGTGGACATGTAGGTCCGGGTCCTTGTGGTTCGGGTTCCGTGGACATGTAGGTCCGGGTCCTTGTGGTTCGGGTTCCGTGGACATGTTAGTAAATACAATACATTTAGTTCTGAAATCATAAGTTTCTCTTTCTGGACCTCATGAACGTGCTCTTATTTTGAAGTCCTACCGGAATCACAGTTTCCGCTGACGTCATTCGATAGAGGTGGAGGAGTTAGTGATCAGGCAGAGGACAGACACACACAAACACACACACACACACACACACACACTGAAACACACACTCCGCCTCTCACTCGTTCATCAGGTCAAACTAACGGGAAACGTTCGATTCCCGGTTGTCGGTGACGGTGGTTCACCGGTTGATCCGCGGGAGCGACGGGGATGTTCCTCCCGAAGAAGAGAAGCCCTGCTGGGTGTTGAGCATGAGAAGCCTGGAAGATCACTTCTACTACTACCACGACTACTACAAGTACTACGGTAGTACTGCATACGACGGGAAGAGGCCGGTGGGGGGGGCGGCCCGGTGACATCAGCTCGTCCCGGCAGAGGAAGCAGGAGACGGGGAGAAGATGAGCGGGAGAGGGGGGGGGCTGGAGGTCTGTCTGCTGCTGCTGCTGCTGCTGCTAGGAGAGAGTACAGGTACTACACAGTACTACACAGTACTACACACTGCTGCTAGGAGAGAGTACAGGTACTACACAGTACTACACAGTACTACACACTGCTGCTAGGAGAGAGTACAGGTACTACACAGTACTACACAGTACTACACAGTACTACACACTGCTGCTAGGAGAGAGTACAGGTACTACACAGTACTACACAGTACTACACACTGCTGCTAGGAGAGAGTACAGGTACTACACAGTACTACACACTGCTGCTAGGAGAGAGTACAGGTACTACACAGTACTACACAGTACTACTACACACTGCTGCTAGGAGAGAGTACAGGTACTACACAGTACTACACAGTACTACACACTGCTGCTAGGAGAGAGTACAGGTACTACACAGTACTACTACACACTGCTGCTAGGAGAGAGTACAGGTACTACACAGTACTACACAGTACTACACAGTACTACTACACACTGCTGATAGGAGAGAGTACAGGTACTACACAGTACTACACAGTACTACACACTGCTGCTAGGAGAGAGTACAGGTACTACACAGTACTACTACACACTGCTGATAGGAGAGAGTACAGGTACTACACAGTACTACACAGTCTACACACTGCTGCTAGGAGAGAGTACAGGTACTACACAGTACTACTACACCTGCTGATAGGAGAGAGTACAGGTACTACACAGTACTACACAGTACTACACACTGCTGCTAGGAGAGAGTACAGGTACTACACAGTACTACTACACACTGCTGATAGGAGAGAGTACAGGTACTACACAGTACTACACAGTACTACACAGTACTACACACTGCTGCTAGGAGAGAGTACAGGTACTACACAGTACTACTACACACTGCTGATAGGAGAGAGTACAGGTACTACACAGTACTACACAGTACTACACACTGCTGCTAGGAGAGAGTACAGGTACTACACAGTACTACTACACACTGCTGCTAGGAGAGAGTACAGGTACTACACAGTACTACACAGTACTACACAGTACTACACACTGCTGCTAGGAGAGAGTACAGGTACTACACAGTACTACACAGTACTACACAGTACTACTACACACTGCTGCTAGGAGAGAGTACAGGTACTACACAGTACTACTACACACTGCTGCTAGGAGAGAGTACAGGTACTACACAGTACTACACACTGCTGCTAGGAGAGAGTACAGGTACTACACAGTACTACTACACACTGCTGCTAGGAGAGTACAGGTACAGCAGTACTACACAGTACTACACACTGCTGCTAGGAGCAGTACAGTACTACACAGTACTACTACACACTGCTGCTAGGAGAGAGTACAGGTACTACACAGTACTACACAGTACTACAACACTGCTGCTAGGAGAGAGTACAGGTACTACACAGTACTACTACTAACACTGCTGCTAGGAGAAGTACAGGTACTACACAGTACTACTACACACTGCTGCTAGGAGAGAGTACAGGTACTACACAGTACTACTACACACTGCTGCTAGGAGACAGTACAGGTACTACACAGTACTACACAGTTGACCATTAGAGTCACACTGCATCACAGGGCTTTACTGTGGATTATAGTATATGTTATAATTCATGATAATATAATATACTATATATATATATATATATATATTACACTGTCATGTATTGTAAAGTACAGTGTAGGAAAGTTTTTCCTCCTGAGCCGTTGGATCAGTTTTTCGGTTTTGAAATATTTAATATTTTCCGAGCGTCGGTGATGGTCACATGATGATGAAATGTGACATTAAACCAATCGGAGCCGGAGGAGTCAGGTGAGACAAGTTGCTATGGCGATGCTGTTTTCATGTGGTGTAGCGGAGCTCTAATCTCCACGTGTTGTACAACATGTTACTGTGTCCTGGTGTTAAGAGCTTTAACGTGAGAGACTTCACTGAACGGAGCTGGAATCCTTCAGAACTCCCAGTTCTGTTACCACGGTAACAACAGCGGGTTCGTCGATTAGCTTATAAACACGATAATCACTTCAGAGAAATGTTAACGTTTAACTGTTGTTATCAGTTTGTCATCTCTGACAGAACGAATTATTACGACATCGGCATCTTCAAGGTTATTGATGGAAACTAATCGTCGGTTCTCAGAGATTTTCTTATTAACACAGTTTATAATAATCCTCAGAGTGTCAGTCAAACTCAGCTACAGAATCAATCTGCAGGGGGAATTCATACTGAGACAAGATCGTGAATTAAGACGATGTCGTGGGGTGAAGCTGTGGGATCGAGGGCCCGCCCATACATGCTCTCCACCAATCATGAGTCAGTCTCAAGCCTGGAGATATTTACGAATTGATAAGACTTATTCCATCGAAACAACAACCCTAGGGTTTTGACTTTCGACTCACTGCTCAGTTCATATATCTGAGATATGAGGATTACACAAAGAGCTTCTGAGTGTGGTGTGTGTCCCAGCTGCTCACACGGAGGAGGAGAGGTCTGTGATGGAGACACAGAAACGCTGGAACACGTCGTCAGTTCAAGACGTTTCACTTCATCGGGAACAAACACAGAAGAACGAGTGATTGTGGAGTAAAAATACTCGATTATAACTCGACACAGGACTTTGAGTTTAACGTGTGACTGAACAACGTGTATGTGGTGACGTGTTTCCTTCTGATTCAAAGTTGTGACTGTTGCCATGGTAACCACTTTCCTAATCAGTGTATGAATGCTGCACTTTGTTCTTTTATATGGTTGTTTATCATAAAAATCCCATTTGCCCATAAAGTAAAGAACAATAATCCAACATAATTGATTTTGAATCAACAGTGATCATCAGAAATGATCAGCTTCACGTCCGTCACGTGTTAGAAACCTCGTCCACACGTCCACTCGCTCTCTGGGAAGCTTCCACACATCGTCCTGCTGTTTCCTCACATGGACTCACGAGGACATGTTACACACATGTTACACACATGTTACACACATGTTACCAGGAGGCTGCAGGAGAAGATCCAGAACATGTCCAGAGACTCTGACTCAGATGTTAGTTCTCACTTCCAGTTTTTATTATTATTACAAATTAACTTTGGTTGTAACTGAACAGTTTCACTTTCTAAGAAGAAAAACTTCAACCTCCAGAGCAGATAGAGATTATCATCACACACACACACACACACACACACACACACACACACACACACACACACACACACACACACACACACACACACACACACACACACACAAATGGTTCATTCATACAAACAGCAGAGCGACAGTAACATGAACACAAAGAGTTTATGTAACAGAGCTCACAGAGGTTGTGTGGTTTTATTCTCTGATGTCCCACACTGTGTGTCGTCTCCTGACAGATGGACAGACAACTGTCCCCCACAGACCAGGTCACGGAGCTTCTGGAGATCTGACGTCACCACGTTATGAAACGCTCTGTGGACAAACAAAAAAACACTTAGATGGGAAAGAATCTTCAGCTTCCTGTTTGTGTCAAACTCAGTTTTCAGTTTAAATGTTTGTTGACGACTTCCTGAAATGGTGAATGACAGACACACACACAGGTGATCACAGAGAGTGTGTGTGTGTGTGTGTGTGTGTGTGTGTGTGTGTCTTGTCCTCTGGTCAACTCTGTGTTAAAACCTTGCTCAACTGTACATGACCGTCTTTTGATTGGTCACATTGAATACTGACCACGGCCTGTGATTGGCTGTGTGTGTGTGTGTGTGTGTGTGTGTGTGTGTGTGTGTGTGTGTGTGTGTGTCTTCTGCTCTTGAATGTTGTTGTGCAACAAGTCTGTCAGAATTCCTCAACCTAGAGAATGGCGGGGGGGGGGGGGGGGGTGCGTGAGCCTGGTTTAAGTAACAGAACGCTCAAAGACATAAAGCTAACACAGCCACGGAGAGGAGAGGAGCAGGAAATCAGGTTCCAGCGTATATCTGAGTGTGAGCACAGGGTTGTGAGTGGTTGCATTCAAAGATCTGAGAGTGAAATCAATAAGTCCGGCTCTCCAACTAAAAGACCACACTGAAAAACAACATGGAACATGAAGTCCAGGAATGTGCTGATCTCCTTCTTTAAGACCCGTTCAACCTTTCCTTTAATCTCCCAGAGAAACATTCCTGGATCCTGACGGAAGCAATGGGACATGTTAGAGGAGACTGTTGGTGGAGGAGTGAGCTCGACTGAGTGATGTTGTACTTTATAATGAACAGCTGACCAATCAGCTTCCTCCGCTCTGTTCACTCGTCGACCGTTTCCTGTTTCCGTCCGCAGAATCTCCGCAGACCCGACACCTCGTCTCCTATCAGCTGACGGTCCCTCGACCAATAGGAGGCAGGCTGAGGCGGGATGTGGACGGAAAACTGCCCAGTCAGGTAATTGTATTTTTTGTGTGTGTGTGTGTGTGTGTGTGTGTGTGTGTGTGTGTGTGTGTGTGTGTGTGTGTTTCTCTCCTTCTCTGGCCACTGTGATCGCTGACCTCAGGAAACAAACCGTAGGAATCAGCTGATTGGTGAGATCCACTTCCTGTTAGTGTGACCCCACATCACCTCTGCTGTGTCAGCACTGTCGTGTGTGTGTGTGTGTGTGTGTCTGTCCAACATGTTCTTTAGTGTTCTTCTCTTTACTGTTTTAAATGTTGGTTTGAATAAAACCCAGAAATTAAAAAGTAAAAACTCCAGCAGGAAACATTGGATTACTAACACAGTGTGTGTGTGTGTGTGTGTGTGTGTGTGTGTGTGTGTGTGTGTGTGTGTGTGTGTGTGTGTGTGTGTGTGTGTGTGTGTGTTCAACATGTTCCAACATGTTGGGCGGGAATGTACACACTGAGTTGAAATGTGACACCATGTCAAAGAATCCTTTTAGTCACTTGTTAACTATGAGCATAATAATAAACTAATAGGAATAAACTTGAATTATGTTGAACAAACAATTTAACCTGAGTGAACCGAACTCAGGTTAAATCAGATTTTTAAATCTGTAAAACGTAAATATTCTTACAGTGTAGTTCAGTTTTCCTGATAACCCGCCCAACCCCCAGTCTGACCTTCGACCCCTGTTGTGTTAGGAGACAGCCTGCTGGTTCAGCCTGCTGGTTCAGCAGCTGGTTCAGCCTGCTGGTTCAGCAGCTGGTTCAGCAGCTGGTTCAGCAGCTGGTCCAGCCTGCTGGTCCAGCCGCTGGTTCAGCAGCTGGTTCAGCCTGCTGGTTCAGCCTGCTGGTTCAGCCTGCTGGTTCAGCCTGCTGGTTCAGCCTGCTGGTTCAGCCTGCTGGTTCAGCCTGCTGGTTCAGCCTGCTGGTTCAGCCTGCTGGTTCAGCCTGCTGGTTCAGCCTGCTGGTCCAGCAGCTGGTTCAGAGCTGGTCAGCAGCTGGTTTAAATGGGCCACCGCTGACTTCCTGTCCTGACTCACCTCAAACACACACACACACCTCTGCAGTAATCATATCACTTCAGGTAGCTACACACACACAGACACACACAGGCTGATGTCTGCCAGGTGAGTCAGAGGCTCAGGTGACCTTGGACTGTTTCAGTTTCTGGGAGAGTTTTTATTTTGGGAAGTTTTATGAGTGTTCATCATCACACAAAATAGTGATATAGTCACTCTGCTTGTCTTCTTAAACATAACAGGATGTGGTTTCTTGAGCTGGGAACATCTGGTCAAATATACATTTGACTTGTATTCAAAGTCTTTCAGCCCCCCCCCCCCCTCAATGAGTTCATCAAACTGAACCCAAACACCAGAGCGGATCACACCTGGAACACTGGACCCACAGAACTAAGGAACTCCAATTCTGCTAAACAGCGGTTACTGAATACTCAAATATGTCATCATCCAGAATAGTTGTGTTATTGTTAATCTAATTCTCTTCTCTGTCTCATTTTGATTGTCAAATTCTTACTAACTGCTGTATATCGTGGATTTGCCTCAGCGTGTATGTTAAGTCTGTAAGTTTGTTGTCTGTTTGTTTGTTTGTTTGTTTGTTTGTTTGTTTGTTGTTTGTTCTCCTTTTAACATCAACCTGTCGAGAGACTCTGGTACATTTATATGGACCATTGTGCTCATATTAATGAATGTACACTGTCCCTTTTAAAAATATAAAACTTATTATTCAAAAGTTCTCTATAAAAGTGTTGTGTATTTATATATTTACATTGTTGTAAGTGTGGCTGTGTTGTGGTTCATGTGTTCCTGTCGATGTGTTGGTAACCGACCACTTCTCTGTTTCTCCAGGTGTCGTACATCATCAGTGTGGAAGGAACCGATCATGTGGTTCATCTGGAGAGAAACGAGTGAGTGTGTTCATCTCTCACACACAGACACACACACACACACACAGACACACACACACACACACCACACACACACACACACACACACACCACACACACCACACCCACACACACACACACACACACACACACACACACACAGAATATGATGCTGTTTCACTGGACAGAATCATATCAGACACAAAACACTCAGAAGAACACAAAGAATAAAAGAACAGTATGAACCAGGCTGATGACATCATATCTGACACTGCTGATCAGCCAATCAGACCAATCCCATAATGATCAGCTGTTTGGTTGTTTCTCTTAGTGAATTAAAGCTTGTGAGTCGTTGCTTCGTGTTGACAGTCGAACACGAACCTTCTCGTATCTGCTCTGTCAGCGTTTCACTGATAAGCTCCTCGTGATAAGAGAGAGTCACGATGACGAGCGTCTTTTATCTAAATATCAGGAAGTGAAAAGACTCGAGGTTCCGACACAAGATAAAAACATAACGACAATAAAACACTGAAGAAAGACACAAGAATATAACGTAGCTTGTATATTTAGTGTTAGTGCTGGTGTATGGAAGCTCTGAGAGGAAGAGGAACGTTTCATTGATGATGTCAGCTTGTACATCTCCCTTGTGAACACGAGATCTTAAGAACTTCTTCAGGGAATTTCTTTTCACTTGGACTCAAAGATGAACTGATTCGATTTCAGAGGTCACAGGTCACTGTGCCTTTTCATGTTTACATGTTAATGTGGTTCGTTCACAGACTGCTGCTTCCGGCAGACTTCACTGTGTTCTCCTACAGTCAGAATGGATCAGTGATCACCACCAGACCACCTGTACAGGTAACACACACACACACACACACACACACACACACACACACACACACACACACACACACACACACACACAGCATGAGTTTGATTACAACAGCAGGTTGTAAACTTCACAGTCAGATGTTTGCTTTCCTCCACTGCCTCCCTCTCCACACATAACACCTGCAGACAACACTCAGGGCTTAACACCCTAAGCTCAGTGTTTATAACCCAGGTGTTTCTTGTGTTACAGAACCACTGTCACTACCGGGGCTTCGTTCAGAACATGGAGGGTTCATCTGTCGCTATGAGCATCTGCAACGGCCTCAGGTAACACACACACACACACACACACACACACACACACACACACACACACACACACACACACACACACACACACACACACACACACACACACACACACACACACACACACACACACACACACACACTTCTTTTCAGGGTCTTCATCCCAGTTTGATGATGTCATGCCTCACAGTCATTCACAGTTTATCATGTTTGTTTGTTTTTAACAGCTCCTCTGAACATCTGGATAAAAAACATTCAACATCAAGACTAATGTTTAACTCTTCATTCATTACACTGGTTCTGATTTATCATTGACAAATATTATACTGTAAACATTCAGTGAGACAGTGTAAACAAACAGTGCTACAGTGTAAACAAACAGTGAGACAGTGTAAACATTCAGTGAGACAGTGTAAACAAACAGTGCGACAGTGTAAACATACAGTGAGACAGTGTAAACAAACAGTGAGACAGTGTAAACAAACAGTGAGACAGTGTAAACAAACAGTGGGACAGTGTAAACAAACAGTGAGACAGTGTAAACAAACAGTGCTACAGTGTAAACAAACAGTGGGACAGTGTAAACAAACAGTGAGACAGTGTAAACAAACAGTGGGACAGTGTAAACAAACAGTGAGACAGTGTAAACAAACAGTGGGACAGTGTAAACAAACAGTGGGACAGTGTAAACAAACAGTGGGACAGTGTAAACAAACAGTGAGACAGTGTAAACATACAGTGAGACAGTGTAAACAAACAGTGAGACAGTGTAAACATACAGTGGGACAGTGTAAACAAACAGTGGGACAGTGTAAACATACAGTGAGACAGTGTAAACAAACAGTGAGACAGTGTAAACAAACAGTGAGACAGTGTAAACATACAGTGGGACAGTGTAAACAAACAGTGAGACAGTGTAAACATACAGTGGGACAGTGTAAACATTCAGTGCGACAGTGTAAACAAACAGTACGACAGTGTAAACATTCAGTGAGACAGTGTAAACAAACAGTGAGACAGTGTAAACATTCAGTGAGACAGTGTAAACAAACAGTACGACAGTGTAAACAAACAGTGGGACAGTGTAAACAAACAGTGGGACAGTGTAAACAAACAGTGAGACAGTGTAAACAAACAGTGGGACAGTGTAAACAAACAGTGGGACAGTGTAAACAAACGGTGGGACAGTGTAAACAAACGGTGGGACAGTGTAAACAAACAGTGGGACAGTGTAAACAAACAGTGGGACAGTGTAAACAAACAGTACGACAGTGTAAACAAACAGTGAGACAGTGTAAACATTCAGTGAGATCATTGATTGTTTTTTCTGTATCTTTCTTCAGAGGAGTGTTACATCTCACAGGCGACAGTTATGGTATTGAGCCCTTAGACTCCGCCCCTGAACAGCACCTGGTGTACCGCCTACAGGATGTGACATCACAGCCCCGTGGTTGTGGAACGCCACACAATGATCACGCCGACAGCAACGCCACGGACCATGCTCCACACGACCCAGAGGAAATCCACCACGGACAACACAGCAGAGTGGGTTGACACACACACAAAAACTGCACTGCTTCATAATTTGTGAATAAAATCATGAAGGAACGTTTTGTTCCAGGTGAAGCGAGCTGTTCTTCATCAGACTCACTATGTGGAGCTGCTGCTGGTGGTCGACAACGACAGGGTGAGACACACACGTTACGGAGAATGTTGTTTGTGTAACACAGAGTTAGTTTCCCCACGTGCACATCAACGTTCAGGAGCCTGTACTGTGAGGATCTGTTGTTACCATGGTAATGAAGCTAGTATATCACCATGGTAACTGACGCTGAAACCAAGAAAGAGAAACCATAAACAGAAGGTAAAAACACGTTTCTCTCGTTCTCTCTCTTCAGTACAACTTTATGAACAAAAATGACACAGCAGTGAGGGAGGAGATGATTCATCTGGCCAACTACATAGACAGTGTAAGTACACACACACACACACACTGATACACACACACACACACACACACACACACACACACACACACACACACACACACACACACACACACACACACACACACACACACACACACACACACACACACAAATTTAAGCAGTTTTCAGACCAGCAGGTCAAATCCAGAGAGTCGTCTCCAGAGCTTCTCCAGAGTTTGTGTTTCACAGCAGAACAACACAGCATCAGATCCTCCTCCTGGTTCAGGTGAGAGGGGGGGCAGCAGACAGAGACAGGAAGTGACGTGTCACCTCTGCTGCAGAGGTCATGTGATCATGTTGACATCACCTGACACCTTCAGCTCTGATCACCACAAACTCTCTTCACATCTTCGTCTGTGTCTTCATCGTGTGTGTCAGCACTTCTTCACCAGAGAGGTTTGTGTCCCGTGTTAGAAGCTCCCCCCCCCCCCCCCCCCCCCCTCAGTGAATCAGTGAGGATCCTCTGCTGTGCTCACACTGATCCTGGATCTAGACTTTATACAGGAGCTCAGGAGGAGGAAGACAAACTGAGTCTGATCCTCCAGAGAAGATCCAGAGAACTGAGGAGCTCAGGTCTGAAGCTGCTCTAGAGATCCAAAGTTGCACAAATAAACCAACACCCAGATACACAATAACACACACACTGACAAAGCTGCAAGGTTGTATAGTCAGAGCTGATGCAACAGCAGTTCTGATAATTAAATAAAAAATAAAAGTTTCCTTAGCAACAAAAATAGTATGTGTGTGTGTGTTCAGATCTACATGCAGCTGAACGTTCGAGTGGTCCTGGTTGGTCTGGAGATCTGGTCGCAGCAGAACCTAATCAGCACTGAAGGGGGCGCTGGAGAAGTTCTGAGTCGCTTCACCCAGTGGAGAGAGAGAGAGCTGGTTTCTCGCAGACGCCACGACTCGGCACAACTCATCCTGTCAGTGCACACACACACACACACACACACACACACACACACACACACACTGAAAACAAATTAAAACAAACACACTGTCTGATGATGGCGTTGACGATGATGTCGTCTCATACAGGAAGCGGACTTTTGGAGGAACAGCTGGGATGGCGTTCGTGTCCACCGTCTGCTCCAGAAGTCACGGAGGCGGGATCAACGCGGTACGTTGCTGTCTTCTCATCAGTGACTAAGAGTTGTTTATAGTCTCCATACGTATCCTTGCATTCCACAATTGCCATAACTTCCAGTGTTAGCAGAAACAACTTCATGCTGTGTTTACTGTCTCTCTTCTCTCTCTCTCTCGCTCGCTCGCTCAGTTCACCAATAACAACCTTCCCTCGTTCGCCTCCATCGTGGCTCATGAGCTCGGTCACAACCTCGGGATGAACCATGACGACGGGCGCTCCTGCACCTGCCCAGTGAACGCCTGCATCATGAACTCTGGAGCCACGTAAGACACCCGCAACGCACACGCACCACAACACCACACACACACACACACACACACACACACACACACCACACACCACACACACACACACACCACCACACACACACAACACCATCCTCCTCTCTCCCTCTCCTCTCCTCCCTCCTCTCCTCTCTCCTCCTCTCCTCTCCTCTCCTCCTCTCTCCTCCTCTCCCTCTCTCCCCCTCCTCTCCTCCTCCTCTCCTCTCCTCTCCTCTCCCTCCTCCTCTCCTTCCTCTCCTTCCTCTCCTCTCCTCTCCTCTCCTCCTCTCCTCTCCTCTCCTCTCCTCTCCTCCTTCCTCTCCTCTCCTCTCCTCTCCTCTCCTCTCCTCTCCTCTCCTCCTCTCCTCTCCTCTCAAACTCCTCCTCTCAAACTCCTCCTCACCACCTCTCCTCCCCTCCTCCTCTTCCTCCTCTTCCTCCTTCTGTCTGCAGAGGATCCAGAAACTTCAGCAGCTGCAGTGCAGATGATTTTGAGAAGATGATCTTGTTGACGGGGGGGACGTGTCTCCTGAACGTCCCGCGGCCTGACGAGGCCTACAGCGCCCCCTACTGTGGGAACAGACTAGTGGACGTGGGAGAGGAGTGTGACTGTGGATCCCAGAAGGTCATTTTTTTATCTGAAAACACGAACATGAAATTACAAATAAAAGATTGTTGTGGTCCCATGGAGAAGGTTGAACTTGTGTTGTGTGTGTGTGTGTGTGTGTGTGTGTGTTGTGTAGGAGTGTGAGGAGGACCCCTGCTGTGAGTATCAGACATGTAGGCTGAAGTCTGGAGCTCAGTGTGCTTATGGAGAATGCTGCTCTAACTGCCAGGTAAGTGTCAGTAACATCTCAGGCTGCACCCACATGTTTCATTTTAAAACTAAATCGACCTCCGTTCAGACGAACATTATACAGGAAGTGTTAGAAACAGGAAGTGTTAGAAACAGGAAGTGTTAGAAACAGGTCAGCGATGCCTTGTGTTCACCGCTGGTCGTCGAGTCATGTGACTGATGAGAACCAATCAGGAAGAGAACGTGTGTGTCATCGTTTACTAAAGTCTCAGTTTCTGTTCAGACTCGAACACAAACCCAGAGTTTTCAAACTGAAACCGAGACCAGTTCACACAAGTCTCTGATCCAGAGGCTGGAAACTCCAGGGGGCGTAACCATAGCAACAGGGATGAGGTTCAAAACTCGAAAACATCAGTGTTGATGTGGCCTCTGTTTATCAGGATGTTTGTAGTAAAACGTGATGCTGAACACGGTGTGTGTGTGTGTGTGTGTGTGTCTGTGTGTGTGTAGTACCTACCGGGAGGAACAGTGTGTCGTTCCAGCACAGATGAGTGTGATCTCCCAGAGTTCTGTAACGGCTCCTCGTTGTTCTGTCAGAGTGACGTCTTCGTCCAGGTGAGACCTGAGGATCAAACCTACAGGAACTTTACTGAGGTATAAATTATTATTAATTACTGAGTGTGTGTGTGTGTGTGTGTGTGTGTGTGTGTGTGTGTGTGTTTACAGAACGGACAGGCCTGCAGGGACCAGCAGGCCTATTGTTACAATGGGAAGTGTCAACACCATGATGGACAGTGTCAGGCCATCTTCGGATCCAGTACGTATCTGTTTACACCACAGACTGTAAATAAAGATGGACGACATTACGCTCCTGAAAAGTGAAACAAAATCTTCTGGATCACCCCCTGGTGGCTGGCTGCAGTATAGGTCATAAACCCAGCCTCCTCCTGTTAGCAGATGGGACCTGTCTTTAGTTACAGTCAGTGGTTCATATTGTTTACACTCTGTTAATGTCCAAGACGATGAGAGACCTTCTACCTCCACCTCATCTTTGTCCTCCACCTTCTCTTTTTCTTCCTCTTCCTGCTCCTCCTCTACCTCCCTTTCTTCCTCCTGTTCTTCCTCTTCTCCTCTTCCTCAGAGGCGAAGGCTGCTCCAGAAATCTGTTTTAAAGACGTCAACAGTAAAGGCGACCGCTTTGGAAACTGTGGCTACCACAACTACGGTCACAGGAAGTGTGAGAGCAGGTATCAAACACACACACACACACACACACACACACACACACACCACACACACTGAGATGTCTCCACAGCCTTGTGATGCTCATGTCCGTCTCCATAGAAACGCTCTATGTGGGAAGCTGCAGTGCTCCAACGTTCAGGCGGTGACGGTGTTTGGCATCGAACCAGCGATCATCAGCACGCCGATCGGCGGCACCAAGTGTTATGGAGTGGACTTCATGCTGGGATCAGACGTCCCTGATCCCGGGATGGTGAGCGAAGGAACCAAGTGTGGAGACGACAAGGTGAGAAGGGGAAGGAAGAGGGGGGGGGAGGGAGGGAGACAGGAAAGAGATGTTAATGTCTTCTTCTTCTGTGGTGTTCAGGTGTGTATGAACTTCGAATGTCGAAGCGCCGACGTCATGAACTTCGACTGTGACGTGGGGAAAAAATGTCACGGACAGGGGGTGAGACACGTCCACCTGTCTACGTGCTCATGAGGTGTCTGTATCCCACACTGACCTGTCTCTGTCTCTGTCAGGTGTGTAACAGTAACAAGAACTGTCACTGCCAGGACGGCTGGGCTCCTCCCTTCTGTGAGGTCAAAGGTTACGGGGGCAGCGTGGACAGTGGACCCACATGGAACGGTACACTAACCTTTAAACGCCACCCGACCTGACCCCAGCGCTCGTTACCTCATATCTGTGAATAGCACTGCAGCCAATCAGGGCCCAGATTCTGTGTAGAACACAATGAAAAGTCATTTCTCAGTAATTCAGTCACAGATATTTCACAATTTAAGTTCCTGTTGAACTGAAGATGACTTTGTCCTCCTCAGATAAAGACACGTCCCTCAGAGACGGCCTGCTCGTCTTCTTCTTCCTTGTCCTCCCGCTGCTCGCTCTGGGTGCGTTTGTTTTCCTGCGCAAGGACGAGCTGCTGCGACGACTCGGGCTGAACCGCAGGAAGAGGTCGCAGGGATACAAGTGAGTGTGAATACGACAACTCACACACACACACACACACACACACACACCACACACACACACACACACACACCACACACACTCACTCACTCACTCACTCACTCACTCACTCACTCACTCACACACTCACACACACACTCTCACACACACACACACACACACTCACTCACATTCATGACAAAGAGATGAAATCTGAATTCTCACAAAAAAAAAAGTTACATGTCGCGTTGTCACATAAACTGCTGACATCACTTCCTGTCATCTGTGCTGCCAACAGCTGCTTGTGGGGCGTTCAAGGACACTCAGACATTTATAACCCACTGACACTGTCAGAGATCACCTGTGATGTGTTCAGGTGCAGAAACCATGTAAGAAGCGACAGGATCACAGATCATATCGCAGATATTACCTAGAAATAAATAAAAAGAAAGGAGTGACATGAATATTTATTTATTACGCTTTATTTGAACTGACGATCTGTGGATGGTAGCTTCTGTCGATTTGTTTTTTTAGGGGAAAACCCACACCTACGATCAGTCTAACTTTTCTTCTTTTGGTCGTTTTCCGTAGACTGTAAATAAAGATGGACGATGCGTCTCCACAAAAGTTGCTGATTCATGTGATTCAACGTTGAATCACATGTTTTCATTGTTAATGTTTGGTCACTTCCTGTCTTCAGACCCGACGGTGCAGCTACAGACAATCCCATCAGGGGACCTCCGCCCAGAGCGCAGCCTCCACCTGTTGCCCGGGGCAACGCCAGCAACATCGTCAAAGAGGGGGTGAGTTTAGCGGCTGCAGCCGAGCAGGTGTATCGGTGTGTGTGTGTGTGTGTGTGTGTGTGTGTGTGTGTGTGTGTGTGTGTGTGTGTGTGCGTGTGTGCGTGTGTGTGTGTGTGTGTGTGTGTGTGTGTGTGTGTGTGTGTGTGTTGTGCTCAGACCAAAGACGAGTAGCCTGCTCTTGCTTCTCCAGGATTACCAACCCTAGCTTTAAGATACTGATGAGTGAATAAACCTGTAGATCATTTATCTTTAGATCTCACTGTAGTTTAGTTAGTTACAGTTCCAGTGCCTGTGTCCCAGTGGTGTAGTGGTGCCTGGAGAAGTGGGTAAATAACCTGCCGAGCATCATTGTAGTTGCATGAGGTCGTTTCAGCAGGAAGACAAACACAGACATGACCCGCTCTACTCTGCCTATGATTGGCTTACTCTGATATTCTTATCCTAACTAACCAATCACCACTCCTCATACCTAAACCAACCAACCTAACAAAGAAAAGGCTACGAATACTAACCAATCAGAGGCAGAGGAAGGCAGATGATGCTTTCGCTGTCCTAGGAAAAATGGCTTGCAGGACAATACTGAAAGATGTATTGGCTGCACTACACCACTGGTCCCAACTAATCCATCACCCAGCAACCGTCTCACTGCAGAGACTCTGGATCTTCATGTTTGTTTCTGACGTGAATGTTTCATAAGAACTAAAGAATTAAAGTGAATGCACTAAGGAGTCCTAACCTGCTCTGCTCTGTCTCCATGTGAAGCACCACGCTCAGCTCCTGCCCCCACAGGAGGTAAAATACTCTGACTACTACTCACACTGACCCAACACTAACAGTAAAGATCAGAACCCTCCTCCTCCATGTCAGCAGATGGGACATGAACCAGACATAAAAGTCAAAGTAGACGTTCAATAAATGTTTGTAAAGATGGTTTCTGTCATTTCAGGTCGTTCTTATCTCACTGACCAACAATTTGGTTTGAATCAGTTATTTGATGATATAAAAACAGGCTGAGACGTCATGATTGACAGCTGAGACTGACTCAGGATTGGTTTAGAACATGTATGGGCGGGACCTTGACGTCAGCACCACAAGATGGCAGCGTTCGTATCTGAGATATTTCAGTGAAGACATGTCGTCCACTTTATCATTTTAACTTTAACATTCACTTAATTTGGTCTGACCTGGTTTTAAGTGTCTCTGATTTTTACCCTGAAGGAAAAGTGCCGAAGTGTTTCATCTTTGGTTCGACTCCCATCAAGTCGACTTCTCTCTCCAAAGAAATGTGTTCACAACCTGGGTTTTAAAGACTGATTCAGACGTTGGTAGATCAAAGTCTTTCAGTTCTAAGGCCAAATAAGAAAATTAATAATACCATCTTTTTCCTACTTGTTGAGGTTAAGAACAGAGGACGTCTCACCTTGTTAAGCTTATGAGATAAACTGTGATTTGTGAATATGGGCTATACTAATACAATTTGATTGATGATTGATATATAATAAAGTGATGTTACAATGTCTTAGTAAAACTAAACTCCGTATATAGCTGATCATTTAAAATGAATAAATAACAATAACTTGAAAGTGTTCTTTGTGTGTGATCAGGCGTTGGAGAACAGCAGGACGGCTCCATCTCACGCTCTGAGGCCTCCTCCTCCTCCTCTGTAAGAACACAGCTCAACTCTTTCCTGCTCATTTCCTCAATACAGATCTTTTTTATCAGCCATAATATTTTTACCATCCAAGGTAGACTCACCACAAGCTAACTGGACCTAGAGGTTTAACCTAGATGTTTCCTCTAGGACGACTCAAAGCTAACTTTGCAGCAGTGAGCTGTTCGCGTGGATCCACTTTTCAGCAGCTTCAACTCTGAATTCCATGTTTGTAGTTTGTTCAACACATTTGTAGAAGCAGAAAAGTCAAAAGGAGATTTTATGGTTTTAGCGTCGGAGGTGTTGACTTGTCGTTTTCTTTCTTCCTCAGAAAACCAAAACCTTCTGCTGCATCACAGCCTCTGGTGCCTCAAAGACCCGCCCCTGCTCCACCTGTTTAACCAATCCAGGGGCCCGGACCACCTGGATGGTGCCTGTCTTCAACCCCTGTCCCTGTCCTTTTCGGAGCTGGTTACCTAGCAACAGCCAGGAAATGATTTTGTAGCTAAGACAGCAGCTGACGGCCGGACTAGGAAATGGCTGATCAGGACCCAGTCAGACCGGACAAACAGGAAGCAGCTACTGCCCCCTACAGTCTTTCTTTGGCCTCTTTCTTTCTTTGAAGTTTAAAAACTGCTTCAGGTGAAACATCATCTGTAAAAATCCATCCAATCACATTTCCCGAACCGTCACAATTAATAATCCACTGATCACACAGCTTCTGTCTGGAAGAAGCTAGCTAACTAGCTGTTAGCTCAAATAGTTGTTCAAAACATTTTAATGTTTCCAACGTATCGCTTCAATATCATGATATCATGCTACCACATGCTAACATGTAGCTAATTACATGATATCATGCTACCACATGCTAACATGTAGCTAAATACATGATATCATGCTACCACATGCTAACATGTAGCTAAATACATGATATCATGCTACCACATGCTAACATGTAGCTAAATACATGATATCATGCTACCACATGCTAACATGTAGCTAAATACATGATATCATGCTACCACATGCTAAGTAATGATTCAAACCCTGAAGGGTGAGCTGCCTCCCTCTGAAGACCGAGTGGTGCTGTCACCTCCCCTCTGCTCAGCGCTGTCATAGGAATGTAACACACCCCTGCTGCTGTGGTGCAGGTGCACTTGGTCTCCACCACTCAGCTCCACCCGGCGCTCTGTCCCTCCAGTATTGTAAATCACAGTATGCAACAGTGTCCGAGCTCTACTCCTCTGGGTTTCAGTTCCTCTCCTTCAGATCTGGATGTGGATCTGGATCTGGACCTAGATGTGGATCTGGATCTGGACCTATGTGCTTGTTAAGTCACGAAGGAAATGTACACACTGAAGCACTGTTGCACTGATCTCTGGGATGTTCTGGGTCATCTGACATCGCTCAGATGTCCTACAGGAAACCTGACGTGTGAGCGACTTGTTCACTTTCAGATCGTTATATCGTTGTCATCTTGGTTAATCAGGCGGGAGTAACCGACCAATCAGGAACCTTTTCACTGAAAGGGAATGGAATTAGAATTTATTTTATCTGAAACAGTTTTGAGACAATTTCAGATGAAAGACGTCACTGATAATTTTACTCCTTTATTTAATGGATATATGTATTCTGTCCAATATAATGGACCAAATATAACATGATGGAACACCACCCCCCCCCCGTAAATTACAACCTAGGACATGGTTATTTTAGGGATTTTCTAAATTTAGAATTCAACTTTTCTGTTTGGTTTGGATCCATGTTCAAAGAACGTGTGCCATACTGGATCTCAGATTTCAAATGATGTTCACACATGAATTTTCAGGTAGAGTTGATTGAGGATTCAGTTTGATGCTGGAACATCCCAGAGTGAAGAACGGTGGACTTCCTGTCTCTGCCGCCTTAACACTGAGGTCCGGACTGATCCTGATCCTTTAGTTAGATCCTGATCCTCTGTTGTTGTGAATGCACAGCGGCCTCCATCACAGTCCCTCAACTTCCTCCTGCTCTGACACTGTCACTCTAACCAGGGATCTTTACGCCACAGGAAACGAACTTCCTGTGACTCTGAGTGTCGTCACAGTGAATGAACCTGTCTGCACTGTGTCATGTGAGGATATTTTGATCTGCTTTAGTATGTTTTTGATTTGCACAGACACAAGGAGCTGACGCAGGATTAAGTCAGTTACTCACAGGGCTAATTTTGTGTTTGATTGTTTTGTTGCTAAAAGAAAGTGAACGAGATCCCAGTTTCCTCCTGAAGTGGATTCCTGAGAAAGAGAGAGAAACCTGTGGAGAACAGAGTGAAGTTATTTAGAGACATGAGAGCAGCTGAAGTCAAAGTTCAAGGCAGCCTCAGGTTACAGATGGAAAACGGGTTCAGCTGCTGCTTCTCAGTTTAAATATAACAAAGCTCGTGCAGATTCAAACCAAGAGACTGTTTCCTGCTCAACACACACTCAAATCTTCACACAAATCAAACCCCAGTTTTAACACGGTTTGAAGGTTTCAACAACACTTTCTTGTTCATTGGAATTTTCCAATGAATTTAGTCATCACTTTATTATTTTTAATGTCAGAGGTTGACATGTGAATGAGGCTCAGAATATCTGTGTCGAAGTGTATTTATGTTTTTAACTAAAAAACATAACGACGATCTGAAGACCCAACGAGAGACGGACGAACTCGCTGCTGGTTTGAGTCTGTACATGTTGAGTTTCTCTAGAATATGAAATCAATACAAATCCATGAGACTGAAAGATCGATTGTGCAACAACTCATCCACCGACGGTTCCGCTCTGTAGGTAGTTTACAGTTAGCCGCCTGCATCATTAAAGTGATTATGTATCAATCATTTTCATCAAACAATATGATATAACATTCTGACATCTGCATAACCAGTTATTTACTTTTGGTACTTTAAGTATATTTTGACCTTGATACTTTTATAATTTTACTCAAGTAAGTATTTCTACACTGTGGTAAAGTGACTTCACATGTGAGGCCAACAGGTGAAGTTCAGTTGTGTTTGTGTTGAATGTGTGTGAGCTGAACTACAGCAGGTGAATGACAACAGTATGACTGATATCGCCATGGCAACGCCTAGAATCTCATTGCTGTTTCTACGATCAGTGATTTTTTTTACATTTGTGTGCAGTGTTTGCTTTAGTCACTGATCTCAGACATGTTGGCTGCTCCTCTGGAGGTTTCTGTCATGTACATGGACAGTTTCATGTTACCATGGTAACAGGCATGGAGCAGGTCACGTGCTGTTTGCTGTGGACGTTCAGCCTCTTCCTGCAGCTTCCTGTGATGATGTAATAAAGTTTATTCAAACAGAATGTAGTTTTTTTGTACGTTCAGATTCACACTGTATGAAGCCACGAGTCCCGACCCGGTGATCTCAGAGAACTTGTGTGTGATGTGATTAAACACAAATTCAATTCATGAAATATTAAAGACCTTAAACAATCTATAGATGTGTTTTTCTGAATCCATAAGTTGATCAATACTGCATTATTACATGAATAATCGTGTAAAGAGTTTATATTCTTTTCCAAATATATTCATTCATAGTTAAATATAACATCTTAAAAAGGCTAAGACAGTAGAATTATATTTAAAATAATGATTATATAATAAGGAATAATGAAATAATTTAAATATTAAAACAAAACATACCATTACAAAAGGTTTAATATATTATAGAATATGAAGTTTCTTTATATTTTAATTAAATCATAAAAATGTGAAAACGCTAAAAATAGTGATGGTGTGAAAACTTAAAACTTAAAACAATTTATAAATAACATTTATATATATATAGATCAAATTAAATTGTTTCTGTTGTTTTTTAAATTGTCATGAGACCACGCCCCTGTGTCTCTGTGTGGCATGACGTCATCTGTGTGCGTCACTTCCACGCAGGCCTCGGTTCCAGGCGACGCGCCCGGAGTTGTCATCGTTTCACCGGGAGAGGCGAAGGGCATCCGGGATACCGGCCGAGCGCGAGCCGCGGATCAGCGTTTCAAGGTCAGTAGCCGCAGCTCGTGTCCGCGGGGAGACGGACACACGCTGTGCTTCCGGTTTGGGGAACATTTAAATCAAACGTTTTCATGAATCTGAGGAAGAAAGAAGCCGTTAGCATGTTAGCCGCGTGTTAGCTTACACAGCCTGTCTGGAGCTCCGTGAGTCCGGAGATCATCGGGCCGAACACCCGCTGACACCGTCGGTGAAACCACGAAGGAAACGGCTAAAGTTAGCTTCTTCACTTAGCTTCTGTTAGGGAACTTCATTAGCAGCCGTCTAACGGCTAGCTAGCGTGCTAATAGCTGTTTCTGCTGAGCTAGTCGGCTGATTCCACCAGCAGCCTGTTAGCTCCGAGGCTAATCTCAGGCTAATCTCAGGCTAATCATCTGAATAAAAGTGTGTTGATGAACAACCATGTTCCTCTTGACTTGAGAGGACACAATGATTGACAGTTTACGTGGCCAATGAGAACCCGCGGTGGCCAATGTCAGGGCGGAATGTGCTTCAGGCAGCCAATCGGAGCGTGGTGTCGGCAGGTGGGGGGCGGGTCCAGGCCGGAGGGAGGGAGGGACAGGGAGTGGAGCGTGAACAAGGTCAAAACACAGAGAGACACGTGACACACTGGAAATAACCCGGGTCACAGTTCAGGTGTTCGGATTTAAGAGTCCTGAAGTTTAACTTAACACGAGGTTCGGACCAATGTGGGCGTCGCCGAGTGTCACCCTGAAGAAAACAGTGCTGTCACTGGGACGTCACTGGGACTCACTGGGACTCGACCATGTCCTGTGAAGCAGCAGCAGCAGGGAAGGGTCCGACTCGTTCACACAGGAACATGTGGGAACATCCAGGCGAGGGGCGGAGCCTGTAGAGCAGCAGGGGGCCGGACATGACGTATAAACTCTGCTGTGGAAAGATCAGTGTTGTTGTTTACAGCTCATCCACACCGGCGTCGGCCCTCAGCACCAGAAGATCCGGAACCTCCTCGTGTTTCCAAGTGGACGTCTTCGTCTTCTACGTGTGCGGCTCCTCTTCTTCATCCTGAGATGTTTGTGTTCTTCCAGTTTCACGTCCGTCACGTGTTAGAAACCTCGTCCACACGTCCACTCGCTCTCTGGGAAGCTTCCACACATCGTCCTGCTGTTTCCTCACATGTTACCAGGAGGCTGCAGGAGAAGATCCAGAACATGTCCAGAGACACTGACTCAGATGTTTGTTCTCACATAGAGAACCTGCAGAACGTGTGAGGAACACGTCTGAAAAGAATAGTTACTTCTGTTAACATGTTAGCAGCTCTTGACCCTTTTCTTCTGGTTTTTAAAACCTGCGTCTGATGCTTTTATGTATTTCTCTCTTTCTGTCTCAGGCTGAACAAACTCTTCTCATCTCATCTGTACGTTCATGAAAAGATAACTTTTCTCAATCCGGAATAAGTTTCACTTTCACATCTGAACATGTTTTGAACCGTTTAAGTTGGCAATGAGTTTGTTTTCCGGGTAGAACCAGATCAGGAGGTTTACGTCCAGGTCCGGTTCGCCCTCTTCTCCTCCTGTTCTTCCCTTTCCTTGTTGTTCCAGCAGCTCAGTGAAAAGTAACAGGAACCCTCAGGTTTTAACTAAACATCCTGGTCACATCATGTTTTATACCTGAGTCAAAGTCATTCTCTCTCCTGAGGAGCGAGTCCGAGTCTCCCTCTCTAACTCACTGTCTCTCTCTCTCTCTCTCTCTCTCTCAGTGGACAGACGGACCAGTGGACTTTGGACTCTCAGTGGACAGTGGACTCTCTTTCCTGGTTGTGACCTTGTGGAGTTTTATTTCCTCCCGTTCTGAAGTTGAGGAACGTCCGGCCCGTCGGACTGACCACCACTTCTGTGTGTGGTACTTTAAGGACTGCTTATGCATCGTTTAAGGACTTGTGCGGCGCGGTTGCGTCCGCTCACCGCCTCGCAGGCGGCTCAGACTGTTGGCCAGCAGCGGCCAATCACAGTTGCCTTCACAGGCGGCACAAGGACGTTTCAGCCAATTAGGTGCTACTCAGCACCTGTGGCCTCTGAGCCGTTCCTGAACGGGACGAGCTCCAACTACGTGGAGGAGATGTACTACGCCTGGTTGGAGAACCCAAAGAGTGTTCACAAGGTAAGGAGCAGTTGAGCCACCTGCTGGTGCGGAGGATGAATAGCAGAACCATTACAAGGTGTTTTCAGACAAACTCTGGGAATTATTTAGAAAATTGGGTTCATACATTAACATATGTTCCAGAAAATGTCTGAACCAACTGAGTCAGACATTTGTTTTCTCACATACAGAAGCTCCAGAACATTTCAGGAACATGTGCAGGTCTGTCAGCTGCTGTGCTGATTAAATGTTTCTGTTAAACATAATTCAAAAAGCTTTGGCTACACTTCAGAAATATGAATAAACCACCTGCAAAAATTCATTCTCCAAACTAGAAGGATGTTAAAACAACAATCCTGGATCTTCTGACTGTCCGGCAAATGGAAATTAAAACATAACGTCCCTGGCAGAGGAAATAAAGTGTTCTTTCTTTAATCATATTAATAAAATGTATTTGATTATATTAAACTGAGCACAAGCTCCAGATGTAGAATACAACACATTTTCATTTTCCTGATCATTTTTATAATCATGGTCTGCGGCTGATAGAAGGGAATCGTGTCTCCTCAGACCCGACCTACAGACGGAGGTCGTTCGGGTTTTGAGCTCTAACGTTTGCAGATCAGTTTTTAGGAACATCAGCTGCTTAAAGGTTCAGTGTGTAGAATGTAGTGACATCTAGTGGTGAAGTGTCATGTTGCAGCCGAACACCCCTCGCCCCCCTAAAGGTGGTGTTTTCAGTGATCCGTCTTCAGGGTCACGTTTGAACTGAGGGTTGAAGGACAGACGAGCTAATTATACCTCTGTCACATGACACAGTTTGACTGAGTGAAGGAGCGGACTGAAAAAAACCTGCAGAATTTCTTATGTGTGTGTGCGTTTTATGTCACACTTGTTATGTAACGCTCAGACTGTGTGACCTTGCTGTTAGCAGCTTAGCAAACTAGCTGAGAGCTGCACAGCAGGACTGGACACACACACACACACACACACACACACACACCACACACACACACCACACACACACTGTACATCACAGTAATGATATTGATGGATATCAACATGAAGCAGCTATGATCTTTTATTGAGGCGTAAAACCAACAAACATCACTGAGCAGGATTAGCTCATTAAATACAGTCACATGATCAGATGTGTACGACGAGGTGGAACTGTAACTGACAGGAAGTGTTAGCGACCCTTTGTGTCGAGTCATGTGACCGATGAGAACCAATCAGGAAGAGATCGTTTACAAGAGTCTCAGTTTCTGTTCAGACTGAAACACAAACGAGACGAGTTCACACAAGTCTCAGATCCAGAGGCTGAGACGCTCCAGCTGGCGTAACCGTAGCAACAGCCACCGTCAGTACGGTTGGGTATCGTTTAAATTTGATCGATTCTGGTTCTTATCGATTCCAAAATGTTTTTTTTTTAAAAGGTCAAATGTTTAGATAACAAAAATATCTTTATAGGACCGACGCACAGTCGCTGTGGTAACACCTAGTGGTCGACAGGCAGCATTACAAAGGAAACCCCACACGACTCATCTCGATGTCTTTAACTGTGTTTGTGTTGTGTATGTTTGTGGATAATTAGTAGAAGAAACTTCTAATTGTCGCTGTGAACTAATGTTACATCAATAATTGTCAACTTTAAGATCTGTGATGAATAATTATCTCATATATTCTAGCAGTTGAGCCATTTGTGGATGATAACGTTTTGAGCTGCTTGTTGTGCGTCTTCTTTATAGGAAACCTACTGACATCAATTCTACAAGTCGTGTTAGTCAGCTTTCCCTTGAATGTCAGTGAGTCTCAGTTCCCAACCCGAACTGTCGGGAACAGTTCCACCTCGTCCTCGCTCCAGGAAAATAAATCCCTGCTCCGACTTTTCACCGTCACTGTTCCTATTTTCTGTAGCTAAGCAACCAATTGCAGAGTAGAACATCTACTTCAGGTGGACAGAGGTTATTTCTGATGTGGAGGTAAAATGCTCTTCTGGACGGAGGTGAATTTCATTTTAAAACTAAAACATTAGGGTGGATGTCGCCTGAGACTTCGTAGTTGTGCAGTCATAGAGTTGTGCAGTCATGGAGTTGTGTAGTCATGGAGTTGTGCAGTCATGGAGTTGTGCAGTCATGGAGTTGTGTAGTCATGGAGTTGTGTAGTCATGGAGTTGTGCAGTCATGGAGTTGTGTAGTCATAGAGTTGTGCAGTCATGGAGTTGTGCAGTCATGTGGTGTTGGCATGTGGTTTGCCTTCCACCAGTCTGAGTCATCCTGCAGCTCTAATTGTTCCCAGAACAAAGTGGAGGGAGTTTCCTGCAAACTGAGGCTCGGCTGCGCGTTTGTTTAAGAGACAGAAAATCTCCATTTTGTATCTTTGTCAGAACAAACGTCAAATTCTCTGCAGGTGGTGAAGGAAAAGGTATTTTAGAGAAGAGAGCTGGAGGTGAAGAGCTGATTCCTTTTAGAAAGATAGAATAAGTATGAAGTAAGATCCAGAACATGTCCAGAGACACTGACTCAGACATTTGTTCTCACATAGAGAACCTGCAGAACAAGTGAGGAACCCGTGTGTGGTTCATGTCTGAAACAGCTTTAGTGTGATACTGTCACTCATTCTGCTCCTTCTCTGTTTAATTTCTGTGGTTATTAACATGAACATGTTCTCATTCCTCCTCCCTTCAGTCGTGGGATGTGTTTTTCCGCAACGCCAACGCCGGCGCTCCTCCCGGCGCCGCCTACCAGTCTCCTCTGGGTCTGTCTGCGGCCTCGAGCCTCGTCGCTCCTCAGCTCTCGTCTCTGGTTGGAGCTCAGCCTAACGTGGAGAAGCTGGTGGAGGATCACCTCGCCGTCCAGTCGCTCATCAGGGCGTACCAGGTAGCCGCTGATTTGGTGAAATGTTGTCATCAATATTTCTGGATCCCTGATAGATAATCAATGATTGATATTGTGACAATGAACTTGTTTTTTACTACAGAAAGTCCCTTCACGTGGAGCTCATTAGCGCCACCGCCTGATCACTGAAAACACTGTTTCAAATGTTTTTTATGGTATTTTACAGTGTTTAATCTCAACTGTTTTTACTCTTCTCATAATCACATAAGCCTGGATTTATTAATAACAAGTTTTGACCCGTGTTGAGAAACGTTGATTCCAGGTGTCGTCACTGGAGGTCGTCACAGGTCACATGTTACCGGTGACGTTCACACGACAGAGACGCAGGTAAGTATCGAACAATACCAAACAAAATAAGAAAGATAAAACTCGACTGTTTCAGAGTCACCTCAACATTTCAATCAAAAGGTGTGATCCAGGTTTACGTCTGACTCTTTAAAAGGTCAGTAAATAATAACTCACATTTCTAACTTAACTTTTTAAAATGTTATCTTACAAACAAAGAAAAAAAATCAAGCATTAAACTGAAACATAAAGGATTAAAATACAAAACCAACACGTTGTTTTTACACTGACACAGATTTAACTTATGGAAAGTCTGAATCGCTGATTAACGTGAAGTAGCACAAACAGTAACAGCTAAACTAGCGTGAGCTATTCAGAAAATATATTTAAACATAACTCAATGTGAAGGGTTAGAATGCTAATGTGTTGAAAGAGGAAGTGACCTCACATTATACTGATATTTATATTAAGAAGAAGAATTACATCATTGGCTTATTAATGGTCACATGAAGGATAAACATTAACATCTGACCGCTGCAGCAGAAATATTGCTCCGCTAAAAGGTTCTGTTAGTCAATAAACCATAATAAATGATAAAAGCACATCCATAAACACATACAACATAATGATCTATAACATTTCTAAATATAAACTAAATAGTTATTTGAGATATGAAAAATCTTCTCTGCTCTCCTCCGACTCTCTGGAGCCGCCGCACGTTATGTTTTTCACCACACGTAATAAATGTTATGACATCATACGACCCGATGAGGTCGAAGACCAGGATGTAAAAATCTATCATATTTAGCCTCGACAGTGATTGTACAACGAAGGCAGCATTACCATAGCAACAGATAAACCTCATGCGCGTGTGACCTGTGAGGACCCCCAGTCGTCAGGGCCGTCTGTGTGTGTGATAACCTGGTGTGTGTGTGTCTGTGTGTGTGTCTGTGTGTGTGTGTGTGTGTTTAGGTGATGGGGCATCATAATGCTCAGCTGGATCCTCTGGGAATCAGCTGTGTGAATTTTGATGATGCTCCGGTGAATACCGGCTTCCAGGACGTCGGTGAGAACGACAAACAAACAAACAAACAAAACCTGTGTGTTAATGTTGCTCTTCCCTCCCACCCCCCCCCCCCCCCCCTCTCTCTCTCTCTGTCTCTCTCTCTCTCCCCCCCCTCTCTGTCTCCTCTTCTTCCTCCTTATGTTGAATCTCTCACTTCCTCTTCCTCCCTGCTCTCTTCAAACGCTCCTTTCCTTTCTTCCAATCTTGTTTCGATGTGGATCTTTCTCCGCTCCGTCCTGCTTCTCATCCACTCACTTCTCCACATCCTCTCTCTTCCCCTTCTGTCGTTGCATCCTGCTTCCTCCTCCTCACCCTCTCCTTCACTTCATTCAATCCTCCTCTTCCTCCTCTTCCCGGGTGGGATCTCTGCTGTTGTCACTCCCCTGTAGATCCGAGGGCACCATGTGGCCCAGTTGGACCCTCTCGGGATCATGGACGCCGATCTGGACTCGTATGTCCCCACTGATATTATCACCTCCTCCGACAAACTGGGTGAGGAGCTAACCCCTGAGAGACCACTCGTCTTTTAATTTCCCCTCGTTCCCCTGGTGTCTCTCTGTCTCGCAGGCCGTCTCTTTCTAGAACTCTCCGATCATCAGAGGAACGTTTGGTCAAGTTTCCTGTGTTGGGAGTTTTTCTGAAACCTTCTTGTACTTTGAGAGGTTTTTTTTAATCCAATGAATGTTCATAAAACTCAAGCTGGAGTTTAGGGCTGCATGATATATCGAAAATGTATCATCATTGCGATATACATATTACAAAAGACGGCTTGAACTGAATTAAAGATACTCAGATCTGTTACGTCCCTTAGAGGCCGATGGGATGAGGGACAAACGAGTGACCAGCAGGGTGCGCTCAAGGAAAATCAAGTATTTTATTAACGAACGTAAAATATGCACAAAACGGTCTTAACAGAACTGAAGAGGGAATAAACCAACAAAGAAAACAATCAACTGAAAACAATCTCCAACAAACTGAAGATGAACCAGGACAACAAGAGCACTAACAACAGTTTATCAAAATAGTTAAACAATGCACAAAGACACCAACTAGACACAACACACCCGGTCCACACTGCCGCTTGGCCGCCGGCCTCATCTGAAGCTCAGGGTGTCCTGCCTCTCCCTGATTCCAGAGAGGCTTCAGCTGAATGGAGCCGTGGCACGAGCAAACACCTGGAGCAGCTGAGAGAGAAACACCGGCGCTGAACAGATCATTGACTTTGGCTTTTTGCGTGCGCTCTGTTTGTCTTGATGCGGCTGGCGCAGCGCCTAGCGTGAACGATGGAGAAACAGAGGAGCATTAAAGACAGAGCCACTCAAAGCTGTAAACATCACTTTCACAAACATTTATTTTTATTTTTGTCATTGAGCTGACGCTTTTATCCAAAGCGACTCACAATAAGTGGATTTAACATGAGGGAACAAACCAGAACAACAAGACTCAAGTCAGTACATATTCAAGAACATATAATTCATCAAGGGGCTCCGCAGCATATGATCCCAGTCAGTGGCCTTGGTGGAGCTGTGCATGGCCCCCTGGTGCCGGCCCCCTGGTGCTGGCCCCAGCCCGGCCTGGTGCCGGCCCCCTGGTGCTGGCCCCAGCCCGGCCTGGTGCCGGCCCCCTGGTGCTGGCCCCAGCCCGGCCTGGGGCCGGCACCAGGCCGGGCTGGGCGCCCTCTCCCTCGGGCTGTGGAGCCGTCCGCTACCCGGTGGAATATTCTCAATAAAACCATGTTGTTGGAATGGAAATAATTATTTATATTTCAGCGTCTGCACAGACCACTCGCTGTATGAGGTCTATAGCAGTGAAACCAAAACAGAAAGACTTTAACACTTTATACTTTACCATTCTTTTATATTTATCGCAAGTCATCGCGATATTCAACAACGTTATCGCGGATCGCGTGTTTTCCTATTATCGTGCAGCCCTACCGGAGCTATTTCCAAACCTTGAACGTTCTCATGTACGAGAACTTTATCTGGAACTTAATATAAGTTTCTGGATTGTTCTCGTATAAGATGAATGTATCTGAAACTACAAGAAAATTTACCCTGAAAAACAGCTGAGTTAAAGGGAATAATTAGAGAAACTTAAATCCTGAATCTGTGTTTAGCACCTTTCTGTGAACTCGACACATCAAATCTCTCTGAACTGAGAACTGGAACTTTCCTGTTATGACAATGAATGATTTCCAGGCGGATGAGAAAAAAGATCCAACACAATGAATGTTAGTTTGTGAACTGCTAACCTCGTGTGTGAGCTGTTAGCTTTGTGCTAAGGAGCCGTTAGCTTTATGCAGGTAAGCTGTTAGCTTTGTGCTAAGGAGCTGTTAGCTTTATGCAGGTAAGCTGTTAGCTTTGTGCTAAGGAGCTGTTAGCTTCATGCAGGTAAGCTGTTAGCTTTGTGCTAAGGAGCCGTTAGCTTATGCAGGTAAGCTGTTAGCTTTGTGCTAAGGAGCCGTTAGCCTCGTGCTAACCCTGTGGTTGATGCTGCTCTGATGTGTGCAGCGGCTGATCATCACACGTGTTTTTGAGGTTTTGGTCTCTGGCTGTTTGTCGTGTCCTTTTTGGCGGCTGAGAGAAACTCCACGCTAACTGTCCCTGCTGTTCTTTAAGAAGTCGCTGTTATGTTATGCTATAAGAGGAGAATGTAAAACCAGATCAAAAGTACGTTATTGAAGTGAAAACAATTCCGAGAAAGTAAATAATAGAATAAATATAATAAAAGTAAATGTGTGTAACACAGTCTGAGACGTGCACCAGACAAACTGAAATAGTTCTGATTTAGTTTTATGAATAAATCTATAGAAGTAATCAGTTGTTTTTCAGTTAAACTCATAGAAAGCTGTGAGGACCTGCTCTCCAGCCACTAACCATAACTAACTACCCATCACCAGCTTCAACTAACTGTCTCCTGACATCACTAACCGTGCGACGCTTCCAGTTCTCTACTTGAACACCAGGGGGAGCTGCAGCCACAGACTGTGAAACATGGCATGTGTAGTTTTTCAGTTTATAGTACAAACAGGGGACATCTGTGTTGTGTCCCTGGAGCTCAGGACTTAGTCTGGTCCCTGTGGACTTAGTCTGGTCCCTGTGGACTTAGTCTGGTCCCTGTGGACTTAGTCTGGTCCCTGTGGACTTAGTCTGGTCCCTGTGGACTTAGTCTGGTCCCTGTGGACTTAGTCTGGTCCCTGTGGACTTAGTCTGGTCCCTGTGGACTTAGTCTGGTCCCTGTGACCTGTGAGAACAGCTTCCTGCCTGTGGGCTGGTTGGTTCCTGCTTCTCTTTATCCTCAGCATGGTGTTGACAGCATCCGTCTCCATCACCTCTGTCCTGATTCAAAACAAACTCAACGTTTCTGTGACGGAACAAATTAAACGATGGTGGAGACGTCAAGGTGCCGGCGCTGGTGTGTGGCTCTGATTTAGCTGCGGGGGTCATGCTGCTGCTGCTGCTGCTGCTGCTGCTGCTGCTGCTGCTGCTGCTGCTGCTGCTGCTGCTGCTGCTGTGCTGCTGCTGATGTGAATTGTCGGGTTGAGCCGGGTCGTAGGTCACTAACAGTGTCCGGGTATCTCTCCCCTTTGCTGCCCCCTAACGGCCACCCTTCCAGACTTGGCGGTTTTCAAGGAGAGGCTGAGAGCCCTAACGGTAGGAGGTAGGAGAACCATGAGGATGCTGCTGTGAAGCCAGTTGTGGACCTGTAGTGGTGTTTTCTGTGCGGTAGTGAGCAGGTCACATGTGCAGGAGTGTCAGGAGACGAGGAACAGATGCTGCTGCAGCGGTGAAGGTCGCCGGTCACAGCGGCGTCGACCTCTGACTCCTGCGCTCGCGCACACGTCTCTGCACTTGAAGGACGGGAGGATAAAGAGACGTTTCATGTGGTTCAGTGTCTTCACTCTTATTTAAACAATGAGACAACGTAACATCTAATGTTCCTCTGGTATTTTGTAGGAATATTTTCTAGATGTTTCTTTTATTTCTGCATCGTATATTTGAACGTCCCCGTCACATCAGGTCTTTCTCATTTCAGACATTGAACCATGGTGAAATATCCCTTTAAGGTCACAGGAGGCATCAGAGGAGAATCAGAATCACTTTATTACAGACGACCACGTTCTGTCTCCGTCCCTCTGACGACCTCTGACGACCTCTGATTGTCTCCTGGGGTTCTGGTCCGTGTAGTCAGCTCTTATTGCTCCCAGCTGCTGATAGCGCCCCCCTCTGCCCAGTAAACAGTAGAACAGGTAGTGTGGTTCTCTGATGAACGAGTCGTCTCAGAAAACTGTATTAACTCACTCACTCACTTTCTTTCTCTTCATCTCAGTTCTTTCAGTTTTTTGCTTCTGATATTTCATTAGGGTGAAGATTGTAGATCAGCAGCACTAACAGCTCTCTGTAGCTCTAACGATGTCAACTGTTGAATATATTACAAATGTTATTGATTATTCCTTATCTGCAGTTATATATATATATATAAATACTCTCACATCTGTTTACAGTGCGTTATGGGGGGGGGGGGGGGGGGTGAGTCAGTGTTGAGCAGCGTTGTCCTGCCTGTTGAATTGAGGGAGACTTATTTTTGATTGGCCAGCTTCTGTCAGTGGTTTGGTTGGTGAAGAGGAGCTTTGTGATTGGCTGAACCAGCTGTCAGTACGTCCTGTCTCTGACTGGCCGAGTGTTTTCGTTGTGTTGTTGAATTGAAGGACACAGTGAAGATGTTATTCTGAAACTGATCTGTTCAACTTTATTCCCCACAAACATCACATCTGACAAACTCACACACAAGCCCTCCTTGTCCGACGGCCTCCAGGGGTCCATGAGTCCACAGGAGCTGATCACCACCTGCACACGTCTGACCGCTCCCTGTTCACTGGTTGTCTGATGTTTTAAGAAATAGCGAAGTAAATGTTGTTTTCACACCGAGTTTTCTTCAGAATTTTTAAATACATCTGATGAAAATGTTGACATTCAAGCATCTTAACCACTTTAACACCGATCACACTTTCCCAAGTCGTAACCATGAGCTGGCGTCTGTCTCTGGATCTGTCCTCTCTCTTTCATAACATCTGTCTCATATCCTGTTTGGTTTATAAATAACGGGTTGAATGTCCATAACCCTCCATCACCATGTGACCCGCTGCTGTCATGACCCATCGCTGCTCTCTGTGGTCAAGACTTTCATTTGGTTTGATCTAAATTAAGGACAAGCAGCAGGATCATCTCCTCTCAGCTTGTGCTGCTTCTTCACAAGAGAAACACAAACTCCAGAAAATGTCCAGTCACAAAATAGTGACTGGACATTTTCTGGAGTTTGTGTTTCCATGTTTTCCGTGTGTGAAAACTGAATTTGAATCAGGTATTGAAATCAGCTTAAACCACCTCAGGGACCATCTTTGTCCATAGATGTGTCCTCTAGTGTTGCCAGTGTTCCTCCGTCCTGCTGCCGTCCACTCGCTCCTCAATCAGTCGAGCCTCCAGAAACCTGTGGCCTCAGCTCTGGTCTCCTCTTAGAGATGTTTCTGTCCCAGTTTGTAGTTATTGATCAGGTTCATGTGATGACTTCTAATTGTTTCAGACTAACGACAGTAACGTCTTTTATTCTTTCATTTTCATCACCTTGTCCTTCGTCACCAACTGAACCTGCTGCGTGTGTGTGTGTGTGTGTGCGCGTGTGTGTGCGTGTGTGCGTGTGTGTGACCCACTGCCTCCATCCTTCAACCTGTCCTCACCTCCTCCTCCCTTCTCCCCCTGTCCTGTGGTGCATCATGGGACATGTAGGCTTCTACGGTCTGGATGAGTCTGACCTGGACAAAGTGTTCCGTCTGCCCACCACCACCTTCATCGGAGCTTCGGAGAGCGCCCTCCCCCTGAAGGAGATCATCAGCCGCCTGGAGGTGAATTTGATTTCATTTGGATAATGTTTCACCACCAGAGTTTATAGACATAATGTTCAGCTACTCCCATTATTAGTTTTACAAAGATCAATATACTAACTGATGGATTTTATGAGGAAGGAAATACAGTCAGTGTTTGTCAGACCTAAAGAAAACTCCTCTGGGAGGCTTTTAAATTGAAATTTAAGTGTTCTATTCAGGTTTGGCTGAGCCTTAAACAATAATAAACTTTATTTATACTTATACAGTCACGTGTTCATGTTTGAAACATGATAAAAAATCAGATCATATAGATAATAATCTGCAGTGCTGACAAGGGCTGGGGTGACGCCTTCGTAAGGAAGGTGGCTGCGCACAGACTCACCTGAAGAGAATAAACCCGCCCACGATCGGGAATGGACCCAGAAGCCGCTCTATACGGACTGCCCTCGTGCTGACGCTGTGTGTGTGTGTGTGTGTGTGTTGTGCATCCAGATGTCGTACTGTCAGCACATCGGAGTGGAGTTCATGTTCATCAACGACCTGGACCAGTGTCAGTGGATCAGACAGAAGTTTGAGACTCCAGGAGTGATGCAGTTCACTTTGGAGGAGAAGAGGACGCTGCTCGCCCGCATGATCCGCTCACCAGGTAAACAACACAACGCTAAATAACACGACATGACAGGACACTCAGTGAAGCCAATGCAGAAGTGTCTGAAACCTGTCTTCTGTGTACTGGCCAGCAGGGGGCGACTCCTCTGGTAGTTTCTATAGAGTCTATAGAAAGTGACTTCTCTCTTTATAACGTCAGTAAACATTCAGGAGTTTGTCTCAGTCTCTAGTTTCAAGTCTTCTTCAAACAGCTGATTCATTTAGTGAATTATGATCATTTAGAGTCAAACAGACCATAAAGCACTGGATGTATGGGGGGGGGGGGGGGGTACCACAGTGATTAACAGCTGGTACTGTGCAATGGGTGTCAGTCAGGCTCCACCCCCCGCTGATTACTTCTGGTTTCAAATAACCAAGATGGCGCTGGACAAACCGGCGGACGTTACAGGGCCCTGTGAGACCAGGACGTCTAACGTGTGCGTGTGTTCAGGTTCGAGGAGTTCCTCCAGAAGAAGTGGTCTGCAGAGAAGCGTTTTGGTCTGGAAGGATGTGAGTCTCTGATCCCTGCTCTGAAAACCATCATCGATAAATCGTCTGAAAACGGAGTGGAGAACATCATCATGGGAATGCCTCACAGGTAACACACACACACACACCACACACACACACACACACACACACACACACCCACCTCTCTCTCTCTCAGGTGTCCTCATTGTTTGTTGACCCCACGTCTCTATGTCTCAGGGGTCGTCTGAATGTTTTGGCCAACGTGATCCGTAAAGAGCTGGAACAGATTTTCTGTCAGTTTGACTCTAAACTGGAAGCAGCTGATGAGGTAAATCCCGTCGCTGTTGTCGTGCTCCTGGTCGTCGTGCTCCTGGTCGTCGTGCTCCTGTCGTCGTCCCTCAGGTTGAACCGTGTCCACTTTACTTTTCCTCGTCAGGGCTCTGGAGACGTGAAGTACCACTTGGGCATGTACCACCGACGCATCAACCGCGTGACCGACAGGAACATCACTTTGTCTCTGATGGCCAACCCCTCCCATCTGGAGGCGGTCGACCCGGTCGTCCAGGGCAAGACCAAGGCTGAGCAGTTCTACTGTGGAGACAACGACGGGAACCGGGTGAGACGCAGCGAAGCAGCCTTCTGGGAGTATGGTGTCCACTGAGGGACAAATAAGACCAGATCTTATTTCCCTGTGTGTGTATACAGGTGATGTCCATCCTGATCCACGGAGACGCAGCGTTTGCGGGTCAGGGTATCGTCTATGAGACCTTCCATCTGTCCGACCTGCCGTCGTACACCACGCACGGAACAGTGCACGTTGTTGCCAACAACCAGGTACGACCACAGAGAGTGAAAACACTCGGGTGAACTTCTTAGGGACGGAGCCGTAACCTTTTCTGTTGTCGCCACGCCTGCAGATTGGTTTCACCACAGATCCCCGCATGGCTCGGTCGTCCCCGTACCCGACCGACGTGGCCCGAGTCGTTAACGCTCCCATCTTCCACGTCAACGCCGACGACCCAGAGGCCGTCATCTACGTCTGCAAGGTGGCAGCCGAGTGGAGAGCCACGTTCCACAAGGATGTGGTGGTCGACCTGGTGAGTGCACATGCTGTTCTATCTGTGTGAGTAAAACGTGTGAGCACCGGAGTGAGACCACCTCTCTCTCTCTCTCTCTCTGTGTGTGTGTGTGTGTGTGTGTGTGTGTGTGTGTGTGTGTGTGTGTGTGTGTGTGTGTGTGTGTGTGTGTGTGTGTGTGCGTGTGCGTGCAGGTTTCTTACCGTCGGATGGGTCACAACGAGATGGACGAGCCGATGTTCACTCAGCCGCTGATGTACAAACAGATCAAGAAGCAGAAACCTGTTCTGCACAAATACGCTGAGAAGCTGATCGCAGAGGGAGCCGTGAGCCGACAGGAGTACGAGGTAACGCTGTTTCCTGTTTCTAGAGATTACCTCACAGCTGTCGGACGTCTCAGTCTCCTCAGACCGTCTCTTTGTCTCTAGGAGGAAATCGCTAAGTACGATAAGATCTGCGAGGAGGCGTACGCTCGCTCCAAAGACGAGAAGATCCTCCACATCAAACACTGGCTGGACTCACCATGGCCCGGTGAGTCTTCAGTGACCGTATATAGAGACCATCAAAGATCTGTGACTCTTCTTGAAACCCGTACTCTCAGGTCCCTGCTGGTCTCAGGTCTGGATGAGGATCAGGTCCTGGTCCCTCGTCCTGGAATCAAACCTTTGACGTCATATTGTTGTTCCTGGTTCTCTGTGAGGTCGTTGATGTCCCGCTCTTTGTCTGCAGGTTTTTTCACTCTGGATGGACAACCCAAGACCTTGAGCTGCCCGTCCACGGGACTGACTGAAGAAAACCTGAACCACATTGGACAGATGGCGTCGTCCGTCCCCGTCGAGGACTTCACCATCCACGGAGGTTGGACACGTTGGATCAGTGGCACTAACATTTACAGACGACGTAAAGATGTGGAACGCAGCCTCGTGATGTTTTGTTGTTTCAGGTCTGAGTCGTATCCTGAAGAGTCGAGGTCAGATGGTTCAGAACCGGACGGTGGACTGGGCTCTGGGAGAGTACATGGCGTTCGGATCGCTGCTGCAGGAGGGGATCCACATCCGGCTGTCGGGTCAGGACGTAGAGCGAGGGACGTTCAGGTAAACGGGTCGACCAGAACTTTACCACCTGTAAGTGGAGGTAGAGTCGTTCGGCAGACTGACGCAGTTTGTCTCCTTTCAGCCACCGTCATCACGTCCTTCACGACCAGAACGTGGACAAGAGGATCTGCATTCCCATGAACCACCTGTCTCCTGACCAGGCGCCGTACACGGTCTGCAACAGCTCGCTGTCGGAGTACGGAGTCCTGGGTCAGTCGGAACCTTCCGTTCTCCTGCAGATCGTCTTGTTCCTCGTTGATTCAACCCGTCGTCGTTCTGTTGGTTCCCCCCCGGTGATTGTATGTGGCCCTGTGTGTGTGTGTGTAGGTTTCGAGTTGGGTTTCGCGATGGCGAGTCCGGACGCTCTGGTCCTGTGGGAGGCTCAGTTCGGAGACTTCCACAACACGGCTCAGTGCATCATCGACCAGTTCATCTGTCCTGGTCAGGCCAAGTGGGTGAGACAGAACGGCATCGTGCTGCTGCTGCCACACGGCATGGAGGGCATGGTGAGACACGCACACGCACACACACACACACACACACACACACACACACACACCACACACACACACACCACCACACACACAGCCACACACACACACACACACGCACACACACACACACACACACACACACACACACACACACACAC
>CM031678.1:27532869-27552869 GCA_006182925.3 Reinhardtius hippoglossoides
TCTCCCTCTCTCTCTCTCTCTCTATATCTCCCCCACCCCGCTGCTCTCTCTCTTCTCTTCTTCTCTATACCATCTCCCTCCTCTCTCTCCTCAGTTCAAAGCTACTGACCAGCAGGGTCCTCTGTTTCCCCCCCCCCCCCCCACCCCCCGGCGGCAGCAGCGATGCGGAGGAGCAACAGAGAAGCTCCGGGTTTCACCTCCGAACATTAGCGGAACATTAGCGGAACCACAAGTGAACGAACTCTCGTCGTGTGGGATACGGAGCTCCGGAGCTGCGGGGATGGTGTCGCCCCCTGAGGCCGGATCATAGAGCAGCAGCGGCCGGGACGCTGCGTCGCTGCTTCCGTGGAGGATTCCACCCGGACATTCTCTGCTCATCGGACCGTCTGTGAGCAGGTTAGCCCGGGTGTGTTCGGTCCTTCATGCCCCGGAGGCCCGGAGGAGTTCAGAGCACGGAGCCCCGGAGCCGGGCTCAGACCCCGGGGGAGTAGAGCAGGTAGGTGGGCTGCGCTGGAGGCTCCAGGCCGCGGTGTGTGGATGTGACGGGACGTGTTAACCCGCAGTGGAGCGCTGCTTCTCCGTGTTGGAGGGGAAGCTAGCTGGAAGCTAACTGTTAGCCTCGGAGCATTCCATTGTCACAGCCCGACGGGCTAGCGGGCTAGCGAGGCTAGCGGCTCCTCTTGTAGCAGCGGCGGGGGGCGACATGTGGACACTAGCGCGGTGTGTTCCGCACGTTACCGGAGGTTTAACGTTCAGTCCCGGTTCTGTTTCATGACCGTGTTCGGTGAATCATTTCAGGCGGTTTACACGGCTGCTGTCGTCTTGTTAGCATGCTAACGCTAGCAGCGGTGCCACCCGCAGGAGCAGCCTGTTAGCATGTTAGCATGTTAGCTTCTCCTCAGCCAGAATCTCAAAATGTCTCCGGACACTTTCATTTTGTTTTAAACAAACCGAGTGAACCGGGTTTCTCCCGGTTTACCAAACCATCTGTTTATTATTAGTATTATTCATATTATTATTATCAATATAGTGAAACACTGAAGTTTAATGTTATAGTGAAACACTGACTGTATATACAGACCATCAGTGACTGTATATAAAGATGATCAGTGACTGTATATAAAGATAATCAGTGACTGTATATAAAGAGGATCAGTGACTGTATATAAAGATGATCAGTGGCTGTATATAAAGACGATCAGTGACTGTATATAAAGAGGATCAGTGACTGTATATAAAGACGATCAGTGACTGTATATAAAGTGAAGGGTTCTGGTTTACCAAACCCTGCTGTATATATTAGTGATTATTATAGTTGATTATTATCAATATAGTGAACACTGAAGTTTAAAATGTTAGTGACGTTTAAAACAGTGACTGTATATACAGACATCAGTGATGTATATAAAGAGATCAGTGACTGTATATAAAGACATCAGTGACTGTATATAAAGAGGATCAGTGACTGTATATAAAGACCATCAGTGACTGTATATAAAGATGATCAGTGACTGTATATAAAGACATCAGTGACTGTATATAAAGAGGATCAGTGACTGTATATAAAGAGGATCAGTGACTGTATATAAAGATGATCAGTGACTGTATATAAAGATGATCAGTGACTGTATATAAAGATGATCAGTGACTGTATATAAAGATGATCAGTGACTGTATATAAAGAGGATCAGTGACTGTATATAAAGACATCAGTGACTGTATATAAAGAGGATCAGTGATGTATATAAAGAGGATCAGTGACTGTATATAAAGATGATCAGGACTGTATATAAAGATGATCAGGACTGTATATAAAGACATCAGTGACTGTATATAAAGATGATCAGTGACTGTATATAAAGATGATCAGTGACTGTATATAAAGATATCAGTGACTGTATATAAAGATATCAGTGACTGTATATAAGAGGATCAGTGACTGTATATAAAGAGCGAATCAGTGACTGTATATAAAGAGGATCAGTGACTGTATATAAAGGATCAGTGACTGTATATAAAGATGGATCAGTGACTGTATATAAAGATGATCAGTGACTGTATATAAAGATGATCAGTGACTGTATATAAAGAGGATCAGTGACTGTATATAAAGAGGATCAGTGACTGTATATAAAGACCATCAGTGACTGTATATAAAGACCATCAGTGACTGTATATAAAGAGGATCACTGACTATATAAAGAGAATCAGTGACTGTATATAAAGAGGATCAGTGACTGTATATAAAGAGGATCAGTGACTGTATATAAAGACCATCAGTGACTGTATATAAAGATAATCAGTGACTGTATATAAAGAGGATCAGTGACTGTATATAAAGAGGATCAGTGACTGTATATAAAGACCATCAGTGACTGTATATAAAGATAATCAGTGACTGTATATAAAGAGGATCAGTGACTGTATAACTTCAAACAAAGTCCGTTCATAAATCATTTGACCTTTATCATCTCAGTAAAATGCAGACGTGTTTCTTATTTTCGCTGTTGTCTCCGGTTACCATGACAACCATTGCTGTTAATGTCCGGTTATCAGTTGATCAGCTGTAGACGACGGACGTTACATTTATAAACTGTTAAAAACCAAATTGAAAGATTGAAAATGAAACAGCTCAGAGCGTCAAACAGCAGAAAGATTCATTCTCCTGTCGCCTGCTACAGAAACACTCATCCATTAATCAACTGGATAATAAATAACTTATTATCAGGTTATTAATTAAGTCAAAGAGAAATATCAAATATCTTCTGTTTATCTGTCACTGTGTTGAAACTGAAAGTGTGACACAAGCTGTTTTCAGCCTTTTTTACTTTATAAAATAAACAAATCAATAATGTTTTCAGTTCCTCTGATATTGAACTGAAGTTTCTGTCAGTTCTGTCTTTTTATTTCAACAAAAACACGAGACTTTCATGTAGTGAAGTCTTTCCCATTGGTTTGTAAAGTAAAACAACAAAATCTGAAGAAAAAACACGGAATTGGAAGTTATCTGTGTCACTCTTTCATTGTGTGTGTGTGTGTGTGTGTGTGTGTGTGTGTGTGTGTGTGTGTGTGTGTGTGTGTGTGTGTGTGTGTGTGTGTGTGTGTGTGTGTGTGTGTGTGTGTGTGTGTGTGTGTGTGTGTGTGTGTGTGTGTAGCATGTGATGCACCATTTGTTTTGTGTTTTAATGTGTGTAACACTCTGAGCTGCTGCCTCTCAGATGACTCAGTCAAACACTGAAGCTTGTATCTGGAGGAGCTAGATTTAAAATGAAGATTTGTATTGATCACATCACAGATGAATTAATTCCATTGATCATCAATACGACAACAACCTGGTGTGTGTGAGAGGGAGAGAGAAAGATTAACTATTTGTTCAGGTGTGTGTGTGGTCGCACCTCCTTCTGGCCTTTGACCACACACACTTACTCTTTAAATATTTATTATTACTAGTTTACACTCCTGCTAATTTCTGATCAGTAGTCAGATGATGGTTGTAAACTCACTGAACTCTGAGCTAAGCACTTGCAGGGCATCGTGGATATTTACGTCTTTACGATTGGAATAAAGTTTGGGAGAAATGAGTTTCATTGCTTATCAAAAAGAAAACACCTCAGGGCTGATGGGAAATGTAGTGCATCATCTGATTGGAGCATGTCTGTCTGCAGGAGTCTGTCTCTGTCCGAGCCCCGTCCACCATGAACCCTCTGAACCAGATGAAGGCTGGACTGACCAATAACCCACACAGGTACACACACACACACACACACACACACACACACACACACACACACACACCACACTCACACACACACTCTTTACAACCTGACTAATTTTCAATCAAATTGCCAGACCTTTGTTCTCTATAGTTTAGTAATAGAACCACAAATAGATTTGCAAAATAGAGTCGTCATTTTCCGAGAATTAAATGCGTGTGCAATCTCCCCTCTGATTGGTCCCTGTGTGCGTGCAGCGAGAGTTCGTACCCCTACGACCCCTCCAGCTGGCAGCAGCCCACCAATCAGCCCACTGGATCCCTCTCCGTGGTCACCACAGTCTGGGGGGTGACCAATCCTTCGGCTAGCCAGGTAGGACATCACCAAACAGATGAATGAGTGACATTCTGTTCAAGAGGTCAGTACCTGGATGTAAAGTGTGTGATTCTGTGTCTGTCAGGGTCTGGGTGGAGGGGGGATGGGCCCCGGGGCCAACCAAGGCGGGGGGCCCATGATGCAGGGCCCCGGAGGTCCAGGCATGGCCGGTGGACCTGGTGGCTACATGGGCCAGCAGGGCTACGGAGAGCCCAACAAAGGCTACATGAACCAGGGCATGTACGGCCGGACGCAAGGGGGCTACACCGGAGGACCGGGGGGGTACTCGGGGAGGTGAGTTGGTTTATTTATATATTTTGTTTTGTGGATATTACTCCAGTTTACTTCCTGCCACTTGTGTCATGTGACTGGTCCAATCGATCACAGCTGTAGTTAAATCAGAAAAGCTTGAACACATGAATAAATGTAAAACTCAAAAACCCTCTTTCTCCGTGTGTCTGTAGTTACCCGTCCAACTCCGGTGGCTCCAGAGGCTCCGCTGACTTCACTCAGGCTGCCGCCGCCGCCGTCGCTGCAGCTGCCGCCACCGCAACTGCCACCGCCACCGCAACCGTGGCTGCCATCCAGGAGAAACAAAACCAAGAGATGAACTATGGCCAGGTGAGGGAGACACCAGCAGACTGGCAGCAGGGGTAAGAGCTCCCCCTGCTGGAGATGTCCTCACTGGCTCGCTCTAATACAAGTGCTGTGTGTGTTGTGGTGTTTAGATGGGAGGTCCAGGCCTATAACAACCAGTTCATGGCCCACTCGGGCCCCCGTGGCCCCCCTGGCATGTCTCCTGGAGGCATTGGCCCTGGTCAAGGCCCTACCAGGGGTCCCCCCTCAATGGGCCCCATGTATGGACCCGGGGGGGGCCCCCAGAGGGTCCCCCAGCATCCAAATTATGGTCCTGGACCACAGCAGGGCCACCTCAGGCCCCCGCAGGGCCTCAAACGGCCCTACAACTCTGAGGTGAGTTTATGGTGTTTAAATCCATATTAAACTTGATTTAATAAATATTTAGTCGGATTGATTCAGGCTCAACATAGAATTGAATCTGAATAGATTCATTGGTATCTTTATTTATTGCGCTGATGTAATTTCTAATATAATAAATATTTCTAATATAATGCATGTTTATATAATAGTAACTATATAAAAGTTTATAAACTGAACGTGGACAAAACACTTTGTGCTGACGCTTGTTTATTTGAACATAGTGAGATCACATGTTTCACCTGCACCTCGTCGTCTCTCAGTCGTTCCCAGGAATGTCTCAGCAGTACGGCGTTCCCGTCGGCTCCAGTGTCAACGTGATGTCGGGTCCTGGTGGCGCCAGTGGAGCGATGGCGGGTTCAGGAGGAGGCGGTCACGCCGGGCCTGGTCCGTACCCCGGACCTAACATGCAGTACCACCAAGGTAAGACGTTACATATCCTTTCATTTTAATAAGAAATGAAAGTGATCTCAGAAGGATCACGAGTCTCCACCTGGTGGCAGATGTGGTCACTGTGTTGTGTGTAATTATCTACTCACCATGGTGCTGATGGAGGGGGGGGGGGTTTAAAGGGGTAACGGTGTTAGAGCAGAATCCAACCCAACATGCCTCCAGCTCCGAGCCGAAGGGGCGTGTGAAACACCAGCTCTCTCTCTGTTGTGTGTCTGTTGTGTTGTTTTGTTGCTGTGTGTTTTTAAATCACACTGATGAAGTCATAAAATACACTGTACTTTGTTTTGTCAGATTTATCTTTCAGATCATCGGAAGTCTCTGACCAATCACATCTGTTCACATTTAACAGTCACATGTAGCTCACTCCTGTTCTCTGATTGGTCAAAGTCTCCGTCTGTTTCCCTGCAGGTCCAGGCCCCGCCCCTCAGAGAACCGGCCCCTCCCCCTCTTATCATAGCCATAAGATGTCCCTTCCACAGTACCCCCCCTCTGGACCCCCCAACTCACAGTACTACAAGGTGTGTGTGTGTGTGTGTGTGTGTGTGTGTGTGTGTGTGTGTGTGTGTGTGTGTGTGTGTGTGTGTGTGTGTGTGTGTGTGTGTGTGTGTGTGTGTGTGTGTGTGAATGACTGAAGTTGTTGTTCATGTGTTTGTGCAGCAGGAACAGTTTAATGGTCAGGGTGGAGGTTTAAACGCTCTGACAACAGGGGGCGCTGGTGCGTCTACAGCTCCTTCAACCAACCTTCAGGGGTAAGAAGAGCTGTGTGTGTGTGTCTCAAATAATTCTCACTACTGTCAACAGTTCAACACTCGCCTCTCTCTCGCTCGCCCTCTCTCTCTCTCTCTCTCTCTCTCTCTCTCTCTCTCTCTCTCTCTCTCTCTCTCTCTCTCTCTCAGCCTGGTCGAGGGTTGCCAGGTTACCCCTCCTCACCGGTACCCGGGAACCCGACCCCTCCCATCACCCCAAGCAGTTCCATGGCCCCGCCCTACATGTCGCCTGGCAGCAGTGACATCAAGCCGAGCCCCTCCTCCTTTCTGCCCGACATCAAACCCAACATGGCCGGCCTGGCCCCGCCCCCTCCTACAGGTGCGCGCACACACGTTTTCGATTATACAAAAGGTCACAGTTGTTTGACAGTGAGTATTAGTTTTAACAAAAGATGTTGAGATTTATTTAGATTATGAAATCATCACACAATCATTGAAATGACCTCAGTAATCAGATTATTACCAAATAATGAATCAGATTTTCAAATATTCTGATTATCTTTTATAATCTGATTAAACCTCTCGGGTGTTGGTGATGTCACAGCCAAGTGTTCAGGTGTCTGACGTGTTGACTTCCTGTCAACAGGTAACCCTAGCGACGACCTGCGGCTGACCTTCCCGGTGCGTGACGGTGTCGTGTTAGAGCCGTTCAGGTTGGAGCACAACCTGGCCGTCAGTAACCACGTCTTCCAGCTGCGAGACTCCGTCTACAAAACGCTCATCATGAGGTGAGAAGAGTCTGAGGTCCCGCTGCGCTTCTTCAGTCACAACAACCTGTATTAATCTGTGTGTGTGTGTGTGTGTGTGTGTGGTCTCAGACCGGACCTGGAACTCCAGTTTAAGTGTTACCACCATGAGGATCGACAGATGAACACTAACTGGCCCGCTTCCGTCCAGGTCCGACCTTTTTCTTACATCCTCATTGAGGAGTTTAGTGGTTAGTTGTTGTTTGTTTTGTTTACCTGCGTGTCTCCTCCTCAGGTGAGCGTGAACGCGACTCCTCTCACCATCGAGCGAGGCGACAACAAAACCTCCCATAAGCCTTTGTACCTGAAGCAGGTGTGTCAGCCGGGCAGGAACACCATCCAGATCACAGTGACCGCCTGCTGCTGCGTAAGAACACACACATGCACAACTAACAACCAAAATGCTTCCTGTTTACACCGACACGTGCACGCCCAGGGAACGTGAGCGGGAACGGAATTCAAAACTGATCCGGAGCCAAAACGCCCATGTGGACAGAGATGGTTTATTGTTAAACTTCCTCTCCACAGTCCCACCTGTTCGTCCTCCAGCTCGTTCACCGGCCGTCGGTCCGCTCGGTGCTGCAGGGTCTGATGAAGAAGAGGCTGCTTCCTGCGGAGCACTGCGTCACCAAGAGTGAGTCCACCGCTCGTCTTCTCTTCCCTTTCTGGTTCGTTTCCTCAGCTACGACGTCTGAGATACTAATATCCGATGTTCTCCCCACCCCCCCGCTCACTCTGTGACCCTCAGTAAAAAGAAACTTCAGCAGCGGGTCGATTCCTGGGACACCCGGGTTAAATGGAGAGGATGGCGTGGAGCAGACGGCCATCAGAGTCTCATTAAAATGTCCCATCACTTTTCGCCGCATCCAGCTGCCGGCCAGAGGTCACGACTGCAGACACATACAGGTCAGAGCAGCACGTCACACGCTGTGATGTCACAGCTGCCGCTGCCGCTCCTCAGACAACACGTCATCGAGTCTGAGACACAAACTACAGAAAGGGAATCACACAGACAAACACTCAATCTCTCTCTCTTGCTGTGTGTGTGTGCGTCTGCGTGTGTTGTGTGTGTGTGTGTGTCTCTCTACAGTGTTTTGACCTGGAGTCGTACCTGCAGCTCAACTGTGAGCGAGGAACCTGGAGATGCCCCGTGTGCAAGTATGTACGACTCACACACTCACACAGTGTCAACGTGATTCATCCAGTGTCTCCTCTGTAACCTGTGTGTGTGTGTGTGTGTGTGTGTGTGTGTGTGTGTGTGTGTGTGTGTGTGTGTGTGTGTGTGTGTGTGTGTGTGTGTGTGTGTGTGTGTGTGTGTGTGTGTGTGTGTGTGTGTGTGTGTACAGTAAAACTGCTCTGTTAGAAGGTCTGGAGGTGGATCAGTACATGTTGGGAATACTCATCTACGTTCAAAAGTAAGAAATGTCTACATTCTACAAAGTAAAGAAACGCTAACACACACCTAGTGGCTAGTTTGCCCAGCAGGCTACTAAATGAAGACGGTGTGTGGGACTTGTACTTCCTCTTCCTCCTCTTCCTCAGCTCGGAGTACGAGGAGATCACCATTGACCCGGTGTGCAGCTGGAAGCCGGTCCCCGTGAAGCCGGACATCCACGTGAAGGAGGAGTCTGACGGCCCCGTGTTGAAGCGTTGCAGGACACTCAGCCCCAGTCACATGGTCCTGCCCAGCGTGATGGAGATGATTGCATCGCTTGGCCCCGCCCCCTCTTCCTCTGCCAATGCCGCCTCTTCTCCGATGCCCTATCCCTCAATGCCTGCAGGGGGCAGCAATAATAGCAGCCACACCCCTGATTACCCCGGACCAGGTATTATCTCTTCATTAAATTAAACAGATCTGTCTTTAATCTATAGGTAATTAAGAAGAGAATCGCGTTCGCATCGTACGTATTGATCCGTCTCTGTCTCCGTCAGCTCCGTCCTATCCCGGTCAGTCCGGGACTTTCTCAGACTTCAGTGGTCCTGGGACTCCGGGAGTTGGGGGGGACTTCTCCTCCCCCGGTCCTCCCCCTCTCTCCTACCAGTCGGAGCTCTCCAGTGCCCTCCTCACCCCCGACAAACCGCCGCCTCACCCACTGGCCGGACAGGTGAGGAGAGTCGTTCACTGAGTTCACACTCGTCCAGGGGAAAGTTCAATTACTGCAACCTCTCCCTCTCCTTTCATTCCCTTCATGCCCCTTCCCTCTCTCCTTTCCTTCCTACCTCCTTGTTTTCTCTCCTCCTCTGTCCACTTTACTCCCTTTCTTTGTTTCCGTCTGTTTTTCTTTTCTTCCTCTAAACTCTTCATTCTTTTTAGATGTCAGTCTCAGGTCGTCTGGACTCAACTTCCCATGGTGCTCCTCTCTCCCAGCAGCAGTCGCAGGGTCTCCATGGCAACTCGCAAATGGGGGGCAACCAAATGATGCAGCGTAGCAACCAGAACCCCCGTCTCCAAGGCGATGGCTCCTTCGGGCTCGGGGCGTCAGCGGAGGTTCCAGAACCTTCTCTGGATGTAAGTAGAAACTACACTCAGATGATACTGTTTCATAATGCAGTAATAATACAAATGTAGCTGTATATGTATCATGACTTAAATTCAAGTCACCCTGATACTTTGCATCAAATCAGAACCAATAACTTTTATCAGATTTGTATCAACATCCAAACGCTTAACTTGGTTCAAGCAGCTGAAATGTGTATTTTTGTATATTTTGAGTTGCAATCAACATAATGTTTTTCGGGGGGCAGACTTGTGTAAGATTATTTAATCTTTATATTAACAGTTTGTAATAAATTCACTAGAAGCCTGTACAAAGAAAGGAGATGTGGCCCAGGTATGAGCCCTGTGGAACCCCATTGTGAATCCGTGCTTGTCCCTGCAGCTGCTTCCCGAGCTGACGAACCCAGACGAGCTGCTGTCCTACCTCGGACCTCCGGACCTCCCGAACAACAACAACGACGACCTTCTGTCCCTGTTTGAGAACAACTGAACACACACAGAGAATTTAAACAGACTAACTGTGAAATGCAAACTCTGTGTCTCCTCGCCCGCCAACACGACTGTCGGCCCAACATGGCCGCTGCCTGCACAGGATGGAGTGGACGATAAATACAAAATGAAAAAAACCTCCAACTTTTAAATATGAAAACTCTTTGATGTGTGACTATGAACTTGATGGTAACTTTATTTTATAGTTTTTTTTTTTTTTTTTTTATTCTCTGAACTGTATTTTGATGCTTCATCCTTCATTCCCTGTCGGAGCTGACAGCCTCACTCATCACAGCCACTACAAACTATTTAACGTGAGCGTCGATGTTTTAAGATTCACCATCACTGCTGAGCCTTTTCCACGTTAGTTTCTGTTGGTTGGTTTTATCCAAGTGGCGTTGTTGTTCGATGGCGTTCAGCGGTGATGAGGAGTAAATATGATCGGAAGTTCTTTCAAACCGGAATATTTCTGGTCCAGTTTTAAATGTTATGGTATAAATAGTTGAAGATGAGCTTTAAATGAACAGTTTGGTCTGTTTTTACAGACGTTTTTGTTTTTTTTTAGTCACTGAAGAGGAAAAAAAAACCAAAAGATCAAATCCCACAGAAACGACGGTTTACGCTCGGCCACAGCGCGGCGACCTTGCTTGAGTTTTCTAAAGCCTACAGACGTTCTCGTGGTCACTGCTTGCGTTCTGGCAGTAACAGATGTTCTAAAGGTCTGGTATGTGTTCCACGGACCAAGGCGGTTCTGGAGAACATCACCTGTTCTTCACAGGTCGGAACATGTGGCTGAGTGTAAACGACGCAGGTTCATGCACATCTGGAGTTTTTCAGATACGAGACGTCTGAAGTGAGAAGTGTAAACGGGGCCAAAGCTTTTTGTCTCGTCTCAGTCCCAGAACTTTGTTGAGCGCCTGTTGTCGAGCCTCTTCAGTGCATTTTAAACTCGCTCCCTGAATGCAGCGCGAGGCGTTCAGGATCCAGGTTCGGCCAAACACAGTGATACAAGGAGGAGAAGAAAAAGAGAAAACACTGAGTTGTTTGGTCATTTCGTCAAACTGTGATTCTAGATGAGTTCGTCTTCATCCTCCTCCTCATCATTACTCTGTATGTTGTAAAGTGACTAGAGTCCAGACAGTTGTGATGTCTCCATGTCCCAGTGGCTTCTGAAACGAACCAACTGCACATGATCACTCTGTATGATCCAGTAATGATGCTAATAACAATTATAATAATAACCTTTGTAATTTAATAAACACACACTGGAAAGACAGTCAGAGTTTCTTTAATGACATCTGTAAAACTGAATCAGAAAGGATCAGATAAATGAGAAAGTTCCTGTGTAGGAAACCTCATGCTGCAGCGTGCACGCCTCCTCACTGAGCGCCCGCCACAGCCGGCAAAGGTCATCAAAGGTCACTGCCCGTCATCGCTCGGTCACACAGGAACCTTTCGTTTTACAGAACAAACAGAAGATCTGCATTTACACAACAAACGTTTAGTTTCCTATTTCAAGTTTTAGTTTCTTAATAGTAAACTCCACAATGGAGGTCATGGTTATCTCCAGGATCACAGAAGCCCCGCCCCCAGGGAGAATCTAATGTCATTCAAACCTCCTGAACTATCATCACATGTTTCTGGTACAACGAGCGAGAGAGAGGGGAGAGAGAGAGAGAGAGGAGAGGGGGGGGGAGAGAGAGAGGAGAGAGAGAGACGAGAGAGAGAGAGAGAGAGGGGGGGGGGGGGGGGGGGAGAGAGATCTTTGTGGGAACTTTGATTATAACTCCAGTCCTCAAGGTTTGTGTTGTGATCACTGTATTTTCAAAGTATTTCTGTGTACTTACATAAATTCCAGTACTCTGCAGCTGAATGGATTCAGTCAGCAGAAACGAAGGAGTGCTTTTATTTTGAAACGGATACCGGAAGTGCTGCAGATCTATTTGATAGTTCAAACTGAGGTGAAAGATTCTTTGCGGTGTTCAGGGCCTGACCTCTGACCTCTGACCTCTGGGCCGGTGTCGGGTCTGTTCACGTCACTGTGGCCCCAGTCTAAGACTATAAGCTATAAAAAACTATTTCAAACAAACACGTTCGGAGCAAACTGACCATTTTATTTATTTGTTTCAAAGAATCTTTTTCTTTAATGATCCAAACTCTTGTTTTATTAACGTTATAAAATAAAGAATCTATTCAACTGTTTCAGGTCAAAGGTCACACGGCCAGTGACGTCATGTCTTCCTGCGGGGAACGGACCGCGCCCTGACCGCTTAACCGCGCGCGCACGCACACGCACACACACACTTGTCCTGTGAGCGGGAACGCGCTCTGATTGCGGGAGGTTGACGTTCACGCACCGGATTGGACGCCCGAGCTGCCAGTCATCTGTGCAGCGCGCGGTCAGTTCGGTTGTTTGCACGCGGACTCCGGAAGGGGGCGGTGCTCCAACACGTCCCGCCTCCGGGGGAGCGGGGCGCCGGAATCGAACACACCGCGCACAGGGACGGTCCTCGCTGCTGATTCGATAAAACGGACGCCAATTAAAAGCCTCGTGTTACCGATTGGCTCGCGGAGGTGTAAGCCCGCCCCCGGTGTGTTATATAACAGGGATCCGGGCTCCTCCATCTTTTTCGGCTCCTGCTCCTCCGGTGTCTCCGCTCAGAACCTCCGCCGCAGACATGTCCAACCCAAAGGTCTTCTTCGACGTCACCTCCGGCGGGGCTCCCCTCGGCCGCATCGTGATGGAGGTAAACCGGGTTCATTCAGCCGCGGGTCGTGGGAGCGGGCGGGGGCCGTGGGCAGTGAGACGCCGCCCGGTGCCGGTGGTCCCGCCTCGGTCCCCGGGGACTCCGGGATGCGTGACGTTAGATCCCGGTGTTTGCACGCAGCGTCCCCGGGGGCTAACGCTAGCCACGCGGTCACGATTATCTGGAAGGAGCCATGTGCACGTGTTTGAGTAACGGGACCCGGACCCGTTACCCGCGGGTTAGTCCCGCTTAACGGGACTCGTGTCTGACTCAGGGGGCCAAGCGGCTTCATGGCCCCGAGCAGCGGATCCGTTTCCGCTGTAGCGGGGAATATTGAGCGGACATTTTGATCTGAGGACCCGCGTCACAAATCAAGTGCACCCGTCTTGTCACGGTAAGGCCCGGGAAGGACTCGTGCCGCCGAGGGCTAGCTCCTCCGGGCCCCGCTCCTCCGGGGCTCCGGGCTCCGCTCTCCGGGCTCCGCTCCGGGCCCCGCTCTCCGGGCCCGGCCTCTCTGACGCTCCTGCTCGCTGCGCTGTCCGCGGCCTTTGCAGCCCGGGTAACAGTCGGGGGGGGGGGGGGGGTCTCGGTTCGTGTTTAGAACCCACACCGCGCTGCAGTGGTTAGCATGTTAGCTCGTAAAGCTAACACCGCCGGGTGGGGGTTGTGGAAAGTGCTGGCGCGGTCGGGGGGGGGAGGGTCTGCCCGGTACAATGCGGATGTTGGCTGAAGGGCCCCCGGAACCGGCGGCTCTTGGTGCCCGGTACCGAGCAGCGGGCCCTTGTTCCTCATCTGTCGCGCCCAGCAGCCATTTTGTGAGTGGAGCCTCATCATGGGCGTTCCCGGGTCACGGCTCCAGTTCCCGGGCCGAGGTGAGCGCGGACCCGCCGGGCAGCGGCCTGCGGGTCGGGGCCTGCGGGCCTCCCGGGCCTGGTGCTGTCCCTGGGAACCGGACTCCCGGGCCCTGCGAGTTAAAATGTCTGATTAGTTGTTTACATGTTAGTTTAATGTGGGTCTGAGGCAAGGGGCGCGTGCGTGCACATGCTGAAGTAGCATGTGTTTGCGCGTGGCCTCAGATCCCGTCACTCTAGTGTTACTGAGCGCACACACACACACACACAGCTGAGTTCTGCAGCCCCCCCCTCTCTGAACATGCAGTGCTGCAGTGCAGCTGTTTCACTGACAACACAAAGACCACACACTCACAGACACACACTGTTACCACAGAACAAAGTGTGGGCTCCTGAGGTTCTGGTTCAGGTCCGGTGTGCAGCAGCTTGTTTCAGTGTTGAACTTCCCTCTCTCTCCGCAGCTCCGTAAAGACGTGGTGCCCAAGACGGCTGAGAACTTCCGCGCCCTGTGCACCAATGAGAAGGGCTTCGGCTACAAGGGCTGCGTCTTCCACCGCGTCATCACCGACTTCATGTGCCAGGTGAGCAACTCACCGGCCCGGTGCCCACCGATCATTACTGAGGTTCCTTGGAACGTGTTGCGTGTGCGAGGCGTTGATCTGTGTTGATGCCACGCAGGGTGGTGACTTCACCAACCACAACGGAACCGGTGGAAAGTCCATCTATGGCAACAAGTTTGCTGATGAGAACTTCACCCTGAAACACACCGGCCCTGGAATCCTGTCCATGGCCAACGCCGGCGCCAACACCAATGGATCCCAGTTCTTCATCTGCACAGTGAAAACCACATGGTGAGTAAACTTACGTAGTCACGTGTCTCAGTAACCTGTCCTGTCGGATGTGTCTCACCGCTCTGTGCCCGCAGGCTGGATGGGAAGCACGTGGTGTTCGGCAGCGTGGTGGAGGGATTAGATGTGGTGAGGAAGATGGAGAAGTCCGGATCCACGAGCGGCAAAACCAGCACCAAGCTGGTCATCGCTGACTGTGGGGAGCTCTGAGCACCTGACCCCCTGCTCGTCCTGTAGCCACTCCCCTTTAGCCCCTCCCCTTCCATTCAACATTCCTATTGATGGAGAACCCCCCCCCCCCCATGTTCTGTTGGTGTTGAAATCAAGTTGCTGCATTTGTGACTTTGCCTTTTGAAAGATTCTTTTGCATTGATCATTTTTTCCACAAAGTCCCAACGGTTTGATTTCTTTTTGTTTAGTCAAAAAATGAGAAAATAAAAGATGCCTTGACAATGAGACTGTGTTTTTATAAATTCATATCAAGAGAGCGGTGGAAACAGGTCAAAGAGATCTGGTCCTGGATCTGTTGCTGCAGGTGACCCCGAACAGGCCTCGAGGTGAAAGGTAAAAGCCCGGTTCTAGACTTTCTCCTCCTTTTGATTGACAGCTCTGTGGCTTGTCACTGAAATCAGAGCAAAAAGATTTCAGCCCATATTTGATGTCTATTATAAAAAACAAAAACTTATACATAAAACTTGACGCCAATAGAAAGAGTGACCTCAGGTTATTCACCTGAATGGTACTTTCATCCATCTGTTGAGTCCTTAGGATTGACTGAGTCTCCGTTGTCCTTCAGGCTTCATGGTCTATTAAACTGACTAAGTTCTATATTGGAACAATTGTGACCAGCTGTAAAATATAATAAGAATCAGGTGGAGCACGAACTCTACTCCATCCTGAACTGGTGTAATCTCAGGTGGAGGCGGAGTTCCCCCTCTTCATACTCCAGAGGTTTTCACCTTCCACACTTGATGATGTGATCATATTCACTCTGATAGAAACATCTCATTCAGAAATGACACTGAAAAATAGAAATGCAACAGCTGGAGTCTCGGTTAAAGGAGGAGGAGCCACAGGTGGAGGATTCTGCATAAAAGCGTTAACTCCTTATCTGCGTTTGTACTTATAAAATAAAGAAGACTGGAGCTGATGCTCAGTCACGTGATGGACATCTGTCTCTCAGGACCGACCACTGGTTCAGTGGATGGTTCTACTTGAGGGGACGTTACCTGCACAGACCCGGAGTCCTCGAAGGCTTTGGAACTGATGGTCCTCTCAGGATCGGGTCAACGTATAGAGCAGGAGGGGCCTCAACTCCCAAAGCTTCATACTGAAGTAATGAATTATTACTTATGTCTTTACTTGTATAATCTGTGGAACTCTTTGAGTCTTGTGGGTCTAACGTGTAAACAGTCAGAATGTGAGGAGACTGTCTCTTTCCACTATCTCCATGTTGGTGTTCAGCTCCTGAGAGGATCTGAACTTATACAAGATATCAGAAAATATAAACTTTTATTCATAAAGGTGGTAAATGTGTTTTCTAGTTTCTTCATGTGACTCATCATAAACCGTTTCTGAGCTTAAACTGATACGGTTTATCTTCCAGATCATAGTATATAAAGACCATCAGTGACTGTATATAAAGAGGATCAGTGACTGTATATAAAGATGATCAGTGACTGTATATAAAGAGGATCAGTGACTGTATATAAAGAGGATCAGTGACTGTATATAGAGATGATCAGTGACTGTATATAAAGATGATCAGTGACTGTATATAAAGACCATCAGTGACTGTATATAAAGATGATCAGTGACTGTATACAAAGACGATCAGTGACTGTATATAAAGACCATCAGTGACTGTATATAAAGACCATCAGCGACTGTATATAAAGATGATCAGTGACTGTATATAAAGATGATCAGTGACTGTATATAAAGACCATCAGTGACTGTATATAAAGAGGATCAGTGACTGTATATAAAGAGGATCAGCGACTGTATATAAAGATGATCAGTGACTGTATATAAAGACCATCAGTGACTGTATATAAAGAGGATCAGTGACTGTATATAAAGACCATCACTGACTGTATATAGAGATGATCAGTGACTGTATATAAAGACCATCAGCGACTGTATATAAAGAGGATCAGTGACTGTATATAAAGAGGATCAGTGACTGTATATAAAGAGGATCAGTGACTGTATATAAAGATGATCAGTGACTGTATATAAAGATGATCAGTGACTGTATATAAAGACCATCAGTGACTGTATATAAAGAGGATCAGTGACTGTATATACAGATAGGGGCCAGTAGGGGGCCTCAGAGTATGAAAACAGTCACTCAGTCCATTCTAAGAAATATGTTATTGAAACGTCTTGTTTCTAACTCTAACTCTAACTCTTTACATTGTGTAGCTCTGTCATGACCAATGATCTTTGATTTCTCTTAACATATGTTTAATATGTATAACAGTTGTATATTCGTTATATTTACTAACATCAGTTGTGTTTATGATGTGTTGTTCAGTCTGTGGGTCAGAGGTCCGAACCTGCTGTCGACACGTTGAATAAGACACCAACAACAACATGGAAATTATCAACATGAACTTTATTGAGTTTATTGTTAATAAATAATGACCAAAGTTCAACCACATTAAAGGAAGCGAATGTAGATAAATAACTGACTTTAATGGAACATTTTTAATTTGGTTGAATCCGAGGCTCCCCCTGGTGGCTGGTTCTCGGTGCTACTAATGCTTTACGAGCTGCAGAGATCTTATTTCTCTATAATCTATAATCTATAATCCACCATTAGATTTTAAAGGGACAGTTCACTTAAAAAAGTTCCCTCATTATCTCCTCACCCCTATGACGCCCCCCTGCTGCTCCTGTGGAGTCGTCAAGCGTCCACTAGATGTTACTGTTGGAGGCAGGTTCTGTTGGTTCTGTGGTTTTATTACGTCTGTTGTTTTGGATCCTGCGCTAACACTGTTTAGACCCCCCCCCCCCCCCCCCCCCCCCCCCCCCATCATAGTGCTGAGTAGATGATGAATTTTCCCTATTTTCGGTGAACTGTCCCTTTAAGAGACAAGACCAAGCCGAGCAAATGGGATGTACCAGGCCATGACCTGTAGGGGGTGCTGCTGTTCTAATGTGGAGTCCACAGCAGTGGAAGAAGAACTACATCAACTTTTCTACTTGAGTAAAAGTAAGTACATGTTTTTCAAAAAAATATCTTTGACTTTTACAACCCCCCTGAAGGGCCCCGCTGGAGGCCCCGCTGGAGGCCCCGCTGGAGGCACCACTGGAGGGCCCCTCTAAAGGGCCCCACTAAAGGGCCTCACTGAAGGGCCTCACTGAAGGGCCCCTCTAAAGGGCCTCTCTAAAGGGCCTCACTGAAGGGCCTCACTGAAGGGCCCCTCTAAAGGGCCCCTCTAAAGGGCCTCACTGAAGGGCCCCTCTAAAGGGCCCCTCTAAAGGGCCTCACTGAAGGGCCTCACTGAAGGGCCTCCCTAAAGGGCCCCTCTAAAGGGCCTCACTGAAGGGCCCCTCTAAAGGGCCCCTCTAAAGGGCCTCACTGAAGGGCCCCTCTAAAGGGCCCCACTAAAGGGCCTCACTGAAGGGCCTCTCTAAAGGGCCTCACTAAAGGGCCTCACTGAAGGGCCCCTCTAAAGGGCCCCTCTAAAGGGCCCCTCTAAAGGGCCCCTCTAAAGGGCCTCACTAAAGGGCCCCTCTAAAGGGCCTCACTGAAGGGCCCCTCTAAAGGGCCTCACTGAAGGGCCCCTCTAAAGGGCCCCTCTAAAGGGCCTCACTGAAGGGCCCCTCTAAAGGGCCCCTCTAAAGGGCCTCACTGAAGGGCCTCACTGAAGGGCCTCCCTAAAGGGCCCCTCTAAAGGGCCTCACTGAAGGGCCCCTCTAAAGGGCCCCTCTAAAGGGCCTCACTGAAGGGCCCCTCTAAAGGGCCCCACTAAAGGGCCTCACTGAAGGGCCTCTCTAAAGGGCCTCACTAACAAGGGCCTTCACTGAAGGGCCCACTAAAGGGCCCCTCTAAAGGGCCCCACTGAAGGGCCTCACTAAAGGGCCCTCTAAAGGGCCCACTAAAGGGCCTCACTGAAGGGCCCCTAAGGGCCCCTCTAAAGGGCCTCACTGAAGGGCCCCTAAGGGCCCCTAAAGGGCCTAAAGGGCCTCACTGAAGGGCCCCCTAAAGGGCCCCTTTAAAAGGGCCTCACTGAAGGGCCCCTCTAAAGGGCCCACTAAAGGGCCTCACTGAAGGGCCCTCTAAAGGGCCCCTAAAGGGCCTCACTAAGGGCCTCACTGAAGGGCCCCTCTAAAGGGCCCCTCTAAAGGGCCTCACTGAAGGGCCCCTCTAAAGGGCCCCACTGAAGGGCCCCTCTAAAGGGCCTCACTGAAGGGCCCCTCTAAAGGGCCCCTCTAAAGGGCCCCACTGAAGGGCCCCACTCAAACAGCTACTGTGTGTTAACTCTAACGAGCTGCTGGAGGATCAGCAGCCCGTCTCCGTCCTCCTCCTCTCCCCAGAATGCCTGGTCTTCCTCTGGCCCTGCTGGGGGCGGGGCAGACACACCCCCTGGCCCTTGTTCTTGCCGGCCTCGGCCCGGTCGATGGCGGTGCAGGACAGGCCCGTGTGGCAGGTGCAGCGCCCCAGGTTCCTCCGGAGTTTGGTGGAGCCCCGCAGCAGCAGGCAGGCCTCGCCCTCCCCCGGGATCTTCTGACAGCGTTTCCCCGTCAGGTAGCGGACGCAGCACAGCCCCGCCCCGCAGTCTCCGGACCGGACGCAGCTCGCCATCTCTGGAGCTGAAACAGGCCAACGCACGTCCTGAGGCTGGAACAGCAGCAGTGCACTCTGGGACGTGGAGTTCATTTCACCTCACTCACCTTTTGTCCTGTTGAAGCTGTCGGTGTCTCCCTGTCTGTCTGTCTCTCTGTCCACCTGTCTGTCTGTCTCTCTGTCCACCTGTCTGTCCACCTGTCTGTCCACCTGTCTGTCCACCTGTCTGTCCTGAGAGGACGGCCTCCTCTGAGCTCTGTTACTGCAGCCCTCCCTCTGATAGATAGAGAGAGAGGTGTGTGTTTAATGTAACAACATAGAGCTCATGTGTTTGTTCATCATGTGTTGTGTTCATCATGTGTTGTGCTCATCATGTGTTGTGTTCATCATGTGTTGTGCTCATCATGTGTTGTGTTCATCATGTGTTGTGTTCATCATGTGTTGTGTTCATCATGTGTTGTGCTCATCATGTGTTGTGTTCATCATGTGTTGTGTTCATCATGTGTTGTGTTCATCATGTGTTGTGTTCATCATGTGTTGTGTTCATCATGTGTTGTGTTCATCATGTGTTGTGTTCATCATGTGTTGTGCTCATCATGTGTTGTGTTCATCATGTGTTGTGTTCATCATGTGTTGTGCTCATCATGTGTTGTGTTCATCATGTGTTGTGCTCATCATGTGTTGTGCTCATCATGTGTTGTGTTCATCATGTGTTGTGCT
>CM031678.1:27557869-27585369 GCA_006182925.3 Reinhardtius hippoglossoides
CTGCCTCGTTGACTTCAGTGAAGTATTTATTAGTTTCCAATCATATATATGTGTGTGTGTGTGTGTGTGTGTGTGTGTGTGTGTGTGTGTGTGTGTGTGTGTGTTTGTAATCTGCTAAACCTTTTATTTGAAATATTTTTTGCTGTTTGTCTTTTTGTTTTGACCTTTTTAAAACAAATTTTCCTGTTTTTCAGTAAAACTTTATTCTTTCAGTCATTAATCATTTTGTGATTCGTGTGTGTGTGTGTGTGTGTGTGTGTGTGTGTGTGTGGGTGTGGTGTGTGTGTGTGTGTGTGTGTGTGTTTGACAGATATAGTACAGTGTGTTGATCACATTAATTAATTTGTCTTTTATTTAAAAGACGACAAAGCAAAAGATTTTCAATATATAAACACATTTGTTTTTACAGACAGTGTTCTGAGGTGTGTGTGTGTGTGTGTGGGGGGGGGGGGGGGTAGTTAAACATTGTAGGACAAAATCTCATTTCACATCAATTTTCCATCCAACAGAAGAAAGAGAGGGAGGTGAAGCAGAGAGATGAACAGAGACAAGAGAATAAGAGGAGTGTGTGTGTGTGGTGTGTGTGTGTGTGTGTGTGTGTGTGTGTGTGTGTGTGTGTGTTGTTAACTGTGTTAGCGAGGGAGGAAAGAGCCTGTAAACCAATCAGCAGTCAGAACAGACAGACAGTAAAATCAGTTCATGTTCACACTCGACAGGAAAAATCTGAAAACAGCAGAAACACTTTTCTTCCTGTTTTTTTAATGTCTCACAACAAGATTATTTTTATCTTCTCAGTTTAAAAAAAACAAAACCTTCTGCTGTTTTCTTTTATTTAATTTCATTAACAGGTAAATGTTGTGTTAGCGCCACCACCTGGTCATTGGCTGTGATTCCTGCCTGAACTTCATTTAAACGTTTCCTCCTGAAACCAGCAGCTGGTGAGAGTGAGTCTGATGTGTGAGTGTGAACAGGAGGAAGTTTCCTCCTTCTCTCCCTGAGCGTCTGTTCTCTGTGACTCTGCTGAGTGGGTTCCATCTCCTGAGAGAGGAACTGACTCAGAGTCAGCTTCATCACAACCAGCTGCAGCTGAAGAGTGAAGCTGAACTGAGATCAGTTAGAAACACTCTGAAGTTATTAACAACCAGAGTTTATCTCCAATAATCAGCAGGAAACTTTGAGAATATGAAGATTTGTTACATCTGCAGCTCTTCAGGTTCAGGAAGCAGAGGATCCTGGTTCCTCATCATCATCTCTGTTCTTTAACAGCTGATCAGTGTCATCATCAGTGGAACCGGGGGGGCTTCCTGTGTCAGGACGCTCAGCAGCGGATCAGTCCACCTTCGGTGCCGCAGGAGGAAGTGTGTGTGTTCATGGTGACGCAGGAACATGTGTGTGACTCAACAGAGGAAAGCAGCTCCCAGTTCTCAGTGTTGGTTTGAATGTGAAACAGGATTTAATGATGTGCAGGTGCGAACGCAGCAGATGTGTGAGAGCTGTGGACAGATGTGGAGGCTCAGACTAATATCTGGAGTCTGATCATAAACAACCATCCTGTCGTTTTATTAAAGATCCGATGTGATATGAAGCAACTCTGACTCACACACACTATGAAACCAAGTCACCCACACACACACACAGGTGTTCTAACCTGTGTGTGTGTGTGGGTGTGTGTGTGTTCGCAGACATGGCGTGGCTCCATCAGAGTCGAGCTTCTCCCAGACTTGTCCTGGTGGTGGTGTGTGTCGCACTGCTGCTGGACAACATGCTGCTTACAGTGGTCGGTGAGTACAACACACACACACACACACACACACGCACGCACGCACGCACACACACACACGCACACACACACGCACACACACACACACACACACGCACGCACACACACACACACGCACGCACACACACACACACGCACGCACGCACGCACGCACACACACACACACACACACACACACACACACACTTACTGAAACCCTTTGCTGCACGTACACCGAGCCTCATGTTACACAGATGTTCAGCTGTCCACATACTTTTGGCCACAAGGTGTCCTCAGACAGGTTCGAGTCCCAGCTGCTGGAAACAGATCGATGACGCAACTGAAAACCCACAGAGGTCGAAGCTGTCGTCATCCATTAGAGTCAGAGCAAGAGTAAAGGCTGCGGGGGTCTCACTCACACACACACACACACACACACACACACACACACACACACACCACACACACACACACACACACACACCCTCTTGACCATGAACTTTAAAGATGGCCGTCTCAGTTCACCGTTGTCTCTTTAGGTTTGTTTTCAGATCATTTCCTCTCTGCTCTTTTAGCCCTTCGTGATTTTTATATGTTACACACTTATGGTATTTACAGCTTAACAATAACAAATAACTGAATCAACCAATCAAGGAAGGAGGCACTGTACAGTCTGGGTGTGGTGTCCCCCATGGCTCCATCCTGGGTCCTATATCATTCCCATAGTTCCTGTCTTCAGGATGTGAGATGTTTCTGTAGTGGAATGAAAACGAGCCAAACTTTAGTTTTTTTTTAAATTATGGATTTTTACTGATGCCAGAAATCATATTAGACATCATATATTTTAAGGTGGTAAGATCTGTGAGTTTGTACAGTTTAGTGCAGACTCTGATCATCATCCAGATGGGGGGGGGTCAGGGGACCCCCGACCCCCCGACCCCCCGACCCCCTGACCCCTGATCTAATTCAGTGAGATGTTTTAAAATGAGTCAGTTCAACATAAAAACATTTATGGATAATTTTATCAGAATTATAAAGAAGATGTTAATGATGTGAATTACCTTTATTTTGTGATGGATGAATGATGGAACTCCCCCTCGCCCCTCAGTGCCAATCATCCCAACATTCCTCTACGCCATGGAGCATCCCAGTCCGGAGCCCCAGAGCGCCCAGAGCGCCCAGAGCGCCCAGAGCGCCCAGAGCACCCAGAGCACCCAGAGCGCCCAGAGCGCCCAGAGCACCCAGAGCACCCAGAGCGCCCAGAGCACCCAGAGCACCCAGAGCACCCAGAGCACCCAGAGCGCCCAGAGCACCCAGAGCACCCAGAGCACCCAGCCCGCCCTGCTCCCTCTGCCCAGCCACAGAGCTGCGCTCCTGGGGACAGACACGGAGCCGCCTGCCCCCAGCTTCTCTCCTCTGGTGTCTCTGTTTGACAACACGACCTTCAGTCGGCAGGAGATCCGGACCGAGCCGACCCCTGCCCCCGAGCCGACGGACCAGACCACAGACCTGCAGATCAACCAGACCTCGGGTGCTACAGTAGGTGGAGGATGATGTTTGCTGATCACGTCACGATTAATAAACATGGACGTGTGGTTTCTGTCTCTATATTCAGATCTTTGGTTTCTCATGATCATGATTCTGTTGTGTGGACATGATAAAGTATCTTCTGCGTCTGGCCTGAACAAGGCGGTGTTCCTGACAGAGGAGCCTCCTGTTCATCAGCTGATAGAGAGCGAGTGTTTATCAGGGACCTGTTGCTGCAGGTGTCAGCTCCACACGATGCCTGTGTCCGGGTTTCCCCCGTGGGTCTCTCATGAGTCGTAAGAGCACGAGCTCCAGAGGTTTGGAAAATTAGCAAGTGGATTTAAAAGTGTGAGTTTGGACTAAAGATCCCAAACAGAACACGTCCAGTCTCTGAGGCGTCCGGTGTTCAGAAGAAGAAAGTGTATCTTGTTCTGAAAATGCTTCTTCTGCACCCCCCAGACCTGGGGCTTTGTTGGTGGGTCAGTGAGAGAGCAGGTCTCAGGTCCTAGGTCTTAGGAAGGGCTGAGATGTTTGGGAACTGAAGGGTTCATATTTGAGTAAATAAAAGCTGACTCTCCTCTTCCTCTTCCTCTCCCTCTTCCTCTTCCTCTTCCTCTCCCTCCTCCCTCCCCTCCCTCTCCTCTCCTCTCCTCTCTCCTCTCCTCTCCCTCTCCTCCCTCTCTCCTCCTCTCCTCTCCCTCTCCTCTCTCCTCTCCTCCCTCTCCTCTCCCTCTCTCCTCTCTCTCCTCTCTCTCCTCTCCCTCCTCTCCCTCTCCTCTCCCTCTCCTCTCCTCTCCTCTCCCTCTCCCCTCCCTCTCCTCTCCTCTCCTCTCCTCTCCTCTCCTCCTCTCCTCTCCTCTCCTCTCCCTCCTCTCCCTCTCCTCTCCCTCTCTCCCTCTCCTCTCCCTCTCCTCCTCTCCTCTCCTCTCCCTCTCTCCTCCCCTCCTCCTCTCCCTCTCCCTCTCCTCTCCCTCCTCTCTCCTCCTCTCCTCTCCTCTCCCTCTCTCCTCTCCTCTCCCTCTCCTCTCCTCTCCTCTCCCTCTCCTCCTCTCTCCTCTCCTCCTCTCCCTCCTCCCTCCTCCCTCTCCCTCCTCTCTCCCTCCTCTCCTCTCCCTCTCCCTTCCTCTCCCTCTCCTCTCCTCTCCCTCCTCTCTCCTCTCCTCTCCCTCTCCTCCTCTCCTCTCCCTCCTCCTCTCCCTCTCCTCTCCTCTCCCTCCTCCCTCTCCCTCTCCTCCTCTCCTCTCCTCTCCTCTCCTCCTCTCCTCTCCTCTCCTCTCCTCCTCTCCTCTCCCTCCTCCTCCTCCTCTCCCTCTCCCTCTCCCTCTCTCCCTCTCTCCTCTCCTCTCCCTCTCCTCTCCTCTCCTCTCCCTCTCCTCTCCTCTCCCTCTCCTCTCCTCTCCTCTCCTCCCTCTCCTCTCCTCTCCTCCTCTCCTCTCCTCTCCCTCCTCCCTCTCCCTCTCCTCTCCCTCCTCTCCTCCTCCTCCTCTCCCTCCCTCCTCTCCTCTCCTCTCCTCTCCTCTCCTCTCCTCTCCTCTCCCTCCTCCTCTCCTCCTCCCTCTCCTCTCCTCTCCTCCCTCTCCTCTCCCTCTCTCCCTCCTCTCTCCTCTCCCTCCCTCCTCCCTCTCCCTCTCCTCTCCTCTCCTCTCCTCCCTCCTCCTCTCCTCTCCTCTCCTCTCCTCTCCTCCTCCCTCTCCCTCTCCTCTCCTCTCCTCTCCTCTCTCTCCCCTCCCTCTTCCTCCTCTTCCCCTCTCCCTCTCCTCCTCCCCTCTCCTCTCTCCCTCTCCTCTCCCTCTCCTCTCCTCTCCTCCCTCTCCCCTCCTCTCTCTCCCTCTCCCTCTCCTCTCCCTCCTCTCCTCCTCTCCTCTCTCCCTCTCCTCTCCCTCTCCCCTCTCCTCTTCCTCCCCTCTCCTCTCTCCTCTCCCTCCTCCCTCCTCTCCCTCTCTCTCCCTCCTCTCCCTCTCTCCCTCCTCTCCCTCCTCTCCCTCTCTCCTCTCCTCTCTCTCCCTCTCTCCTCTCCCTCCTCTCTCCCTCTCTCCCTCTCTCCCTCTCTCCCTCTCTCCCTCTCCCTCCTCTCCTCCCTCCTCCCTCTCCCCTCCCTTCTCCTCCCTCCTCCCTCCTCCCTCTCCCTCCCTCTCTCCCCCTCTCCTCCTCTCAGGACCCCCCCTGTCTCCAGGACAGGTCCTTCCTGGAAGAGGAGAATGTCCGTGTTGGTTTGCTGTTTGCTTCCAAAGCTCTGGTCCAGCTGTGTGTGAACCCCTTCGTCGGTCCGCTCACTAACAGGTGAGTTAGTCATTCACCTTCTTATCACTGAAGTGTTCACGACTGACCCATGATTGGTTGAGAGTGTGTGGGGGCGGGACCTCGATGCCACAGCTCCAATGATGTCATCAGCACAAGATGGCAGCGTTTGTATCTGAGACATTTTGGCTTCATTTGTGAGAAAGTGGAGACGAGTCTTTATCGACACTCTGTGGAACTCTCTCTCTCTGTAGGGTCGGGTACCACATCCCCATGTTTGCTGGATTCATGATCATGTTTGTGTCCACCATCAGTAAGTCTCTCACACACACACACACACACACACACACACACACACACACTTCACAATATCATGTGTGTGTGTGTGTCAGTGTTTGCGGCCTCAGGGACCTACGCTCTGCTGTTCTTCGCTCGCTCGCTGCAGGGAATCGGCTCGTCCTTCTCTTCGGTTGCAGGTAAACACAAACACACAAACACACAAACACACAAACAACAAAAGTGTCAATCACAGCTCCATCATGTTTGCATCTCCTCTTCTTCCTCTTTGATTTATCAGCAGCGACTAAGATACTGCACCCCCTGCTGTTTGAGGAGGAGAACCTCATGTTTTATTTGAACAATCATTCACACACACTGTTTGACAATGCCTGTGTGTGTGTGTGTGTGTGTGTGTGTGTGTGTGTGTAGGTCTGGGTATGTTGGCCAGTGTGTACACAAATGACGAGGAGAGAGGCGTCGCCATGGGCATCGCACTGGGAGGACTGGCTATGGGAGTCCTGAGTGAGACACACACACACACACAGTATCATGTCAGTGTGTGGGTGTTGTGTGTGCATGCCCTGTTGTTGTGCATTTTACATTTATTTCTGCGATTGTATATAATCAGTGTGTGTGTGTGTTTTTCTGTGTGTTTGTTGTGTTCCAGTCGGAGCTCCGTTCGGGAGTGTGATGTACGAATTTGTGGGGAAGAGCGCCCCCTTCCTGATTCTGGCCCTCCTGGCTGTGTTTGATGGAGGTAACGTTATGTCACAGAATTTTCTGAGGCTCAAGTCAAATATTTATCAAGAAAACCATTTTTCACATGTATGGACATGTTGTGTAGTTAGTGTTTGTGGAGCAGCAGCAGCAGGTTGTTTCTGGACATGTTGTGTAGTTAGTGTTTGTGGAGCAGCAGCAGCAGGTTGTTTCTGGACATGTTGTGTAGTTGGTGTTTGTGAAGCAGCAGCAGCAGGTTGTCGGGTCCGACTCGTTCAAACAGGAACATGTGGGGACATCCAGGCGAGGGGCGGAGCCTGTAGAGCAGCAGGGGCGGAGCCTGTAGAGCAGCAGGAGGCCGGACATGACGTATAAATCCTGCTGTGGAAAGATCAGTGTTGTTGTTTACAGCTCGTCCACACCGGCGTCGGCCCTCAGCACCAGAAGATCTGGAACCTCCTCGTGTTTCCAAGTGGACGTCTTCGTCTTCTACGTGTCCGGCTCCTCTTCTTCATCCTGAGATCTTTGTGTTCTTCCAGTTTCACGTCCGTCACGTGTTAGAAACCTCGTCCACACGTCCACTCGCTCTCTGGGAAGCTTCCACACATCGTCCTGCTGTTTCCTCACATGGACTCACAACATGTGAGGAACATGTGAGGAACATGTCAGTGGTTCAGTTCATGTCTGAAAACTGCTTCTGTTTGTGTTGCAGTGTTACAGTTGTGCATCCTGCAGCCTTCAAAGATCTCCCCGGGGGTGAGTCCACTTTAAAACACTGACACCACAGTAACACTGATCCGGATCCAGGTGGAGAACGCGCTTCGTAGAGTTAAACCTGAATTTACTCCGATAACCACAAGTCCTGCTTCAGAGTTGAACCACTGACCTGGAGTGAATCAGTCGGAGCTGCTGGGTCCAGTCAACAGTGATGATTCTCTAACGGATCTGATCTATCTCATGTGACACTAAACAGCTGGTTGTGTGTTTGATGAGTTCATGTGTTTCAGACTGTGGAGGGGACTTCGTTACTGACGCTGATGAAGGATCCATACATCCTCATCAGTGCAGGTAGGAGACTCGTGATAGGCCCAGACTGCTGTCAATCAATCCGTGCTCGCCCTTGAGTGAGAGGAGGCCTCTTCCTGTCTTTTCCTTTTCAGGTTCTCTGTGTTTCGCCAACATGGGCGTGGCCATCCTGGAGCCAACGCTGCCCATCTGGATGATGCAGACCATGTGCTCCCCTAATTGGCAACTTGGTACAATCCACTGTCTGTCCAGTTAAACGCCTCTGATCATGTGATGTCCCAGTGCCCCTCCCCCTCTGACAGGCGTGTGTTGTGTTGCAGGTATGGCGTTCCTCCCCGCCAGCATCTCCTACCTGATAGGAACAAACCTGTTTGGTGTCCTGGCCAATAAGATGGGACGGTGTGTGTGTGTGTGTGTGTGTGTGTGTGTGTGTGTGTGTGTGTGTGTGTGTGTGTGTGTGTGTGTGTGTGTGTGTGTGTGTGTGACAGAGACATGGTGGCTGATGGGTATTTTTCTGTCTCCAGGTGGCTCTGCTCCATGTTAGGGATGTGTGTAGTTGTGTGGTAGTCGCTATGTGTGTAAGTACATCATCCATCAACCATCATCCATCTCCATAACCATCCATCCACATCACCATCCATCCATCCATCCATCCACCATCTCCATCCATCCAACCATCCATCCATCCATCCATCCATCCAACCATCCATCCAACCATCCATCCATCCATCCATCCATCCATCCATCCATCCATCCATCCATCCATCCATCCATCCATCCATCCATCCATCCATCCATCCATCCATCCATCACCATCCATCCATCCATCCATCCATCCATCCACCATCCACCACCATCCATCCATCCACCATCCATCCAACCATCCATCCATCCATCCATCCATCCATCCATCCATCCATCCATCCATCCATCCATCCATCCATCCATCCATCCATCCATCCATCCAACCATCCATCCATCCATCCATCCATCCAACCATCCATCCATCCATCCATCCATCCATCCAACCATTCATCCATCCATCCATCCATCCAACCATTCATCCAACCATTCATCCATTCATCCATATGATTACTGTGTGTGTGTTGCAGGTTCCCTTTGCCACCAGTATCTATGGTCTGATTGGACCAAACGGAGGTCTGGGCTTCGCTATAGGTGACGATCAGAGGTCACATGTCACAAACTATTTTAACAGTTAATTCACGTTAATTGATCAATAATCAATGACTTGAATGATTGACCTGCAGGGATGGTGGACTCCTCCATGATGGCCATCATGGGATACCTGGTCGACATCCGCCACGCCTCCGTCTATGGCAGTGTCTATGCCATTGCTGATGTGGCGCTGTGTATGGGCTTCGCTATCGGTAACACACACACACACACACACACACACACACACACACACACACACACACACACACACACACACACACACACACACACACACCACACACACACACACACACACACACACACTCACACACACACACACACACACTCACACACTCACACTCACACACTCACACTCACACACAGACACACACTCACACACTCACACTCACACACTCACACTCACACACAGACACACTCACTCACTCACTCACTCACTCAGATCAAACATAAATAACAGCACTAGGCTGTACAAGAATGTGACGTCATGAAAACATCCACATCTGAGTCAGAGAAAATCCGATGCACAAACAGCAGCATATTCAAACACATGTTGGCCCTGCAACAAATACAGAGGCCTGCCAGTCTGTGTGACCCCTGACCTGGCTTCCCTTTGCTGAGCTCCATTATCTGGTTGTGTCTTTGTACGCGCACTCCATTTCCTCGAGCAGCGACTGGAACATCAATCAAGCTAAATACTAGAGGCTGCGTGACGGCAAAACCTTTCAACGTTTCTTTCATAGGAAACCGCCTGTGAGCCAATGATGATGGCGCCGCGTGCCAAGCCTACGGTTGCTGACTGCTGGTACAGATGAATGAATTAAAACATGTTTCTGTTGTTCCAGGACCATCCACCGGGGGCGCTCTGGTCCAGGCGGTGGGTTTTCCTTGTCTCATGGTGCTTATCGGGGTGATCAACATCCTGTACGCTCCGCTTTGCTTCCTGTTACGTAACCCTGCCGTCAGAGAGGAGAAAATGGTAACTGTCACTCACACGTGAAGCTCCTCCCATATGATGCTGTTGATGATGATGATTGTTAAAATGCACAAACACACGCACGCACAAACCACACGCACGCACTCACGCACGCTCGCACACGCACACACACTTTGCGTTTAGTGGCAGGCCCGGGCAGATCAGCAGGAAGTGTGTGTGTCTGTGAGAAGTCATCACATTACACAGAGATGTACAGGTAAGGATTTTGATGTGTGTGTGTGTGTGTGTGTGTGTGTGTGTTACAGGCAATCATCGACCAGGAGTGTGTGATGCACACAAAAAGCTATAACACACAGAAGGAGATTCGTGAGTTTCCTCTGAGTGATTACAGTGAAGAAGAGGAGACGGAGGAGTGACACACACACACACACACACACACACACACACACACACACACACACACACACACACAGTGAATCATTCTTCTCAAACAATCACCTGAACAACTGTGTTCATCTTTAACATCGTTACCAAAGTAAAAACTGTTCAACTTTCATATTTCAGCCAGAAATAACTTTTGATGATGAAGGTTTATTTTATTCTTCTCCCTGAATTTGTGATTACATGTAACATTAGGAAGTTGTTTCCAGTGAATTCCATAAATTATTTTCAGGGAGTTAAATTTCTGTGTGAATGTGAATTGACTTGAAGGAACTTGTTTGAATATTCTGGACCCAAAGTGTCGACTCGTGGAACTGATCCTGAATCTGACCTGTGACCTTTCTCCTCATTAAAACCTGCTGAACCTGGACTCCTGTGTGTTTGTTAACCTGACGAGTGTCACGCTGACGGAAACCAGCTCGTGTGTTTGTACGTGTGTTCACTTGCTTCTTATCTGATCTTTAATTTCCGGCTCCGGCGACGGGCAGAAGCTCCGTCAGGTGGAAAAGTAAACAGGAAATGGATGTAAAGCTCACAGAGACAAAAACATGTTATTAGAATCACTCTGAACTCTTCAGGACACAAACGTTTCGGGTTTATTTAAGTCAGAGATTCGTTCCGTGACTGTGGCTCAAACTAATTCCTGCTCAATCCCCTGAACTCTTTGTTCCTGTGGTTCTGTGGATGAAGTCAAACTGGCTCCATCTTCCTACACAACTCTGCAGGATCATTGTGTCTCACTGAGATATCAAGGACAAGTGTTAGTGAGGATCATCACAGACTCAAACCTTGGACATACAGCCCCCCCCCCTGCTATTCCAGCACCTCTGCAGCTGTAAGGCATCAGCTGGATGTCGCCCTCTAGTGGCCGTGGCATCTTTTATGGCTAAAAGGTTCATATTTACAGATTTACTTCTGTTTAAAACACACTCTTCACTCTCATTAGAGGCGACCTAATACTCTGAAGTATTTGTGCTTCATCTTGTTGCCACGTCCTTGTTTGTGTTTGTTGGGATGTGACAGAATAAAGTTTATTAGGTCAGTGAGTCCGAGGCTTCACACAAACTTCATCAGGCTCATTCACAGTAAATGTTCTGTAGTGATTTCAAACAGATCTGATATTACACAGCTTCATATCCACAGTCTGACTCTAGTGATCTCACAGTTCATTTACTAAATGAAGACATGTCGGCTGTGGAGGAAGATTAACAGCACGTGTGAGTTTGTAATACATTCGGCAGCTTCTGATACTAATCCTGACATTTAGCTGACTTGAGATCAGTGCTGAGATCTTCTCTCCTCTGTCTGCGGCTTCACTTCCTCCTCATCCCTTCAGCTTCACATGTGCTCGTAGAATCCTCCTCCTCTGTTGTGTTTGATTCTCACTGATACACAACAAGGAATCTGCTTTTCTCTGTTGGTCTGTTTAGGTTGGAATCTGTGTCGATGGTGCGAAGGTGACGCTCGATGAGGCAAAATGAAAAAAAATATGATTCTCCTCAAACGCATTAAAGTAAGGAGCCTGTTTAGACAATGTGAGGAGGAGAAAGCTCAGATATTTGTGATACTTTCCTCCTGTGATACACACCGACCTTGTCAGGACCATCTGACCTGATGGGAACCAAAGCTCAGGTCATTTCTGACGTCCTGGTTAAGGTCAGAGGTCAGGCTTTGGTTAGACTGTCCACAATGAATGGAAATCAATACACAGTCCTGACAAAGCTAGTCACAACCTGTGTGTGTGTGTGTGTGTGTGTGTGTGTGTGTGTGTGTGTGTGGGTGGGACAGTAGATCACAGCAGCATCAGGCCACACACACTAACAGCTTCAAAACGTTTCCTCCTGCTTTGAAATATGAATAAAGTGAGTGTTAATCTGAGTGTGTGCGCTCATCAAAGCTCTCGGAGTCTGATGTGGTCGTGTGTGTGTAAACAGGTCGGAAACACTTCAGTCTTTGACTCTGATTTATGGTAAACCAGAGGAAATCAGTTTTTAAACGTGTATTTATATTTTAATCTGCCACTAATATCACCACAAACACCTCTGCAGTTCTCTCTGATATCTGTGGGTGACACGTGCACTTTGATATCAGACAGATTCTCTGAACTGTCCAACACGTATGAACATGTCGTCTATGAGCACTGAGCTGGAGACGTGCTCACGCAGCCTCTGATGTAGTCACCTTATCAGATATTTCAGTTGTTAATGACACAATTTAATGACATAATCGGATATAACCAGACAAACACCAAGTCCTCACTTGGTTTTCTACCTGTTTTTATTTTCAGAAATCCGCTTTGTCTTTAATCCATTAAAAAAACTACAAAAGCTTTGCAGACCGAACAGTCCCAGCTCAATGTCCTCCAATGTCCTCCAATGTCCTCCAATGTCCTCCAATGTCCTCCAATGTCCTCCAATGTCCTTTAATGTCCTCCAATGTCCTCCAACCCCAACGTAATGCAACAGTGTAAAACTCTATAAACTACTATTATCACTCGTTATCATTTAAATCAAGAATGAACTTCTTCAATAAACAAAATTAATTCATGCAACCCATGTGTTGAAATTCATTTTGTATTTGATCTTTATTTCTATTCTCTCTTTTTAAACATGGTGTTTCACAGATTTACCCAAACACCAAAACATGTTCTACTGAAACAACAGTTCACCTAAGTTAAAATAAGATACGATCATTGATAAGAGAAGATAAGATAATCCTTTATTAGTCCCACAATGAAGAAATGTGTCTTGTTACAGCAGCAAAGAAGAGAATTAAATTAAATAGACATCAGTCAAAGTAATAAGTAAGTAAACCTGCAATATGCACACAAGGAAATATGAGAACTAGAGTAGAGATACTATGCACAGTGAGCAGAACACACACAGAATACAACCATCAATAAAAGATATGAAACACATTCAACTGATCGCACGTTGACATTTAAATTATAAAAGCATCGAATCAATTTCACTTATTTAGATTATCTTCATCTGTCGAGGGTAGGAACCTTCCGTGGGGAGCGTGTATCCAGCCGGATACATTCCCCTGAACACACGGTCCCTCCGCTAGAAGAGTCCGGACGCTCAGAGGAGCGGAGCTGAACAAGTCTGGAAATTAATCTTTATTTAAAACTGAATCTTTATTTAAAATGAATCTTTATTTAAAATGAATCTTTATTTAAAATGAATCTTTATTTAAACTGATTCGTTTCTTCGATGACGGAACCAGCGGCAGATTCCAGGTCAGTTTCACTTCCTGTTTCTGAACAAACCATAAATAAACAGAATGAGCGGCGCTTTTCATGACGTCACCACGCTCTGGTAAATGCTCTGTATAAATATATAGATTATATATAATCTATATATTAATAAAGATCTGTTCTAGTCTCGATGACACAGAACACTCACACACATACCGTGCACCTATGAGCAGCACTTGGTTCAGGATCTTGCTCAAGGGCACTTGGGCATTCAGATGGGGAACACAGAGATCGGACCACCTTCTGGTGGAGGTTCCGCTCTGCCCCCCCAGCCACAGCCGCCCCCTGGTGGCTGGACCCCCCATGTTAGTTTCACTGTCTGAGCTTTCAGTTCGGTGACGATGTTGAAGGTTAAATCATTAAAGTGTTCCTTCCTTCCTTCCTTCCTTCCTTCCTTCCTTCCTTCCTTCCTTCCTTCCTCCCTCCCTCCCTCCCTTCCTTCCTTCCTTCCTCCCTTCCCCTCCTTCCTTCCTTCCTTCCTTCCTCCCTCCCTCTCCTCCTTCCCTCCCTTCCTTCCCTCCCTCCCTCCCTTCCTTCCTCCCTCCCTCCTTCCTCCCTCCCTCCCTCCCTTCCTTCCTCCTTCCTTCCTCCCTTCCTTCCCTTCCTTCCTCCCTCCCTCCCTCCCTCCCTTCCTCCCGCCTCCTCCCTCCCTCCCTCCCTTCCTTCCTTCCTTCCCTCCCTCCCTCCCTCCCTCCCTCCCTCCCTTCCTTCCCTTCCTTCCTCCCTCTCCTCCCTCCCTCCCTTCCTCCCTCTTCCTCCCTCCCCTCCCTCCCTTCCTTCCTTCCTTCCTTCCCCCTCCCCTCCCTCCCTCCCTCCTCTTCCTTCCTTCCTCCTTCCTTCCTTCCTCCTCCTTCCTCCTCCTTCCCTCCTTCCTCCTCCCTCTCCTCCCTCCCTCCCTTCCTCCCTCTCCTCCCTCCCTCCCCTCCCCTCCCTCCCTTCTCCTTCCTTCCTTCCTCCCTCCCTCCCTCCCTCCCTTCCTTCCTTCCTCCCCTCCCTCCCTCCCTCCCTCCCTTCCTCCCTCCCCCTCCCTCCCTCCCTCCCTCCCTCCCTTCCTTCCTTCCTTCCTCCCTCCCTCCCTCTCCTCCCTCCCTCCCTCCCTCCCCTCCTTCCTTCCTCTCTCCACAGGATGGAGCTTTCATCTTTACTTCATGAGCTTCATCTCCTCTCCTCAGAGAAGCCCCCCCCCCCTCCTCTCCCTTCAATCACAGAGCTCCTGGCTCGGCTGAAGGAGAAGCTGATTGGTGCGTCCTCGGACTCTGACACAAGCTCCCTGATTGGTCATGTGGAGCGACTCTTTCAGACAGCAGATCCTGATTGGCTGTTCTCCCTGACTTCAGTCAACGAGGAGGGTCGTCAGGAGGAGCTTCAGTCTGCGTACAGGTCTCTGATCAGCGCTCTGATTGGCTGGGCAGACCTGCCGCTCTGTGAGGATGACTGCGGCTCTCTAGCGCCGGCGGCCTATCAGAGTATCCCGAGCCGAGCTGTCCCAGTTTGCTCGGTGCTCCGGGCACTGCTGGGAGCTCTGGGAACCTGGGAGGGGACCGGCCTGCTATCGAGTGTGGCGCCCCCTGTGTGTGTGTTTGCTGTGACGCATTTCCAGGTTAGTGTGGTGGGAAAAAGTCTTTTAAATCGTCTGTGAAGTAGAATTGTGTGGCGGTGACATCATCCCTCTGTCTTCAGCATCAGGTGTGGACCAACCCCCCCTCCAGAGCAGCTGCACAGAGCCTGCAGGAGGCGCTGCTGAGGGCAGGTGGCTGGAGAGACTCCTCCCACCTCCTGGTGGGAGATGGCAGCAAAGGGAGGGGGGGGGGGGGAGGAGGAATTCTAACAGGAGTCCTGGATGTCCTGCAGCCGCAACTCACAAAGTAGGAACCAGTTCTGAAAGTCGGACATCACATGTGTCAGTTTGATTGACGTGTGTGTGTGTGTGTGTGTGTGTGTGTGTGTGTGTGTGTGTGTGTGTGTGTGTGTGTGTGTGTGTGTGTGTGTGTGTGTGTGTGTGTGTGTGTGTGTGTGTTGCAGGGACTCGTGGCAGCGGTGTGTCGCGGTGAAGCTGGTGTTTTCCTGGACTCTCCTGCAGGTCAGACTTTATGACGTCATCATGTTTCCATGACAACACAATAAGTCAAAATCATGTTTTCTATCTGAATTGGTCTGTTTTGAAAATATTTTAACTTTGAGTGTTTGATTGTTGAGATTGTTTTAAATCAGTAATGAATTTGTTGATTGATAAAAGAGTGAACTGCAGATACAGGAGAGGAGCTTCACTTCCTGTTCAGCTCCAACATCTAGTCACACTGGCTGGAGCTGACAGGAAGTCTGAGGTTACTCAGATAACCACTCTGGACATTTCGGTGGTAACAACCATTTGAAATCAAAATAAATGTGATATTAAAACCATCATTAATCCTTTTCATCAAAGATCAGTCACATCATTTAGTTCACAGCTCAAACTCAGCTGCTTTCCTTCTGTTCAGCTCGCCCCCCCCTCTCTCTCCCCTCACCTGCCTCGCCTCCTCCCCCCACCGCTCCTCTTCAACGACCACTACAGACCAGAGAACTGCATGCTGGGAGTACGCTGTCTGCACCACATCATACTCAACACGGTAAGAACACACACACACACACACACACACACACACACACACACACACACACGGGAATATCTGTATGGTCTGAAAATAATGATGTGTGTGTGTGTGTGTGTGTGTGTGTGTGTGTGTGTGTGTGTGTGTGTGTGTGTGTGTGTGTGTGTGTGTGTGTGTGTGTGTGGTGTGTGTAGGCTCGAGATCTGCGCATTGCAATCATCTGCGTCAGTTCAACAGAGAAGACGTTCAGTCATACAACTTTATTCAACACTTGTGACAACAGAAAGCGTTACAGGTACACAACCACACACAACACACACATAGTTCTGATCTTCTATCTTATGAGGACCTCATGATACATCCTACTCACCTGAACCTATCCTACAACTAACCTAGTCTCTCTCCTCTCTCTCTCTCTCTCTCTCTCTCTCTCTCTCTCTCTCTCTCTCTCTCGCTCTCTCTTCTCCTCTCTCTCCTCTCTCTCTCTCCTCTCTCTCTCTGCTCTCTCTCTCTCTTTCTCTCTCTCTCCTCTCCCCTCTCTCTCTCTCTCTCTCTCTCTCTCTCTCTCTCTCCCTCTCTCCCTCTCTCTCTCTCTCTCTCTCTCTCTTCTGTGTGTGTGTAGCTCGTCCTGTCCTGTCTCTTGGACCTGTTGTTGGTTTTGGAGAAGCCCCCCTCTTCGCTCGACCCGTCCTCCAGCCGCAGGAAGCCTTGTCGCCATGACGACTTGCTGCGCCTGGTCCTGATCCACATGGAGGCGGAGAACAATGTGGCGCTGCGACGCGTCTACGCCTCCGTCCTCCCTTTGTTAGTGGACAGGTAAGATTGAAGCTGATCGGGACCTCTGATTGGTTGTTTCTGCTCTGGTCAGTCATGTGATCATGTTTTCTGTGTGTGGTGTAGGATGGGTGTGGCAGTGTGCAGACACCTGCAGCGAGCGGAGCGGGTGGTGCTGGGATACCTGGAGGTCCGGGATCCACCTGAAGAGACCAGCAGACTGAAGGTTCTGGAGGTTCTACAGAGAGTGACGAGAGCAGCCTGGCCCAGGTCCACACACACACCCACACACACACACACACACACACACACACACACACACACACACACACACACACACACACACACACACACACACACACACACACACACACACACACACACACACACACACACACACACACACACAACACACACACACACACACACACACACACACACACACACACACACACACACACACACACACACACACACACACACACACACACACACACACACACACACACACACACACACACACACAGTTGTCTTATGGACACTCAGTGTCACAGGTTAGAATCTGAAGCTCAGCTGTCTCCTCAGGATGCAGCGCCGCAGGCTCCACCTGTTGCTGCGTAGCTTGTTGCAGCTGATGGTCGACGTCTCTTCAGACTCTCAGCTCCACGACTCGGTCCGAGAGAAGCTGATGAGTGAAGCGACGCTGTGCATCCAGCTGCTGCACGACTGCTCACCAGAGAACGCACAGGTGGGTCTCTCCTGTTGTCTCTCCTGTTGTCTCTCCTGTGTCTCTCACCTGTCTCTCTCCTGTGTCTCACCTGTCTCTCTCCTGTGTCTCTCCTGTGTCTCACCTGTCTCTCTCCTGTGTCTCTCCTGTGTCTCTCCTGTCTCTCTCCTGTTGTCTCTCCTGTGTCTCTCCTGTGTCTCTCGTGTGTCTCTCACCTGTCTCTCTCCTGTGTCTCACCTGTCTCTCTCCTGTGTCTCTCCTGTCTCTCTCCTGTTGTCTCTCCTGTTGTCTCACCTGTTGTCTCTCCTGTCTCTCTCCTGTGTCTCTCCTGTTGTCTCTCCTGTTGTCTCACCTGTCTCTCACCTGTCTCTCCTGTCTCTCTCACCTGTCTCTCACCTGTGTCTCACCTGTTGTCTCTCCTGTGTCTCTCACCTGTCTCTCACCTGTCTCTCACCTGTGTCTCTCCTGTGTCTCACCTGTCTCTCTCCTGGTGTGTCTCTCCTGTGTCTCACCTGTTGTCTCTCCTGTGTCTCTCCTGTCTCTCTCCTGTGTCTCTCACCTGTCTCTCACCTGTCTCTCACCTGTGTCTCTCCTGTCTCTCACCTGTCTCTCACCTGTGTCTCTCCCGTGTCTCACCTGTCTCTCTCCTGGTGTGTCTCTCCTGTGTCTCTCCTGTGTCTCACCTGTTGTCTCTCCTGTGTCTCTCCTGTGTCTCACCTGTTGTCTCTCCTGTGTCTCTCCTGTGTCTCTCCTGTGTCTCACCTGTCTCTCACCTGTCTCTCACCTGTCTCTCTCCTGTGTCTCTCACCTGTCTCTCTCCTGTGTCTCTCCTGTGTCTCACCTGTTGTCTCTCCTGTCTCTCTCCTGTGTCTCTCACCTGTGTCTCTCCTGTGTCTCTCCTGTGTCTCTCCTGTGTCTCTCCTGTGTCTCACCTGTCTCTCACCTGTCTCTCACCTGTGTCTCTCACCTGTCTCTCTCCTGTCTCTCTCCTGTGTCTCACCTGTTGTCTCTCTCCTGTCTCTCTCCTGTCTCTCTCCTGTGTCTCTCCTGTCTCTCACCTGTCTCTCACCTGTGTCTCTCCTGTGTCTCACCTGTGTCTCTCTCCTGTGTCTCTCTCCTGTGTCTCTCCTGTGTCTCTCCTGTGTCTCACCTGTTGTCTCTCACCTGTGTCTCACCTGTGTCTCACCTGTCTCTCTCTCCTGTCTCTCACCTGTCTCTCACCTGTCTCTCTCCTGTGTCTCTCCTGTCTCTCACCTGTCTCTCTCCTGTCTCTCTCCTGTGTCTCTCCTGTCTCTCACCTGTGTCTCTCACCTGTCTCTCTCCTGTTGTCTCTCCTGTGTCTCACCTGTCTCTCACCTGTCTCTCTCCTGTGTCTCACCTGTCTCTCTCCTGTGTCTCTCCTGTGTCTCACCTGTCTCTCACCTGTCTCTCACCTGTCTCTCACCTGTCTCACCTGTCTCTCTCCTGTCTCTCACCTGTCTCTCACCTGTCTCTCCTGTCTCTCTCCTGTGTCTCACCTGTCTCACCTGTCTCTCTCCTGTCTCTCACCTGTCTCTCCTGTGTCTCTCACCTGTCTCTCTCCTGTCTCTCACCTGTCTCTCTCTCAGACTGTCCTCCAGCAAGTCGACAGCAGCTGTGTCAGTCCCCAGGTGCTTGGTTGCCTAGTGACTGTCACCAGGTGATAATGATGCAGTTGGGGATGTCTCCTGACGGACAGATCAGGACGGGGACACATGATTGGACGATCAGCTGTCTGCAGATGTTGGTGTTTGAGATGTTTGTGGTGTCACAGATGTGATGTCATCAAACCAACAGGATGTTCATTGGTCTGACATCACTTCCTGTGTCGATGTTTTCAGCAGAGATGCTAAGTCCATGCTAACATGATGATAACACAATAAGTACATCGGTAGGACAGACGTACCAATGTCCCTCTGTCCCTCCGTCCCATTCTGATGAACACTATGTTGTAAGAAGACTGAGGACATTTCTTCAGATATATTTCAGAGGTCAAAGGTCGGACTGCCCTGGAGCGATTCGACCGTCGGACACGTGATGTAATAAACGACTCTTCAGTGAATCATTTCTCAGCTTGTTAAGATCATGATTAAAATGAACAATGAAAAGTAATTCTCACACAACATCAGTATTAGACAATCATAGGACACATTTAGATGACCTTTATTTGATGAACTGTTTTTATGTACAGTCATTTATGAGAAAAGACAAATATTCTGAACCCTGCAGGGTTTTAAAATCATTAGAAGCTTGAAACTGAATTCTTGGCTCAGGTCGAGTTTCTCGTTGCACATTGTTTCGAGGCATCCTGTGAACGAACAGACAAACTGCTGCACTGTAAATATAATATTATACTTTATACACCAGCCCTCATCATAAATTCTACGACAATATTCATAAATTGTCCGAATTTAACCCTTTAATTGCCCGTTTGATTACATGATACCACCATTGTTTTATATTAATAGAAATAAATAAAAAGTGTGTGATGGAAATCTGGAAATACAAGAGGCTGGAACACCAAATTTGTCTTTGTGTATTTTAATAGGAGCTTTCTGCAGAAAGGATGAACACAGAGAGTCGGGGGTCTTCTATAGGAGAGCTGAGGCTGTCTGAGCCAGTTCAGACCGGTTCTGTAGACACACAGAGCAGACGTGCATTCAGTTCTTTGGAGAGTAAATCAGTGATGAAAGGTCATAAAGGTTTCAGGTCATAAAGACTTACTTTTCAACCACACTTAGTTCATTTTTCCACTCCAAGTGAAAGCTGCCAAACTAACTGCCAGCAGACCCAATGACACAGTATTTGATATGTATGTTTTGGTTCACGTACATGAACTACAAAACCTTTTTCAGAGACTTAAGTGATAATTAGGGCCTGAGCACGGGTGGTGCAAGGAACCTATTTGAAAGGAACTTGTATTATTCCTCAGTGAATGTGCCTCTCGAGGGCCTTGGGACCGTCGATACTGGCACATACACAAACACATACACATACACATACACAGCACATACACATACACATACACATGCTTAACAAATAACAACGTTCAGTAATTAACAGGCTTGATTTTGCCCAGATGTGGCCCTTGGGCGCTCCTGTTTGCCAGATGTGGCCCTTGGGCGCTCCTGTTTGCCAGATGTGGCCCTTGGGCGCTCCTGTTTGCCAGATGTGGCCCTTGGGCGCTCCTGTTTGCCAGATGTGGCCCTTGGGCGCTCCTGTTTGCCAGATGTGGCCCACATCGCTCTGATAGGCTTTCATATCAAGACGTCTCTTTTCAAACTGCAGGCCCGGCAGTGTGCCCCCCCTCTCGTCCGGCTGAGCACGCACTAACGGGCTTTCATCGTAAGCTGTGGCTCTTGCACTTTGGTCCAATCACGCCGTCTACACATTGACATTGCATCACTGCTACTCTTTTGTTATAATGTTCTTTTTGTGTTTTATTTATAATTACACATCACTGCTCTCCAAAATAAAAGCAAGTTAAAGGTGCTGGAACTGAGTTAAAGTAAAGGAATCTGATCGGTGCATGTTCCGTCAGAGACGTCCAACCAAAAAGAATAAATCAAACAAAGTGTGAGTTTCTTCTCACATATCTTTGTGCCCTATTCTCCTGTAAAGACAGGTTATCTACCACTCCAGCTCAGAGTTCAACACGTGAGCCGCTGCCTGGTTCACGTTACATAACTTTGCTGCTGCTGCCGCTGCCGCTATATAGCCAACACGGAAGTTTCCCTCAGTGCCTACAAACCCCCTCCGAGCCCGAGCCGTCCGCCGTCTGCCGTGAAGGAGCCTGGCTGCACAAACAACCAGCTCTCAGTAAGTGTTTCACAGATATGCCGGGCGTTTTCATCTAAAGCAGATGTTTCTGAACAACTGTTTTCACAACTGGAGTATTGCTGTTGTTTTTGTGAGAAAGGAGTTTCAGCAGAACCCTGAGTTCATGTCCATGTCTGCTCATGTCTGCTTCCAACAACGCTTCACACTGAGGAACCTCACTACACATCTGTGCTCTTTCAGCATCACACTAATCGCAGTAAGTGCACAGATGAAAGTTTGGATTTAGATATTTAAAGTCAATCAGGAACAGATCAGAACAGCACATGTATCTTTTATGGGTGCAGAGTTTTTCCTGCATACACACATTCACGTTCATTCAAACCTACGAGGGTAAAGTGGGCGGGGTCACATACGGTTAACAAAGGACAGAGAGTTCCGGTCACACACGATCACGTAGTTAATGACAAATGGGGACGGAAACTTCAAAACACAGAGAAGACAATATCCCAGATCTTTTTCGAGGGTTTGCAACGAAACCAATGCTCTGTTTGGCTTTCCCTGCCTCCTACTTCCAACAGCAGGGTCCGATCTGGCAGGGATCCGGATCCCAGGGATCCAGATCCCAGGGATCCAGACGGGTAAGGCTGATCTAAAGCACCTTTTAGAAAGGGCAAAGAAGCATGAGTAAACTATGGTCCACATTAACAATGCCAGGCAGCTTGTCATGTTCCGGAGAGTTCACTCGATGAAGGCGATAGGATAGGAATCTGTAAGCACAATGCCCCCCCTCACTGCATGCTCCAGTGAGGGGGGGCATCAGAGAGGAGATCAGGAGTGAGGACTCTGTCTCGATCCAATCGGATGAAACAATGCACATATCCACCAGTAACAGCTGGTGCTTGTGATGCTACAGCTCCTTCCCCAGTGTGACGCGTGCTGGGAGGAGCCACAGGCGGTGAGCAGAGGAAGTGCACAATATTCACATTAATATCAATTCATATTTACAGCATCTGTTCAGTGCACAATATTTAGCTTCAGTTCCACAACATGTTCTGCAGAGGAGCTGCTGCTGCAGCACAATGTGTTCAATGGGCTTTGATTTGAATATGGTCATAAATATAACTCTTTGTATGAAAGAAGTCCCTTGTACTCAAATTAATACCAGTACTATAGAGTATGAAGATGTGCGTCTTCCGCTCCTGCAAATATTTCACAATAAAATCTCCTTTTTAAACAGAAGAATGGATTCCGTCAACAGAAACGCTGGAGTGCTTTTATTTTGAAACACATACAGAAAGTGGTTTTAACATTTAAAAATGCACGTTTGTGACATAAGTTCAAAAGATAAATATTAAAACTCAGGTGAAATATCATTTTCTCTGTTTATTCTTCTGTAAAACACAACGTTCATCTGTCTATGACACAAACGTATTTACAACACTTCCCGAACCCATTTCAAAGTAAAAGCACTCCAGCGTTTCACTTTCTGAATCCATTCATTGATTCACGGCTTGATGTTACCGACAGACCGGGAGGTGCGGAGGTGCGGTCTTCAGACGGAGGTGCGGTTTAGCCGGAGGGGGGTCTTAGACGGGAGCAGCGGGTCTTCAGCCCGTAGAGTCCTGGTGTTTAGTTTACTACATGAAGCGACTTGTTTCGAAGGCAAAGCAGGAGATGAACCAGCAGCTCCGCCGCCGGTAACCGACACGCTGCCGTGTGAACAACAGACAACCGACACACAGACAACCGACACACAGCTGATCTGCGGCGCGACGCAGCCAGAGAGTCCAGAGAACCAGTCTGCTTGATAGAGTGGTGGCACCGAGACTCCCATGAGCAAGCACAGTTAGATGGAACTTCCACAGCTGTGCAGTGAACACCTCCTCCAGGGATAGAACGTATCAGGGACTCTACCACTGCCGTATATGAGACTTTCAGCTTCCTCCTGGAACAGTTCCATCACGTCTGCCTCATTTGGACATTCCGTGCAGCCGGCTCCAGACGCAGTGAACCCATCCGGGTCCAGGGAATCATGCAGCAGTTCACAGACAACATGCAAAGAAATCAGGTAAATTAATACGTATGTTCTGCTGTTATTGTAATATTGCTGATATTGTGTTAATATATAAATACAGACCATTTAATGTTCATGATTCTTGTACAACTTAAGTAATTCAACGTAAAGGTGGCTCATATCTCCATATGTTTTGATGTAAGTGTTACGGTCTGTTGTAATAGCCCTGTCATTTTGAGTTATCAGACAGATTATACCATGTTCGTAGGTAAGCGGGGGGGGGGTGTCACAGGCTCGAGGCAGGTTGCTGCTCTTACCAGGCCTGGGCTAGTTACAGTGTGTGGGATTGGCTACTATATAATATGAATAATTAACATATATTCATACGATTACTTTGTACTATACCATACCATACTATATTATACTCTCTCCATATTGTATTAAATGGTGCATTTGTTTTTTAGGTTTGTGACCCTATCTCCATTTGGAGAGGTTCTCTTTGATGCTGAGTTCAGGAACAGCAGAACTCGTCACAGGCAGCCCCCTACAGGACACCTCAGAGACTGCAGCTCTGCTGAAGATCCTCATCCCTCCTCCAATGACTCCAGCTGAATCTGAAGGTGCTTCTCAACACTGAAGTCAGGACCTCCTCAGGAACAGGGTGGTCTCCCGGCCTCGGCCATGCTCTCTGGGGAAGAGACACTCGTCAGAGACGTTACCGACCCTAACCCAAGTGCAACATTGTGTACAAAAAGTAAAGCGGAGGTGTTGAATCCAGAGTATTTTGATTTCCTTTTGAACACATTGGTGTGATACTATGTCGTGTTTCCTTTTTTGTTTAAAATGGTGTTTTAATTTTGATGATAAAAAACCCACATAGAAATTCAATTCACAGATTGGCAGTAACTAATTGATGCTTTAACAATATAAATATATCATTTTTTCCTGCTGAGTAAGCAGTTGGTTGGTTATAGCTCATTTGTTGATTGGCAACTGAATTTCACTGAGAAATATTGCGATCAGAAAGAATTATCCTCCCTCAGACATATCTACTGCTCCAGATCCATCTGAAACTCCTCTGCTTCTTCAAACTCCTCGGTAGAATATCAGTCACACGTAAGAAGCCATCTCACAGTCAGCACTAAAACATTTAAAAGTATAAAGTAGCTGAAAATGTTCTTTAAACCAAGTTGTTTGAGTTGATGCATTGTGTTGAACTGAAAACCTCCGTTCAGAAGGACCTTCTAACATCCTCATGTGTCTTGTCTGGATTCCTTTTCAGAGATGTACCCAACCAGCCTCGTGTCACTCGCAGTGCTGCTGTGCTCGGCACTCTTGGTAGATGGAGGGAAGGTCTTGGTGTTCCCTGTAGATGGAAGCCACTGGATCAACATGAAAGTCCTCATCGAGGAGCTTCACTCAAGAGGGCATGAGATCACAGTTCTGCGACCGTTAGTCACCTGGTACATCAAGGAAGATTCTCCCCACTACAAGTCCATCACTATTAATTCCTCAGTTGGTTTTGATGAGGAAAACTTTGGCAGATTAATATCCTCAATGGTGAACATGCGTCTGGAAGGTGCATCACTTTGGAAATACATATCTCTGCAGTACAAAAAATTTAACGTGTTGTATGTCATGCATAAGCAGCTGCTTGAGATGGTGGAGGAGATGTTCCAGGACACCCAACTGATGCAGAGCCTTCACGATGCCAATTATGATTTGGTTCTGACAGATCCTGCTATTGGTGGAGGGGTGCTTCTGGGTCACCGCTTGGGTCTTCCACTTGTCTTCAATGTGAGGTGGACCATTCAGGGTGATGGACATCAGGCAATAGCACCATCCCCAGTCTCATATGTCCCAATACAAGAGACAGAGCTGACTGACAAGATGACCTTCACCCAGAGAGTCATGAACTTCCTCTTCTATTTATTTACACGTTTTCAAATTTGGTACACTGTGGATTCAAACTACAAACCTTTTGTCCATCGTCACTTCGGCAGTGACGTACATTACATGGAGCTGTTCCAGGCGGCAGACATCTGGCTGATGAGGAACGATTTCACCTTTGAGTTCCCAAGACCCACAATGCCAAACATCATCTACATGTCGGGGTTTCAGTGCAAACCCTCCAAGCCTCTGTCCAAAGAACTTGAGGAGTTTGTCCAGAGCTCTGGGGAACATGGTGTCATTGTTATGACGTTGGGAACCCTGGTGGCAAACCTTCCAGAGGACGTCACCGACGACATCGCAGCAGCTTTTGCCCAACTTCCTCAAAAGGTGATCTGGAGGCACAAAGGAAAAAGACCGTCCACTCTTGGGGACAACACCTTACTCTTAGACTGGCTGCCTCAGAATGACCTCCTGGGTCACCCCAAGACCAGACTGTTTGTGGCCCATGGAGGAACCAATGGAATACAGGAGGCCGTCTACCACGGCGTTCCCCTGGTGGGCCTGCCTCTCATGTTCGATCAGCCTGACAACTTCTTCAAGATGAAAGTAAGAGGTGTGGCCAAAGTCATGGACATTGCAACTGTGAACAGAGAAAACTTCTTGGAGGCGCTCAAGGAGGTTCTCCATGAACCGAGCTACAGGGAGAACATGAGGAAGCTGTCCAACCTGCAGAGAGATCAGCCCATAAAACCACTGGACCATGCCGTCTTCTGGATCGAGTTCGTCATGAGGCACAAGGGGGCGCCGCACCTCAGGACAGAGTCTTATAAGATGTCCACGGTCCAGTACTATTCCATTGATGTCATCGCCTGTCTGCTGGCAGTTAGTTTGGCAGCATTCACTCTTTTTATTTCTGTCATCAAGTTTTTGTGCTGCAGAGTGTGTTACAGAAGCAAAGTCAAAAATGAATGAGTGTGCTGCAAAATATCAGAATTTTATGACCTGAATTTTGCTTCATGAAAACGATAGTAAATCTTTCACTGGTGTGCAGCTGAATGCACCAACTTCACAGTGTCGCACCGCCTCAGCACCGGGGCAGAGTTTTCAACAGTTGCCACTGCCATCAGTCAAACCTGCTACTTTACCTTGATATACTTATTCATTATTAATGTTTGATTCAAATAAAACTGTTTTGATGAACACGTTGGGATTCTCTAAGCATTTATATTTAAGAGTCCACTGCGAGGGAGTAGCTGCCGCTCAACAGAATCCCGACTGTTTCCTGTCCTGGCTCCTAAACGTGGAACGAGCTGCCCAGTGACATCAGGACAGGAAGTCCACACGTCTTCCTCCGCAGACGAAGGACACATCTCTTCAGACTTAACCTTGGTTAAGAAGATTATTTTAATAACCATCTCTAACTCCGGTGTTTATATATAAAAACTAGAAAATTCCTCCTGCCGAGACATTTTTAATGTGTGCCTAGTGCTTGAGAGAGACATTTATAAAAGCTGCATGTTTATAACATGATCCAGGTTGGAGAGAGAGAGAGACAGATCCGAACCCTTGGGAGCCGATCCAAACAGCCAGCAAAGCAACAAACTAAAACAGTAACGAACGCAAAGGCTAACAGATAAATCCGACGGGCTACTGGCTTGTATGGCTGCTACAGACCGCCATGTGGCCGCTCAGTAGTCATCCTCAACACCTCTTCGCCGTCTAAAAACGTGCTGCTGCTTGAATCGCAACATCACAGACATCAAAGGAATCTGTCCTGGCTAAACACGCTGGAAAAGAGAAAGCTACACTCAATGTGCGATTATACAAAAACTATAATTCCCATCTCTGAAATAAAAACACCGTGAGCATCCCAAGACGTTGCCGAACAAATAGATATATTTTTTAATGGTAAGAGTAAAACAATTTGACAGTGGGAGTGAATTAGAAAAGTTTGGCTTCTTCCAGAAATGTCCTCTCAAAATTAACATTAGACCCAATGGGGAAGAGACAGCTCTATGCTCTTGCGCAGTCCCCGAACAACTGCTTCTTTCTCAAAAACTATAAGTCCTATCTGTGAAATAAAAACACCGTGAGAATCCCAAGACTTTGCCGAACACACAGATATATTTTTTATTGGTTAGAGGTAAGAAATGGGACCGTGGGAGCGAGTTAGAAAATCTTGACTTTCGGGCTCCTTACCGATATTTCCTCTCTGGATGAACATGAGACCCAATGGAGAGCTCAGAGAACTAAAGTATCAAAAATGCATAGAGCCAAACCTTTAGCTCTGATATATTTAATAGTGACATTTCTGCGACGCTAACACGTT
>CM031678.1:27587869-27595369 GCA_006182925.3 Reinhardtius hippoglossoides
AGGAGTACAGGAAGCAGTAGTAGTAGCAGAAAACCATTGGTAAAGTAGTACTAGAAGGAGTACAGGAAGCAGTAGTAGTAGCAGAAAACCATTGGTAAAGTAGTACTAGAAGGAGTACAGGAAGCAGTAGCAGTGGCAGTAGCAGTAGCAGAATCAACACCTGTGTACTGTACGCAGGTGTTTGCTTTGTCGAGCACAGTTAAAAGCCACAGAAGGTATTTTAGATTCAAGGGAGCAAACAAACTGTCATCCTAAAAGACACAATAGTGACACTTAATAAGACTTAATGAAACATATATAATAAAAGACCAGTTAGATGCTAAAAAGTGCAATTAAATAACCAAGTTCAATTATTATAAATCATCTTATATCTTAATGAAATAAACTGTGAAATAATGATTGAAAAGTCATTTCAAATCTTCTGATTAACAGGTGAACAACATTTCTCTCCTTTACATAACCCTTCCTTATATCAAATAATACATTCCTATTATTTATGAATTAATACGTTCATATCTGCATCCACACATAGGAGACGTGCTCACAGTCAGCACTAACAAGTCAGTTGTTTGAGTTGATGCATTGTGTTGAACTGAAAACCTCCGTTCAGAAGGACCTTCTAACATCCTCATGTGTCTTGTCTGGATTCCTTTTCAGAGATGTACCCAACCAGCCTCGTGTCACTCGCAGTGCTGCTGTGCTCGGCACTCTTGGTAGATGGAGGGAAGGTCTTGGTGTTCCCTGTAGATGGAAGCCACTGGATCAACATGAAAGTCCTCATCGAGGAGCTTCACTCAAGAGGGCATGAGATCACAGTTCTGCGACCCTTCGACACCTGGTACATCAAGGAAGATTCTCCCCACTACAAGTCCATCACTATTAATTCCTCAGCTGGTTTTGATGAGGAAAACTTTGGCTTATTTGTAACCACAACGCTGAAGATGCGGCGGGAAGGTGCATCACTTTGGAATCTTATATCTCTGCGATTTGGAATGCTAAACGCATTCTATGTCATGCATAAGCAGCTGCTTGAGATGGTGGAGGAGATGTTCCAGGACACCCAACTGATGCAGAGCCTTCACGATGCCAATTATGATTTGGTTCTGACAGATCCTGCTATTGGTGGAGGGGTGCTTCTGGGTCACCGCTTGGGTCTTCCACTTGTCTTCAATGTGAGGTGGACCATTCAGGGTGAGGGACATCACACAATAGCACCATCCCCAGTCTCATATGTCCCAATACCAGAGACAGAGCTGACTGACAAGATGACCTTCACCCAGAGAGTCAAGAACTTCCTCTTCTATTTATTTACACTTTTTCAAATTTGGTACACTGTGGATTCAAACTACAAACCTTTTGTCCATCGTCACTTCGGCAGTGACGTACATTACATGGAGCTGTTCCAGGCGGCAGACATCTGGCTGATGAGGAACGATTTCACCTTTGAGTTCCCAAGACCCACAATGCCAAACATCATCTACATGTCGGGGTTTCAGTGCAAACCCTCCAAGCCTCTGTCCAAAGAACTTGAGGAGTTTGTCCAGAGCTCTGGGGAACATGGTGTCATTGTTATGACGTTGGGAACCCTGGTGGCAAACCTTCCAGAGGACGTCACCGACGACATCGCAGCAGCTTTTGCCCAACTTCCTCAAAAGGTGATCTGGAGGCACAAAGGAAAAAGACCGTCCACTCTTGGGGACAACACCTTACTCTTAGACTGGCTGCCTCAGAATGACCTCCTGGGTCACCCCAAGACCAGACTGTTTGTGGCCCATGGAGGAACCAATGGAATACAGGAGGCCGTCTACCACGGCGTTCCCCTGGTGGGCCTGCCTCTCATGTTCGATCAGCCTGACAACTTCTTCAAGATGAAAGTAAGAGGTGTGGCCAAAGTCATGGACATTGCAACTGTGAACAGAGAAAACTTCTTGGAGGCGCTCAAGGAGGTTCTCCATGAACCGAGCTACAGGGAGAACATGAGGAAGCTGTCCAACCTGCAGAGAGATCAGCCCATAAAACCACTGGACCATGCCGTCTTCTGGATCGAGTTCGTCATGAGGCACAAGGGGGCGCCGCACCTCAGGACAGAGTCTTATAAGATGTCCACGGTCCAGTACTATTCCATTGATGTCATCGCCTGTCTGCTGGCAGTTAGTTTGGCAGCATTCACTCTTTTTATTTCTGTCATCAAGTTTTTGTGCTGCAGAGTGTGTTACAGAAGCAAAGTCAAAAATGAATGAGTGTGCTGCAAAATATCAGAATTTTATGACCTGAATTTTGCTTCATGAAAACGATAGTAAATCTTTCACTGGTGTGCAGCTGAATGCACCAACTTCACAGTGTCGCACCGCCTCAGCACCGGGGGCAGAGTTTTCAACAGTTGCCACTCCCATCAGTCAAACCTGCTACTTTACCTTGATATACTTATTCATTATTAATGTTTGATTCAAATAAAACTGTTTTGATGAACACGTTGGGATTCTCTAAGCATTTATATTTAAGAGTCCACTGCGAGACAATGCTGCAAAATTTCTGTGAAGAAATTTTATTTTGTAAATTTTGTAAATTTGTGAATTTTGACTCACAACAGAGTCTTTCCCTGGTGTGCAGAGTGTTGCCTCTTTACTGTCTTCATGCTCCGTGTCAAAGGTCACATGGCATCAACCATTATGATTTGCAGTACACAGACTTTTTATCTAGCACAGTAAAATGCCACAGAAGGCATTCAAGATTCAAGATTCAAGGCTCAAGATTCAAGATTCAAGGCTCAAGATTCAAGATTCAAGGCTCAAGGCTCAAGGCAGCATTCACTCTTTTTATTTCTGTGGTGCAGTGTTTCACAGAAGCAAAGTCAAAAATGAAGATAAATAATGAAGCATGATGATCGAGGAACAAATAAGGCACCAGGCTTCTGCCAGATGAAGTAGTAGTAGTAGTAGTAGTAGAAGTAGTAATAGTAGTAGTAGTAGTAGTATAGTAGTAGTAGTAGTAGGTAGAAGTAGTAATAGTAGAAGTAGTAGTAGAAGTAGTAGAAGTAGTAATAGTAGAAGTATTAGTAGTAAAAGTAGTAGTAATAGTAGTAGTAGAAGTAGTAATAGTAGTAGTAGTAGTAGAAGTAGTAGTAGAAGTAGTAATAGTAGAAGTATTAGTAGTAAAAGTAGTAGTAATAGTAGAAGTAGTTATAGAATAAGTACTAGTTGTAGTTATAGTAGAAGTAGTATTATTAGTAGTAATAGTAGAAGTAGTCGTGGTAGTTATAGGAGAAGTAGTATTAGCAGTAGTAAGAGTAGTAGTAGTATTAGTATTAAGTCTGTAACAGGAAACCTTTCTCCTATGTTTACAACCTGAATAAAAATACTTGAGTAGAACTACCTAAACGTTACACCATGAGTACATGTACTTTGATACTTACCAGGTGAGTAAAGCACTGGTTTGGATTAGTTACTAGTTACTACTAACTGATCGAACAACACGTTCATTCTCTGCATATTTAGCTTTAGCCTGGATAGCTCGGTGGTCGCCATAGAAACCTGCCGCCGCCTTGAACCAGCGTTCACTGAGAACCCGGGTAGTTCCGGCACCTTCAACCGACAGAGACCGGAGCCACCGGGCCCGTGACCCTGAGCCGCCGGTGTTTGGTGACTTCCTCTGCTAACGTTCAGGTTAACCACTTCATCCTCCGTTGCCATGGAAACACGTCATTTCCGTTTTTATATTTTTATACACAAAACATCGTTTTTTTTTATAGAAGAAAATGTTTTATTATCAGTTAAACTTTCAAACCACTTTTCTGCATCAAGAACTTTATTATTTTTTTTCCTGGTTAAACTAAAATAGAAGTGCCTGAAACCTGTGTTCTCTCTAATGACCAGCAGGCGGCGACTCCACTGCGTGAGGACAGGAGGACAACTGCAGCTCCAGAGCAAAGTCCTCCAGCTGGGAAACGTAGTCCGAACAGGCGGGAGAACTACAATCTGTCGGCCATAGCTCCACCACCGTGTCCGTCCAAGGCTAAACCTCGTGGACTGAGACTCAGACTGAGACAGGAGACATGAGCCCATGAGACTGAAGACGATGACAGTGGGAACGTGAGATGTTGGACATGAGACTGAGACTGGACTAACGTGGATGTACTGAGACGTGAGACATGAGACATGAGACGTGAGACATGAGACGTGAGACATGAGACATGAGACGTGAGATGTTGGACATGAGACATGAGACATGAGACGTGAGACGTTGACATGACGTGAGACATGAGACATGAGACGTGAGACATGAGACGTGAGACGTGAGATGTTGGACATGAGACATGAGACATGAGACGTGAGATGTTGGACATGAGACGTGAGACATGAGACATGAGACAGGAGACGTGAGACGTGAGATGTTGGACATGAGACATGAGACGTGAGATGTTGGACATGAGACGTGAGACGTGAGACATGAGACATGAGACGTGAGACATGAGACGTGAGACGTGAGACGTGAGATGTTGGACATGAGACATGAGACGTGAGATGTTGGACATGAGACGTGAGACATGAGACGTGAGACGTTGGACATTAGACGTGAGACATGAGACATGAGACATGAGACGTGAGACGTGAGACGTGAGACATGAGACATGAGACTCGAGACATGAGACGTGAGACGTGAGACATGAGACATGAGACGTGAGACGTTGGACATTAGACGTGAGACATGAGACATGAGACATGAGACATGAGACGTGAGACGTTGGACATTAGATGTTAGACATGTGATGTGAGACGTCAGAGTGTGATCCCGTTGAAAGAGCTGCAGTTGAGAGTGTGAGAGAGACACTGACCTGAAGCCGTGGCTGAGCCTGACCTTTGACCCTCTGGCTCCCGTCACCAGGTACTGTTTCTGGCTGTGAACGTCCACATGGCTGCAGGTGATCTTTTTTACCAACTCCACTTCTGTACCTGAACTCAGCGCCTCAAACTCTACAACAACAATAACAAGGTCACACACACACACACACACACACACACACACACACCACACACACACACACACACAGCAGTTTCAGTTATATTCCAGGCTCATCTGAAGTCACTGTGACCTTTGACCTTTGAGCACTGAAATCGAATCGGTTGGTCCAAGAGAACGTTCACCTTTAACTGTGTTCTTCAGGACTTCGACTACGGTGGCTGTGAAGGTCATAAAGTCTCCGTCGGCTGCTGAAGACTTCACCGTCACCTTGAAGGCTGCAGAGAGGAAACGGATTCTGTCACATGGTTCATGCTGAACTCAAGCTGCAGCGATGAGAACCAACCTGAAGCAAACATTTTAAACCTAATAAAATACTTTGTCCCTGATGATTAACATATGTACATATGAACTCTTTTTGTCAGCTGATAGATGATGATTGTCACCGTATCTGACGTGCGGGCGACAGGTCTCCTCTGTACGTTTGGCCATCGTCAGTGTTACGTCCACGTTTCCTCTATAGGTGGCGCAGGCAGCTATGTAACGACACAGAACACGTAGTTTCATTATTTTAAGTAACATTTTGTCCATTTGATTAGATTCGAAGTGCAGTGATGCTACCTGTCATGCACTGACACTCTTCACCCACACAGAGGCGCTGCAGCTTCTGCTCCTGGTAGGAGAAGAGTTTGGTGCACATGCTGCCTGCAGGAGAAAACAGTTCACTGGTAATCGATTACTTTATAGTCTAACGATCAGAATAACCATTTATTTTACTCTAAAAACTCCATGAACCCTCTGCATGTCGTCCACAAACATTTGGCCTCATTATTCTGACAGGGAAAGAAATAAAACACTTTATATCTGATAATTGAATTAGTAAGTTAAGGTAAGAAAACAGATTCACTGGCTCAAGTCTGATGAACCGAGACAATAAAACGACAACACAACGATAAAAACTACAAATCCCTCGAAGCTCAACAGGAACCTGTCACTCACCTTTGTCCTGAGGCTCGTAAACACTGAACAGAGACTCACTGGCTCCGCCCACTACGTAACTGGTTCTGACCCGGAAACCAACGCACAGGAAGACGTCCGAGGGAACCTACCAATCACATGATCCTCTTTATATACAGTCACTGGTTGTGTTTATATAAAGTCACTGGTTGTGTTTGTATACAGTCACTGGTTGTGTTTGTATACAGTCACTGGTTGTGTTTGTATACAGTCACTGGTTGTGTCTGTATACAGTCACTGGTTGTGTTTGTATACAGTCACTGGTTGTGTCTGTATACAGTCACTGGTTGTGTTTATATACAGTCACTGGTCGTGTTTGTATACAGTCACTGGTTGTGTCTGTATACAGTCACTGGTCGTGTTTGTATACAGTCACTGGTCGTGTCTGTATACAGTCACTGGTCGTGTTTGTATACAGTCACTGGTCGTGTCTGTATACGTCACTGGGGGGGGGGGGGGGGGGGGGGGGGGGGGTTTTGTTGTATATACAGTCACTGGTCGTGTTTGTATACAGTCACTGGTCGTGTTTGTATACAGTCACTGGTCGTGTTTGTATACAGTCACTGGTCGTGTTTGTATACAGTCACTGGTTGTGTTGTATACAGTCACTGGTTGTGTTTATATACAGTCTGTGCAGTGACTCACTGAGTCCATCTGAATGACCACAGTGTTTCCTTGTAGCTCGTAGTGGGAGATCAGTGGCTCGGCAGCGTCTCTGAACTGTAAAACATTTTATTATTATATTAAATTATACATTTATTTTATAATATATATTATTATAAACATTGACGTTAACAGACTGTCACATTTCACTTGATAAATTCAGTTTCATTTTCATTTTCACACTCATTAACATTCATCAGGAAGAAATTGCTTATCTTTATTTCTTCTACATTTCACAATAAAAGTCCTTAAGGAGAAAGGAAGAAAGAAGAAAGGCTACTACCCCCCCCCTCAACTGACAACAGTCTACAAACCAATCAGAGTCAAGTATAGGTAGACTCCGCCCCCGAACGAACAGATCAGATGAAACAACAACACATGAGAGGTCGTCACCTGTCGGAGGTCGTCCAGGTAACCGTCCACACCTGTCGGCAGCTGGATCTTCATCACCGTCAGACTGGACTCAGTGTGCACCTCGTTAGGAGGAGGTTTGTACCTGTAACACACACACACGCACACACACACACACACACACACACACACACACACACACACACACACACACACACACACACACCACACACACACACACACACACACACCACACTGAACTTTGCAATGCTAAAAAAAGATAACATTTAAACACACATGTGATTTTCCGCCACTAGGGGGCGTCTCAGTCACTGGTTCTCTGAAAACTTCAGATCCAGACGTCAGACGACTGAAATCCTTCATCTGCTTCACATGTAGAGTAAAAACCAGCAAGATGTTTGACTCTTGTGACAAACACATGGACAAAGAGGATATAACGCCACCAACAGGCGACAGAGGGAAATGCAGCGTTACCTTGATTAAAACCACAGA
>CM031678.1:27600369-27655369 GCA_006182925.3 Reinhardtius hippoglossoides
CTGGAACATCCACATGCACGGAATGACGATACGTTTACCCAGCATGCTTCTGGTTTGCAGCTTCCTGCCTCAACTCGAGTTCAGCTCCTGATTACCGTTGATTGTGAGCATTCTCTCCACAGCCGAGTTGGGGACGATGTTTGTGGGCAATTTGTTCTTCAGCGTCACCGTTCTCTTCTCCGAACCTGCGACAGCACAAGAAGCAGAAGGTCAGCGGACTGCTGCAGAGCAGCGTGTGCAGGGCGACAGAACAAACTTACCGTAGAGTCCCTGTGGGTCCAGTCTCCCTCCAGAGAACTCCTCTCTCCTCACCCCTTCAGGCTGGAGACACATGGGGGAGATGAGGATGATTCAAGCTTCACAGGAACGTACACTTTAACAAAGGCCGGCACCTGATTGGTCTAAATATTATGGTGACACATGGTGACTAATGGGAACCAACCAACCAACCATCCAGTACTAACCACCACTCTGAGCTTCTTCTCCAGGATGTCTCTGTGGCCTTGTCGGGTCTTCAGGGTGAAGATCAGGGTGTGTTCTCCAGGCTCCAGGCCCAGCAGGGTGAAGGTCACTTTGCTGACGCCCCCTGCTGCCAGACGCCTCCAGCTGCAGGGCGTGGAGCGCAGCCCCGCCCCCCCGGCAGCTTCTCGGGACTGGAGTAGACAAAATTCCGGTCCGGCCGTCAGTGTCGCACAGTACTGGGGAGGAGACAGCACGCTCTGTTAGCTCTCCATCACCACAGCTCCCAGCCGACTCCGAGCATCATGGGATTTGTAGTTGGGTGATGTGCATGGTACCTCAATTCTGTCGTCCTGGTGGTTGTACACTGAGCCTGACAGCTCCAGCTGTTCTCCTCTCACCACCTGATATGGCAACGGAACGTCAATGCTGTGCGACTTCCGGACCGACACCTGCACCGAGTCAACACACAAACCTGGAGGACACAAGGAACAACAGGGAGGGAGAGATTTCAATGTCACAATAAGTAAAGGATGAAGATGAGGATGATGAAGATGATGATGATGACTCACCATTCCTGAACATCCCGATGGCCTTGATCTCCCAGGAGGTGAGAGAGTCTGGTAGAGGCCTGCTGACCGACACCTGACCTGAACTGAACACACACACACCACACACACACACACACACACACAGACACAGACACACACACACACACACACACACACACAGACACACACACACACACACACACACACACACACACACACACACACACACACACACACACACACACACACACACACACACACACACACACACACAGTGAAATGTAGGCTTCCCCTGCATCACTGGAAAGAAACGTGTGGTGTTTGATGTGTGTCACCTGACGCTCTGCACCTCCCACAGCCAGCTCTCTGGAAAGTAGCTCCGCACCAGAGAGGGCGCCAGGTCAAAGTCTGCACCCATGTCTGCACACACACACAGACACACACACACACACAGTGTTGAGATCTGTGATGTACTTTGTTGCATCACTAACGTGGGTCTGGACTGACCGTGGCGTCCTAGGACCAGGTTGTGGTCCAGGTGCAGCAGAATAAACTCGCAGCAGATCCTGAAGACGTCACGGCAGCGGGGTCGTCTCCTGTGCTGCTGCACAGCGAGCTGGCGACACGTCATAATCCTCGGGAGGAACCTCATCCCCCCTTCACAGCAGGGCTTCAGAGAACCGTAACTCTCTGCTGCTCAGACACAAAGCAGAGTCACTCAGGTTCCTGTTCACACTGACGCTGAAACAGGATCAGGAAACCTTTTCACAACAGACATTGAATCTCATACCAGGACTGAACAACAAAAAACAAACATGCAACAAACGAGCTTTGGTTGATTCGCCAAAAATGCATAAAACTATTTACACTATCTCAAAATCATTGGAAATAATCAGGTGAAGGAACAACATCACGTTACTTTGTCAGAACAGAAGAAAACAAGATTTACAGCCAGACCCAGGTAGAAACTCACTAAATCTACACATCCACCAGGGGGCGCTAGAGTGACAGACGTTCAGTTATGAGGTGTTTTCATTCATCTGTCACTAGAACCATGTGACACACAGCTTGTCTACTACTGCAGTTCCTCTTTGGAGCCTCTCCTGCTGGTGGCGCTAGAGACTTGTTTCCATCAAACGTGAAAAAACTATGAAAAACCCTTGTTGTATAATTAATAATGAAAGAGAAAATATTCCCATGATGCTTCACTCTGCAAAGATGATGGACGGGTGGAGTCTCACCTTTCTTCTTCTTCTCCTCGTCAGTCACAGCTCGTTTTGGACGAACCGCTGCTGTGCACGCGCCCCCTGCTGGCATCACCAACACACAGCAGGGGGTTGAGTCATGTATTCATTGGTTGATTGAATGATTGATTGATTGATTGATTGATGATTGATTGATTGATTAGTTGATTGATTGATTGACATACTGTTGGTTGATGGCTGGGAGTTGGCATTGGTGAAGAAGATGAGGCCGGCCAATCGAAAAACGTCTGCACTGTCTTTGCCGCCCCCCCCACCACAGCCCAGGTCGCTCTCCTCGATGTGGCGTAGAACCTGTGAACCACCGTACACGTTGAAGTTTCATCACTCTACAGGTCTCAAAATATACATATGTAGATGTTTTCTGTGTTACCATGGAAACAGGGTCTCTGTAGTTCGGTCGTAGTGTGAAGAGGGCGGGGTCTATGGCAGACAGAGCCACCAGTCCATCCTGATTGGTCCTGATGTCCAGCTGCAGTTTTTCCTTTGGCTTGTAGCTCCGCCTACTAACTGAGAGCTCAGTCTGACACACACACACACACAGACACACACACACACACACACACACACACACACACACACACACACACACACACACACACACACACACACACACACACACACACACACACACACACACACACACACACACACACACACAGCTGGGTTTAATAATTTAAAACAACAAACACGGCGACAGAGTGACCAGGACCAGCGCTGGTTGGGAAAGATGCCACAGAATCACCACCAATCAGAACAACCCCTCAGATCACCATGGCAACCACATGGCAGTGCAGGAGCAGATACGCCCTGGATTATTATCAATTATTTAATATTATATTATTAATAATAATATAAAAACTTTATTTATATAGCACCTTTCATACAAGAACTAAGAGCTTTACATACAAAAATAAAAACTAATATGTTCAAATGTAATTCAAATAAGAAGTGATCCGATTTTACGAAACATAAGAACAGTATCTGGAGAGTAAGATCTTAGAGTCTGAAGCAAAGAGAATGTGTTAAGTTATTTTTAAAGACGTTTACTGAGTTGTTTAATTAAATATAAACTTAATAAATTTAACACAGTGTAAATTTCAATGATTACATTTTCCTAACAAATAAGATAAATCAATGTGGGACAGGGTGTCGAACACTCGGTGCGGAGTCCGTTCTCTCCAGACTCAACTGGTTGAAACGGAGCAGTTCCACCTGAAACCATGGGGGGGCAGAGTGTCCGATCTTTCTTCACTGACTTGTCAGTAATATGTGACTCTGAGCTGCCCCCTGGTGGATGTGTTGCTTAACATCCATGGCAGCGTTGAGGATGTGGTAAGAGAGATTTTGGAACTATGAAGTTGGGTTTGACATCCACAGCTGACGTTGATTGTTCAGACACAGACTTTCGTTTTAGTCCGACGTTTTGTAACTTGGACCTGAAGTACGTCATGAGAAGAGATCGTCCAATCAGAGCAGCTGCCATCAGTACCTGGAGTCCATTGACACACTTGTCTCTGACGTCCAACCAGACGGAGTCGGCCACCAGCTCGGACGTCCCCTCTCCAAACAGGATGTAGTAGACCAGCACTGATGGACGGGACCATGTGCCCGTCACCTCGAAGCTCAGAGTCTGTTTGTTGTCGGCGCTGGAGACGAACGTGCGGCTGCCGAACTTCACCACCTTCCCCTTGGAGAGCACCTGCACAGAGTGATGTCATCAGTAACTGTGGGAACCGGGCCGTGTGCATCAGCTGCTGTGTCCTCTCACCAGGTAGCTGAGGGCTCTGACAGGCAGGTAGGAGGGCGTGGCCGAGTACACCTGGATGTTGGCGTACTGTCCCACCGCCAGGCCGCGGCCCGGCAGCGGGGGGTCGATGTAAAGGTAGCGCTCGTTCGGGGAGTGATACGCCGCCGCATGTAAACTCAGACTCACCTGACTGGCTGCTGGGAGGGCGGAGTCAGCCGTCTCAAACTGTGTCAAATATTGACAAGTAACAACAATAAGTAAACAACATGTAAATGATATGTAAACAATAACAAATAAATAACAAGTAGACATTACCGATGAAAAAAAGTACAAACAATAGCAAGTAATCAACAACAACTAATTATCAAGTAAATCTTAACAAGTAAACAACAACATGTAAACAATAACAAGAAAACATTAGAAATTAAATTACATGTAAACAACGACATGATAACAACAAGTAAACAATAACAAACAAACATCATGATGAGATCGTTAATATAGAAATCATCTCGATCTTGTCACCTTCAGCACCACGCTCTCTGCTCCACGGGGGGTGTTGCAGATGAAGACAGCGAGGCCGTCTGATTGGCTGTTGGCGCTGTCGGGACAGGGCATATCCTCCATTTTCTTCCCCTGTCCGATCAGGTGTCGCTCCACCAGTTTCACCCGAACCCGGTTCATCGGCTTGTCCAGGTGATCCTTCACCAGCACCTGAATATTGTTGTCAGTTATTTCTCACAGTAATTATATTAATATAAAGTAATATGTTACATTTGTTATGGTCGTATCACGTGAGTGAGGACATGGACAGTCTGAGCATCCACCTGGATGTTATAAGGAAGTCCAGGTTTGATGAACGGGGGCGTGGACACCAGGCTCAGGCGATAAGGTGATTTGACGAACTTCACTCCAGCAAACTCCGCCTCCTGAGAGATACCACCTGAGAGACGAGAGGCGGGGACGTGAATGTCCCTGCGTTGGTTCCGTGTTGGGGTTCGCCGTGTGGTGGTATGTGAGTACCTGTGTCCTCCTGCAGCAGGACCGCGATGTACAGGTACTTCCCCATCAGACTGTTGAGATCTCTCGGGCTGTTGTGTTTGGACAGAACCGTCTCACAGTTCACAGTCACATCCACCTCACCTGTCGAGGACAACTGATGCAGACACACACACACACACACACACACACACACACACACACACACACACACACACACACACACACACACACACACACACACACACACACACACACACACACACACACACACACCACACACACACACACACACACACACACACACACACACACACACACACACACACACACACACACACACACACACACACACACACACACACACGTTTCCACACTATATCCAAATACAGACGTACAAGAGTGAACCACTGCACATACATCACAAAGAGGAAGCTCACACAGCTTAAGGCTAAATTATCTACTGTAGCTAAAGAGACTAAATATGATGTAATAGACCCAGAGCTATAATAAACTGTAATACTGCAAACATTACTGCCTGTCAGGTGAATAACATAACGTTTTTTAAAATGACTTAAAAACATGCAGCTGTTGAAACTTTGCTGAAACAGAAACCAAACGCAGTGACCCAGGAGACGCTCTGGTTCCTCCTGGGTCACTGGGTCACTGGGTCACTGGGTCCTGCTGGGTCACTGGGTCACTGGGTCACTGGGTCCTGGGTCACTGGGTCACTGGGTCACTGGGTCACTGGGTCCTGTTGGGCAGTGAGCTGCTGTTCGAGCCTCAGTTTGAGATCGTGTTCAGCGCCATCTTGTTTTTACACAGAAGTAACAATATATGGAGGAGTGGGGGGTGGAGCCTGACTGAGAGGACACTGCACCTGCCACCTGCACCCATTGGACAGTACTAGCTGTCAATCACACTGTGGTACCCCCCCCCCCCCCCCAACACATTTGGTGCTTTATGGTCTGTTTGACTCTAAATGATCATAATTCAATAAATGAACATCAGCTGTTTGAAGAAGACTTGAAACTAGAGACTGAGACATAAACATGTTTACTGACGTTATAAAGAGAGAAGTCACTTTCTATAGACTTCTATAGAAACTAGCAGAGGAGTCGCCCCCTGCTGGTCAGAGGGAGAACACAGGTTTGGGACACTTCTGCACTAACTTCACTTTCCCTGTACCTGCGTCCTGATGATGACGACTCATATTCACCATAACGACGAGTCATTCTCCAACACTCAGTGTCACACTGTGGTTTTATTGTACTGGACACGTTCATTAAAGCTGGTCGAGTAATTTAGTTAACATTGATATTCAAAGTGTTTGTTGCTGTGAAGGCGTCTTACTCTCTCTCTGGTGACATAGTTGGGGATGATAACTGGAGGATCCTTCCCGCTAACATAGCCGTACCGCAGAAACACCTCCCCATCGGCCACCGGGGCGCCGTGCAGATACCTGAGACGGGCAGGAAACAGTGTGCCTAACAGTTTGGACTCGTCATGTGTGAACAAGAGGATTGTGTATTTACCTGGCTGAGAGCTTGAAGCTGAATCTGTTGAAACTTCCATAGCTGATGTAATTTGCTTCAGGCTCCAGGAGGATGGAGAAACTGGGAAGAACTAATTCAGACTGACACTTCATTATTGCCATTATACTTATCAGCATAAGTATCAGTGGTATAATCATCACATTCCATACCATATTCTTTAACTTCAAAGTCCGTTCTCGCTGTTGTGGTGAAGTCATCTGAGTAGGAAGCTTCAATGGACCAAATCCCCAACCTGCAATCAGGAACAGTCCAGCACATTACAAACTGGACTCCCATCGGCAGCATCACAGTCTCAGTAAGGTTGTTTCTGTTACTTTGGTTTGATGGGGATCTTGAAAGGGTTTTGCATAGATGGGATTCCATTATTTAAATCAAACATCTCCACAATATCCACTGTCGTATGATCCGGGTCCTGTGGGAGACAAAATTACTGATCTGAGATCAGTTCTGAGATGATTGGAATCTAAATGCATTAACCTGTAAGCTTTGCTGTCCTCTTCTGGTCCTGCAGATAATTACACTCACCTTAAAGGTCAGGAAGACGCTGCGATTGGCCGGACTCAGCTCCTGGTTCAGGGAGAATGCCCGAACTTTGACTGGACACACACATTAAAATGATTTATCATTTGACTACCTGAATTCATGAGCCAAATGAGGACTATCTAAACAAGGACTACCTGAACTAGAGCAACCTGAGAGAACCTGAACAAGGATAGAGGAGGACTACCTGAAAAGGGACAATGTGAACAAAGTAACAAGAGGACTGACGGAGGACCAGCTGGGTGATGACTAACGGACTTGGTGAGTGTTGCTCTCACCGTGCTGGTGAGGGGTGTACAGCGGTTTGTCCGTTTGGATGAACAGGAAGCCGTTGGAGCGGCTGACAGGGACCGACAGGTGCTGGTTGATCTCTGCTGATTGGACGTGGAGGATCACATGTGTCACACTCTTATCCAGTTGACTTGGGTACAGCTAGAGAGAAACAGGAAAGGAAGTGACATCATGATTCAATTACACTGCAGGGATACATTTCGATCAAATTACCCTAGTTGCTAATTTGGTTGCATGACCCACCCGGACTTTGGCGGCAGCCTGATGGTGGTTCTGAGTGTTGAGGGTCACGACCTCTTGAGCTAGAACCACATGATCTGGAGCCATGGAGGTCTTTAAAAACACGTAGACCCTCTTCTCTTCTGAAAACCCAAACAACTGCAGCAACACTGTCTCCACAGCATCCAGACGCAGCGAGAGAGGAGCTGTTATCAGGTACCTGACGGAAGAGGAGCATGATGTCATGCTCACCACTTCTTCCAAGGAAGTTGTTAGTTAGTGTGTTTGTGAGCAGGATTACTCAGACGGGCCGAACCATTGGGGCCCAAGGACGAACCTACTAAGTGAAGCGATTCAAAGACGATGTGGATAAACCTGCAGGCGAGATAAGGCATTACACCTGCCGGAGGTACATAAGTGTTACTCTAGTTTCTTATGATGCATTTGGTTGTACAGTGTATATTTGATGTTGGGTTATGGAACATAATACAAACCTATAATGATAGATGCAGTTTGAGTTAAGAGGAAAGATGAAGCGTGTTGACATAATGCTACACACTAATCCAAAGGTCAGTAAGCTCCGTGTTTCTTTTATTCCACCAGGACATGGTCTAAACAAACAGCTGTGTCTCGTCGTCAGACTGCTAGCAGGAGCGCTTTCAGGCAGAGGTCCAAATGAAACAAAAGCCCATGCATACCAGAAGTGAACAAAAACCAACTCTGTGCTTCTAACTTTGTCACTGTAGAAGAGCTAAGATGCTAAATGTAGCATGCTAATGTCGTCATGTACAGAGGATGAACCATGGATGCATCAGGATAAGAACTGAATATTGGATTTCATCCTTCAGCGCCTCCTCTGGTGACACAAAACATGTTTTAAACTGGGAAGTATCTAAATGTGTGACGTTCATGGATCTGAAGCTCTGGCAGCAGATGACAGAGGGGCCCCTGTTTGTCAGCCCCGGTCTCGCTCAGAGTGTGAGCACAGCCCTGCTGTGAGCAGCTCATGTTGCTGTTTGCTCAGAACTCAACACGCAGCAGTTTCATTTCAACATTCTTCCCAAACCAACAGAACTCTTCAAATCGTTGTTGAGAATCATGAGTTCCCATAATGCAACATTTAGTTTCAAGGTTTGTCCTTTAAACTAAAGTTAAGAGTAGTAACTATAATAAATGAATGTTACTTACGATCTGGACTGAGCCTCCGTCCTCCAGCAGAGACAACACACACACAACAGGAGGACACACACCTTCATCCTGAAGGTAAAGACACACCGAAGAAGATCGACAGACACAACTCGGACTGAGACGACTGACCGACCGTCAGCAGACGTTCAGATTTGATTGTCAGTGATCAACTCAACTATTGGCAAATACATGCAGGTCATCAGAAAACTTCCTCTGACTGTGTTTGTGTCCAAAAGGTGAATTTACACAGCCTGTGTTTTCTGTTCTTACACAACGTGTTGACTCTGAGGTTTTCACTTATCAGGTCATCAACCCCACAGCTCACATCTCATGCGTTTGGTACACAATCATCAATAAGTGTCAGTACTGCGACAATTTTGAGTAATCACAGTTTGTACAGATTCAACAACTGCACGAGTCAAAGCAGACCGAATGTTTGAGGTCAGTTTCCAGCGCCCTCTAGAGGCTGCAGAGATCATTACAGCCACTGCATTAACCTGATGATTGAACTTTTCTCATAGTCTGACGAGCTGGAAACATCATGGACTTTAAACTGGCCTCTAGAGGGAGACAAAGAGGGAGCCGACCATCAGTGACTGTATATAAAGATGATCAGTGACTGTATATAAAGATGATCAGTGACTGTATATAAAGACCATCAGTGACTGTATATAAAGATGATCAGTGACTGTATATAAAGAGGATCAGTGACTGTATATAAAGATGATCAGTGTCTGTATATAAAGATGATCAGTGACTGTATATAAAGATGATCAGTGACTGTATATAAAGATGATCAGTGACTGTATATAAAGATGATCAGTGACTGTATATAAAGAGGATCAGTGACTGTATATAAAGATGATCAGTGAGTGTATATAAAGAGGATCAGTGACTGTATATAAAGACCATCAGTGACTGTATATAAAGAGGATCAGTGACTGTATATAAAGATGATCAGTGACTGTATATAAAGACGATCAGTGACTGTATATAAAGATGATCAGTGACTGTATATAAAGATGATCAGTGACTGTATATAAAGATGATCAGTGACTGTATATAAAGATGATCAGTGACTGTATATAAAGAGGATCAGTGACTGTATATAAAGAGGATCAGTGACTGTATATAAAGAGGATCAGTGACTGTATATAAAGAGATCAGTGACTGTATATAAAGATGATCAGTGAGTGTATATAAAGAGGATCAGTGACTGTATATAATAACGAGTCGCGACAGACGTTTCTCGTCATGTTATAGTTTATTATGATTATATATGCTCAAATACATTGTTCTTTATAGAAGTTAACATAGTATACTTCATATACTGATACACGTGTCCTATATGACCTTGTACATAAACATATACAGAGATAAAGTGACAGTTGAATTAAATTCTGGGCATAAAGCACATCTCATGTTTATTATTTACATCACATTACTCGTCTTCAGTTCTATTCTCAGTTTGATTATTTAACAACATATTTATACATAAATCAACTAAAAAATCAAGTAGGAACATTTACAGAAATTAGAAATGTAGATTCCAATATTTTCTCGTAGGAGTCAGCTGACAGATATCAACCCGTTACAATATTAACAATAAACATCAAACATATTGAGTTTCAGGCTCTGTGGAATCTAACTGACGCTCGTTAAAGAGGAAGTCATTGAAACACTGTGAAGATGCTAATATGTTAGCATAATGCTACAAAGCAGCCCAAGTCTTAAAGATATCATCAACTAAGATGATCACTGAACATGGTAAATGCTAATGCTAATGCTAATCAGTCAAGCTAACATGAACTACTTTGAGTTTGTATCATGTTGCGTTCACATCACGTCTGAGCTTCCATATATAAGTGTGGAGGAGATCCAACCACCGACCTTCCTGAAAGTGGACGACCCACTTTACCTCCTGAGCCACCTCTGTTTAAATAATACATTTGTTACGTCTCTCTGCAAGTATGATCTGAGCTAAGTTAGTGCGCAGACTGCTAACAGCTGTTAGCATTGGGAACAAACGTGTAAAACTGACCAGCAGAACCATCGAGCAGAAACTCTGATGTTCTGAAGGAGCCTCAGAGAATGTAGCGCCTCCTTGTGTTCAACACACACATTACAACCTGGAACAGAGTTAGCATGCAAACCAAAGCACAACATCATCATCTCATAGATACGTGATTAGATACGAACTCATCATGCAACTGTAACACAAGTCTTCACGTGTGTGTGTTTGTGTATATGTGTGTATAATTCACAGCACCATGGTGGGTATATGATGGACCAGTGATGCCGGGTGAGTTATGGCGCTCAGCTGTGGAGGGTGAGGAGGTGAGTGTACCCCCCCCACCGCCCCCCCCGGGGCCTCCCCGGTGGGCCGGTGCCGGGCGCTCTTCTGGTGCGCCCTCAGGCCGGCCAGCTGGGAGTAGGCCGACTGGCAGACGTGGCACTTGTAGGGCCGCTCCCCGGTGTGCAGCCGCACGTGGTTCCTCAGCGTGGACGACTGGCTGAAGCGCCGGTTACAGAAGCGGCACACGAAGGGCTTGTCCAGGGTGTGGATCCGCATGTGGGAGCGCAGGTTGCTGCGCGAGTTGAAGCCACGATGACAGATGACGCAGCGCATGCGGCCCACAGCGGAGGAGGAGGAGGAGGAGAGGAGGAGGAGGAAGAGGAGGAGGAGGAGGAGGAGCCCTCACAGGTGTGGAACTCATCTGCGAGGAAGAGGAGCAGAGGTGATGAAGACTTTAGCAGGAACAGGGAACAATCAGGGAACAATCATTTCCTCGTTTGTTTGATAAAAACTAACTGAGCAGCTGTTTAAAAAAAACACATATTTTTATCATGGTGTTTTATTTATAATAACCTTTATTTATATGCAATTTTCTTATATATATTATTTTTATTTTTATTTATATTTTTAATATATATTTAATTTATATTTTTCTAAATTGGTGTTATTCATATTTTCTTTTTTTATAATTGTATAGTTGTGTGTATATATAAATATCAATTTTTTTGTGTATATTTGTATTTTATATATTTATTTTTATTTTATACATTTCTTCTATTTATATTTAATATGTAATATCTTTTGTATTTATTTATATCTATCTATGTGTCTTGAATGTCTAACTCAGCTTTAGTCTCAATCCTCACCAGCAGAGGGCGCTGTCTCACTGGTTATTTAAAGTTCACCTGCTGTCTATGAAAGACTTTTTTATTTGTTAATTAACGTGATTAGGACAAAATAAACGAGTGGACGTCGTTTTGTTTTTCAATCAATTCTCAAATGAGAATCATGTAATTTCATCATTTATAATTTAATTTTAAATTCACTGAACATTTTACAATCACCTTTTATATTAAATATTAAAGTTATGAATTGAATTCTGTTTATATTATTGAAAACAGTGATATCATGTCTCAACTCATGGTTTAATCTATTTGTTCATACGGAAACTGTGTTGGTGTTAGTTGGTGAGGGATCAATAACCCGATAGAATCAATAACCCGATAGAATCAATAACCCGATAGAATCCATAACCCGATAGAATCCAATAACCCGATAGAATCCATAACCCGATAGAATCCATAATCCTCACCGCTCTTCTTCTTGCTCTGCTCGTCGTCCAGCCCGGGGATCCCGGGGATTCCCAGGAAGGTGTTGTGGGAGTTCCCGTACCAGACGAGCAGCTCCTGGTCCGGAGGGATCGTCTGAGGAGCGACACCAGAACATCAATCTGAGAAACATCGTGTTCATCTGACGGAGCTCGAGCATGGCCGGTCTGTGCCAGCAGGGGGCGACACAGACCGGGACTCCACCAAACACACGAATCAACTCGGATCTTCTTCGTCCGATTTGTTTTCATGTTCATCGACGAGGCCGAGATTAAAACACTGAACCGTTTATTTCTGAAAGGTTTTATTCTCTCATAGTTTTTCTAGATTTTATTCTGGATTACATAAATCTTTGAGTTTATGTTTCTGCAACCAGATTATTAAAAAACACAAATGAAGAACATTATGATGTTATTATTTACAGAACGGAAGGAACCTTCCCTGACTCCAGGGAACCGGTCGGGTCATCAGAACCTTTCAGCCGGTCCCGTTCCATTCCACACATTTTACAAACATATCGGATGAATACAGTGAAGTAGATCAAATATAAAAATAATCACATCATTTCATGTTGAAGATTATATTTCTGTTCTTTTTCTTCACAGATTTATTGAATATGTGATTTTATTACTAAACTCTTTTATTTCTACTTTTACTTCAGTGGAATATTTCACCTGCTTCCTGTTCAATATTCTGCTGAAAGCTGATCGTGTTTTCAGACCAGAGTATTTGTGTGTGTGTTATTTGAAATGACGTCGGTCCACCATGTTGTGTACTTGTTGCCGTAGTGTTGTGTGTCGACGGTGATGCGTTCACTGACCTCCACGGCCTTGTAGAAGATGCTGCTGCCGATCTGAACCACCTCCAGGTTCTGCTCCTGCTCGTTCCTCGCACACTTGATGTACGTCATCCAGCTCCTCTGGTCCTCCTGACTGCGTCGATGAAATACCGGACCGACCCGTCCTCGTTAAACACCTGAACACAACACACAACTTGATTCCCCTGGTTTAGACTCAGTTCACTTTAAATACCTGAGAGTTATTATTAACACAACATTCACAGGATCACTTCACCTGATTATTATTACGTTTTATGGCAGTAAGCAATAAGCTAAAGCTAATCAGTCACTTGCTAGTTACCTTTAAGTTAGTAAACAGTTGGTCAGCGTGTTAAAAAGTTAGCTAGTTTGGAAACAGTTTGATTCGGCTCATTTGGACTAGTTATACAAAACAGCTAACCAGAGCTCGTCAGTTAGCCTGGAGTTAGCCTGGAGTTAGCCTGGAGTTAGCCTGGAGTTAGCCTGGAGTTAGCCTGGAGTTAGCCATGTGTCAGATAGCATTGTTGCTTTGAAGCCAACCAGTAGTTAGGTGGTCGTCAGCGGGTGGAACCGATATGTCTGGTACAGGTAGTTGGCTAATTGCTTCCTAGAGCTAGAGCTATCCAAACCCGTTAGTTAGATACAGAGGAGTCAGCAAGTTGATTAATAGTTAGCAGGCTAGCCGTCAGTTAGCTGGTTAGTTTGTTACGGGTAGATAAGTTAGTTCTGTGCTTGGACAAAATAAAGTCAAATATGAATAAATCTGAGGTTTACCTCCCACATGAGGTTGTTGTTCTTGTACAGGTCGACGTGTTCGGGGGAAATCAAGCGTCCGGTGAACGGACCCATTTCGGTTCCAGCTTTAATCCACGTTTTAGAGAAGATACCCAAACCTTCGCCTGCATGACACACATCAGAACCATGAGGCTTCTGGCACACTGCACTTCATACTTCATCTCTTCCTTCCTCATATACATTTTCTCTGTAAAATAGTAAATTCTTTTTTTATCTCATCTTTATGTGAAGTCGTAGAAAAAGCTTTTCACTGCACCTCGTACTGTGTGGTCACATTTCTACGCTCAAATAAACTCAGGTTTAACGGGAGTAGTTTTATATATTTTTACAGATTGAATGACGCTAAAATAAAATAAGAACAAGACAAGATAAGATATGACTTTATAAGTCCCACTGCAGAGACATTTTAAACACAATCAGTGAATCTATCTACAGATTTAAAAGTGATAACGGAGCTGGTTCCAGACAACGTCTCAAATGAAAGGAGAATAAACGTTTCAGTAAAATTATTACAAGACACGTCTCCGCACATCTTCCATCAGGAAGTCCTCAGTTCCTCTGCTCCTTCATCTCCTTCATCATGTGTAAACACTTTAAACATTACAAACTGGTTCTTCTCATGTAGTGAGTCCTGTTGTTGTGTTGATGTGTTGATGTGTTGATGTGTTGTTGTGTTGTTGTGTTGTTGTGTTCAGTTCCATCAGCAGCTGAGAGGAGCAGGAGAGGATCCTCACATGGGACTGAGCTTTATTCACTGATCATGAAGTTTCTATTTGACTCTTGTTGATAAAAGAACATTTTATTTTACCTTCATTCATTCTGTAGAAATAGATAATAAAGGGTTAATAGATAATAAAGGGTTAATAGATAATAAAGGGTTAATAGATAATATAGGGTTAATAGTGAAACCGGAGCGTGTTGAATATGTGGCCGTGGCAGCAGAGACATTCTCCGTCAGATGTTATAAAATGGCAGAGAAGATGTCGGATGGAAAATAATATGGAATGCATATATATATATATGTATATATATACATATATATGTATATATATGTATATATATATACATATTCTTTTTATGTATTTTTTTTAAGTTCAGTAACTAGTATGACAAACGTATTTTGATCATTGATTCTATTGAAATAAAACATAGAAGTTTAATAATCTAATTTCACATAAAAACACTATTATTATAATTATTATTATAATTATTATTGTTATTATTAGTAAAGAAGTATGGTCCTTATTTACCTGGGACCGAACTCTGGGCGATGATCACCTCACTGGGTAAAACCAGGCTGGACAACTTCTGCACTTCTGCACAAAAACACATTTTCACTCTTTAGTCAACATTTCAAATCTTCGACGACAGAATTCACAATATATCAAAGATGTAAAATGAAGAGTTTTGTTCGAACATGAGTCCGTGAAAGAAAAAGGTTCAATTCTCCTTTTCAGGTTCACATTCCTGAGGATCGTGGCGACAAGAAACAGTTTAATGAAGCGACAGAAAAATAGAAAATTAAAAAACTATTTATGAAGTGAAATCCCAGAATAAAAGAGAGGAAGAGAAAGTCTCTTTTCTCCTTCACGTCACAACCAGTTTCACGCTCTGCGCGCACCGTGAAACCGGTTGTGACGTAAAGGAGAAAAGAGACTTTAATTAACAAAAGAGGTTTAATGTTGAAATGATTTGTAACTGGAGAAGTGAGTCGATGCGAATTTTAAACCAGAACAGAAAGAAACAAGTCACACACGGCAGCAGGCGCCGGGGCGCGCGCAGACACGCACGCAGAGCTGCGGATTCACGATCCTGCAAATGACTAAATAAAGTTCTAGGAACGAAACGCGAGAATCCGGACCCGCGTCCGGCTCCGGTCGGTTCTCTGGAATTGTTCCTAACGAATTTGATCGAAAACAGAAACGAATGAACATTTAAAATGAATTTAAAATCATATGTTTAGAAAAGATGTGTCAGAGTTTTTTAAAGAAAACGAGCAACAGAGTCGATCAAAGATGAAATGAATTGGATGAATGATTGATGAGTTAATTATGAGAGTTAATTGAAATGATTATGGATGAAGAATGATTCAATAAAGCAGAGTCATTCATGCAGGTTGTTTCTTTAAATCAGTTTTTAAATTCACATTTTCTTTAAGCAACACTTCAGTGTTTCCGTTTAATTTAAAACAATAAATCATTTATTAGATTTAATTTCATTAATGATCAATGTAAATAAACTGATAAATCAAACCCGGCGGAATTTTGATCTGAATTTTAGAACAAAACGTTTCAAGATGAATTGAAATAATTGATCCAGATTTAGTTTGATCTCAGATGCTTGGTCTCTTCACTCGGCTGATGCGTCACTCACCTCCGGAGAAGGACTGCGCGAGCACCTCGGCGGTGAACGCGGTCTTGGGGCTCGCGCTCGGGGCCGTGCGCTCCTCGTGCTGCAGGTGATGCGCGTGCTGGTGGTGCTCGCCCAGCACGTGCCTCCAGCGGCCGTAGAGGAAGCTGTGCAGGATGTCCGAGGTGATGATGTCCGCCAGACACAGCGGCTGCTTCAGGGCCACAGAGGAGCCCATAGCGGGGCGCACGGAGCCGGGGGCCGCGGGCAGGGGCCCGGTCAGGGGCCCGGACGACACGGAGGACACGGAGGACAGGAGGGCACGGAGGGCACGGAGGACACGGAGGACAAGGAGGACACGGAGGACAAGGAGGACACAGAGGACACGGAGCATCACTCGCCCAACAATTCTATAAGAGAGAGAGAGAGGAGAGGAGAGAGAGAGGGAATCATCACTCGCCCAACAATTCTATAAGAGAGAGAGAGAGAGAGAGAGAGGGGGGGGGGTGAGAGAGCATCACTCCCCAACAATTCCAACAGTCGGTTGTTTTAAATAAATAAATAAAACTCAATGAGAAGTGACTGAATCCCAGTGATGTCAGTTACCGTGCAGTGATGTCAGTTACCGTGCAGTGATGTCAGTTACCGTGCAGTGATGTCAGTTACCGTGCAGTGATGTCAGTTACCGTGCAGTGATGATGTCAGTTACCGTGCAGTGATGTCAGTTACCGTGCAGTGATGATGTCAGTTACCGTGCAGTTGATGTCAGTTACCGTGCAGTGATGTCAGTTACCGTGCAGTGATGATGTCAGTTACCGTGCAGTGGATGTCAGTTACCGTGCAGTGGTGATGTCAGTTACCGTGCAGTGATGATGTCAGTTACCGTGCAGTGATGTCAGTTACGTGCAGTGATGATGTCAGTTACGTGCAGTGATGATGTCAGTTACCGTGCAGTGATGTCAGTTACCGTGCAGTGGTGATGTCAGTTACGTGCAGTGATGTCAGTTACGTGCAGTGATGATGTCAGTTACGTGCAGTGATGATGTCAGTTACGTGCAGTGTGATGTCAGTTACCGTGCAGTGCATGATGTCAGTTACGTGCAGTGATGTCAGTTACCGTGCAGTGATGATGTCAGTTACCGTGCAGTGATGATGTCAGTTACGTGCAGTGATGTCAGTTACGTGCAGTGGTGATGTCAGTTACGTGCAGTGATGTCAGTTACGTGCAGTGGTGATGTCAGTTACGTGCAGTGATGTCAGTTACCGTGCAGTGATGTCAGTTACGTGCAGTGATGATGCCAGTTACCGTGCAGTGATGTCAGTTACGTGCAGTGATGATGTCAGTTACCGTGCAGTGATGTCAGTTACCGTGCAGTGATGATGTCAGTTACGTGCAGTGATGATGTCAGTTACCGTGCAGTGATGATGTCAGTTACCGTGCAGTGATGTCAGTTACCGTGCAGTGATGTCAGTTACCGTGCAGTGATGATGTCAGTTACCGTGCAGTGATGATGTCAGTTACCGTGCAGTGATGAGGTTCATGTTTGATTTTTTAAATTTGGATTTAGTGTCTCCGACTGTGACGCATGAAATATCCTGACCCCAGTGTGTGTAGCTTGTTGTGTGTAGCTTGTTGTGTGTGTGTGTGCGTGTCTAGTTTGTTGTGTGTTGTTCACTCTCAGCTGAGTTTAAGAGTCTTTATCTGATATTTATATAAAAAAAGGTCAGAAGTTTGAACAGAAGCAGCGGAGGAATGTGAGGAGGGGTGAGGGGGGGAGGAGCTGAGGGGGGGAGGAGCTGAGGGGGGTGTGAGTGACAGAGCAAGAAAACAGATTAGAGAAGAGAGAGAAGAGATTATCAACACAATCAGGCCTTTCTTCATCCCCCCCCCCCCTGTCGTCTCTCTACAAAATCTCCCTCATCTGTATTTATGAGCTTTTATTAACATTAATTGTCCCCACACACACACACACACACACACACACACACACACACACACACACACACACACGCACACACACACACACACGCACACACACACACACACACACACACGCACACACACGCACACAATACCTGAGTAAATGTAATTTGATTTATAAATAATTTTAAATAAAAATAAGTTAAATGAGAGATGATAAAATCTGATTTTTTATGTTTCATGTTTTTTCATGACACTCAAAACCTGTTGAATTAAACTGATTCATCGGAAATAATCATTAAATATTCAAATATTTATTTCATTTTCTAACAGAGCACATTTGACATTAACTTTTAGATTAATTGTAATAATTTTTAATGTGATTTGTTTTTGCCATGAAGCCTCTCCGGGCTCCAGACTCTCCGGGGCTCGGGGAGTCCTGCAGCCGACTCGGAGCTCTCCTCCTCGGCCTCAGCCCGGCTCTCCCCCGCCGGCTCCTGGAGCTCCGTGACGAACCGGAGAGTGCGCGCTTTTGTCCCGAGACACAGACGAGAAAGAAAAGAGCTCGAATCCTGGAATAAAAGATTTTCTAATGTTTCTCAATTGATTTGACTCAATGAAGCTCGACTCCTCTCTGCGGCAGCCGAGTGGCTGCAGCCGTCACGCACGCGGGCGGAGCGGGAGTTTATTAATGGTTCTTATTGAGGGTGGACGCGCTTTAATGAGCTTTAACAACAAAGAGCAGCCAATCAGAAAACACTTAGGGACCGAAGAGACGACGGGACACGGGGGGGGGGGGGGGGGGGGGGGGAAGGTGAGGCACGGGACAAGAGGGGGGGGGGGGGGGGGGGGGGGGGGGGGGGGTAGGAGGGGGGATGGAGGTGAGAGAGAGAGAGGAGGGGGGAGAGGGAGGGGAGAGAGGGAGAGAGGAGAGAGAGAGAGAGAGAGAGAGAGGAGGAGAGAGAGGATGGAGAGAGAGAGGAGAGGAGAGGAGGAGAGGAGAGAGGGAGAGAGCGAGAGAGGGGGAGAGAGAGAGAGGGGGAGAGGAGGGAGGAGAGAGAGAGGAGGAGAGGAGAGAGAGGGAGGGGAGAGGAGAGAGAAGAGAGAGAGAGATGAGAGAGAGAGAGGATGGAGAGAGAGGAGAGGAGAGAGAGGAGAGAGAGAGAGAGAGAGAGAGAGAGAGAGAGAGAGAGGAGGGGGGGGAGGAGGGGAGAGACAGAGTGGGGGGAGAGGAGGGAGGATGGAGAGGAGAGAGAGAGAGAGAGGAGAGAGAACAGGAGGAGGTGGGGGGGCAGGAGGAGGTGTGGTGATATTGTTCCACTAACATGATTATCTGAGCTGCCTCCTCATTAGTATTCATGTGGGCAGGACAGACCACAATAATCCTCCTTTAAAAAACATTTAAAAACCATCAGCCTCCTCCTGCTCCTCTTCCTCTTCCTCCTCCTCCTCTTCCTGCTCCTGCTCCTCCTCCTGCTCCTGCTCCTCCTCTGCTGCCTCCTCCTCCTCCTCCTCCTGCTCCTCTGCTCCTGCTCCTGCTCCTCCTCCTCCTCCTCCTCCTCCTCCTCCTCCTCCTCCTCCTCCTGCTCCTCCTCCTCCTCAGAGGATATCGCACGTTGTTAGTTTGATGAACTGATCCTTATCAGAATAAAAGCTCTGGAACCTCCTCGTCCCTCCAAGTTGACGCCTTCGTCTTCCTCGTGTCCTCCTCCTCTTCTTCACGGGTTCGGGTTAACCTCGGGGTCACAGGGTTCATCCTGCTCCTCCTGCTCCTCCTGCTCCTCCTCCTGCTCCTCCTCCGCTCCTCTTCTTCACGGGTTCGGGTTAACCTCGGGGTCACAGGGTTCATCCTGCTCCTCCTGCTCCTCCTCCTCCTCCTCCTGCTCCTCCTGCTCCTCCTGATCCTGCTCCTCCTCCTCTTCTTCACGAGTTCGGGTTCACAGGGTTCATCCTGCAGACGCTGAATGAGATGGACGACATGATGGCTCCTGAAACTGAAGCCAGATGACCTGGATTGCCCCCTGGTGGATGGCTGCAGTACAGCTCGTTAACCCCGATGTGACCAAACTAAAAAAATCTTCGTTGACGTAAATGAACTTCACGCTCCTGAAGACTCGAGTGGAGAGGTTAGAAGTCCTTCCACTGTTGTACAGCTGGTGGCAGTAATGAGCAGCAGGATGAACCGCTAAAGCAAATGAAGCCAAACTGCTTTAAATGTTTTATTACTTTAAATATTAACTTTTTAACTCACACTTTAACTTGTTTGATCGTAGACGAGGCTTCGTGCTAACAGACTCACACAAGGAAACATCTGATTGGACGAGTCTACGTCTCTAATACACGATGTTTCCTATCGACTCACGAGCAGACGATGCTGTGGTGGATTCAGTTTATTACCCCCCCGATGGCCCCTGAGCATCATGGGAAAACATTTGGACTCGATCCCGATCCCCATTAGTTTAATGTTTAATCAGAGACACAGTTCATCTGTACTTACCGAGCTGCTTCCTGTACTTTATGACCACCAGCACTCTGCGCTACACCACAACACACACACACACACACACACACACACACACACACACACACACACACACACACACACACACACACACACACACACACACACACACACACACACACACACACACACACACACACACACCTCTTTCAAAATAAAGGTCCCTCGTCTTTCTGGCCGTTTTGTTCTTCATTGTCAAAATAAAAGTCCTGTAGTTGTCTACATTTCATCAACTGTCTCCAGTGATCGATTAATAATCCAGAATCATGAGTAATAAATGGAATAATTAGTGTCATTAACTAAATGACTGAACACATTCGAGTTATTATCTGATCTCATTGGATTAATGTTGTTTGTATTAGAAGAATCAGCTTTGTGAAAATCTGTTTACTTTTTCCACCTCATGTTAAATTAAATCAACTGTTGTTTTTCTTCAACACATTAGAGACGACCTGTCAATCACCTTCTCATCTAAAGTCATAGCTAGGCTAACGTTAGCATCCTGTGAAGAGTACGCTTCATTCATCCCTGGAGGTCAGAGAGTGTGTCTGTGAGTGAGTGAGAGAGAGTGTGTGTCTGTGAGTGTGAGACTGTGAGAGTGTGTGTGAGAGTGGGTGTGGTGGTGGTGGTGGGTGGGGGTGTGGTGTGGTGGGTGTGTGGTGGAGTGGTGTGTGTGTGGAGACGTGAGAGTGTGTGTAGAGTGGAGCATGAGAGGTGTGTCTGTGAGACAGTTGTCTGGAGTGGCGTGAGGTAGAGAGAGAGTGCTGGAGTGTGAATGAGAGTGGTGGAGAGAGTGGCGTTATACAGTAAGCAAGACATCACACGTCAGTCAGACCATCTACGCCAGGAACAAAAGTCTCACACACACACACACACACACACCCCACACACACACACACACACACACACACACACACACACACACACACACACACACACACACACACACACACACACACACACACACACACACACACACACACACACACACACACACACACACACTTTGCCTCCGGAACAAGGGAAAGATCTCACGTTGCTGGTTTCAGCATCTTGACATCACTTCCTGTCTCACTGAGGATTGATATGAAGTCTCTTCGTGGTTCAGCTCCTTCTTACGTCTGATTGTTGAGTTTGTTCCCGAACGTTCCCTCAGGTGAGTTTGCTCCCGAACGTTCCCTCAGGTGAGTTTGCTCCCGAACGTTCCCTGTGAGTTTGTCCGAGTTCCCTCAGGTGAGTGCTCCCGAACGTTCCCTCAGGTGAGTTTGCTCCCGAACGTTCCCTCAGGTGAGTTTGCTCCCGAACGTTCCCTCAGGTGAGTTTGTTCCCGAACGTTCCCTCAGGTGAGTTTGCTCCCGAACGTTCCCTCAGGTGAGTTTGCTCCCGAACGTTCCCTCAGGTGAGTTTGCTCCCGAACGTTCCCTCAGGTGAGTTTGCTCCCGAACGTTCCCTCAGGTGAGTTTGCTCCCGAACGTTCCCTCAGGTGAGTTTGTTCCCGAACGTTCCCTCAGGTGAGTTTGCTCCCGAACGTTCCCTCAGGTGAGTTTGCTCCCGAACGTTCCCTCAGGTGAGTTTGCTCCCGAACGTTCCCTCAGGTGAGTTTGCTCCCGAACGTTCCCTCAGGTGAGTTTGCTCCGAACGTTCCCTCAGGTGAGTTTGCTCCGAACGTTCCCTCAGGTGAGTTTGCTCCCGAACGTTCCCTCAGGTGAGTTTGCTCCCGAACGTTCCCTCAGGTGAGTTTGCTCCCGAACGTTCCCTCAGGTGAGTTTGCTCCGACGTCCTAGGGACGTTGTCCAACGTTCCCTCAGGTGAGTTTGCTCCCGAACGTTCCCTCAGGTGAGTTTGCTCCCGAACGTTCCTCAGGGAGTTGCCGAACGTTCCCTCAGGTGAGTTTGCTCCCGAACGTTCCCTCAGGTGAGTTTGCTCCCGAACGTTCCTAGTGAGTTGTTCCCCGTTCCTAGGTGAGTTTGCTGCCGAACGTTCCCTCAGGTGAGTTTGCTCCCGAACGTTCCCTCAGGTGAGTTTGCTCCCGAACGTTCCCTCAGGTGAGTTTGCTCCCGAACGTTCCCTCAGGTGAGTTTGCTCCCGAACGTTCCCTCAGGTGAGTTTGCTCCCGAACGTTCCCTCAGGTGAGTTTGTTCCTGAACGTTCCCTCAGGTGAGTTTGCTCCCGAACGTTCCCTCAGGTGAGTTTGCTCCCGAACGTTCCCTCAGGTGAGTTTGCTCCTGAACAGTTTTAAGAAACAACTCAACTTAGTTCAGATTTATTTTTATACCTTTGACTTGTTTCAAGTCTTAGTTTTATTGTCAACATGTTTTTATTGATCTTTTATCTGATTTTATTATAAAGCACTTTGAGCTGCATTTATGTACGACAGGTGCTATATAAATAAAGTTTTATTTTTATTATAATAAAATGTTCGTAGACATGGGGACGACCAGCAGTCTCCCTCAGATCCAAACGTCTGCGTGAGAAGTGACGAGCAGAACAGATCTGAGACCAGATCCATGTACGTGTTCAGTCGTCTGCTCCTGAACACGTACATGGATCAACGTGTCCATGACAACATGTAATATGCTTTGGTACATTTTGTCACATCCAATAAAAATGTTGTTTGGTGAAATATGGTAACAGATTCAGAATCCAGAGATAAAAACACAGTGAGTCAGAAAGAATGAGCCTGTTTATTAGCCCTCGTGTTAATCATCATCATCATATCATCCTTCCTCCTCTTCCTCGGCCATCGACATCTTGTGGCTCGGGTTCATACACAACTAACTGTCAATAGAATCTAATAGAAAAATCTGCAGGTTACAGTTTGGACGTGAGTCCATTAGAAAAACAACAGAAACCATGAAACCAAAAAGCTCCCGTCACCCTGGAGGACGAGGGTTGGGACTAGGAAGACCGGAGTGGACGTGTGACATGGTGTCCGGTCGTGGTTCTGGGACACCGGGCGGCGTGGTGCGACCACGATGACGAGCCTGGAACCAGGTGTGGACACCAGGTCTCCGTCCAGTCCAGCGTTTTCTTTTACAACTTCTCGGGGATTGAAACCCCGTCACTACAGCTCTGAGTCTCTGAGCCGCCACGCCACCACGCCACCACGCCACCACGCCGTGGGACCACACGCCTGCGACGACAACACTCAGCTCGCGCCGCTCTTGTAATCACGAGGTCTGATTACAGGCGTGTTGAAAAAGATGAAATCCCACAACCTGTGAGCGTGGTGACGTGGACAGACGAGGACAGGGACAGACGAGGGGACAGGGACAGTTAGCCTAGCAGTCTTGAGAATATAACACTCAGCTTCTCTTTGCAAATCGTTAGACACAACATGTGAATTAAACAATATCATTTTTAAACAAAGTACATTTTGTACTGAGAGCATCCGCCAGAGTGGAAATTTACACAAACCATATCATCTTATTGACAAACTGAATATTCAAAAGTGGATTAACAGATTTAAATAGAAACCTGTACAGGAGAACTAATTATTATCATCGTCATTATTATTATCATCATCATCGTCACACATACAAGAAGCAGAACCACGGATTCAATATTCAACAGCCAGATCTCCCTCGACCTCAGGCAAACCTCTCTGTGGTCCGACACCAGCGAACAAACGCACAACACACACACAGCCGAGGCTACGACGACTCACAATCACCTCCGAGCATCTAACTACACATCCTGACTTCTTGATGGAAGTGGCTTCGAAAACAGTTCGTACAAGAAAAGAAAGCCACAAAAAACGTCTAAGGAAAGAAAATGTGTTTGAGAAGCATAATCCAGTCTTAACATGCACACAACATGTAACTAACACGCACAATGTTCATTTAACGCAAACACACACTGTACAGTTAAGGCTGCAATAAAACTTCTGCAGAGATACACAATCATGTCTCTGTGATAGTTATGAAAAGAAGTCGACTCACAAATCTTTACAATATAAACGTGTTGAAAAAGAGAATTTGTGTCGGGGTCAAAAAGGAAAAGACAAAAATACTTTTCAGTTCGTACAAATATAGTCGGGCGGCAACTGTTTGATATTTTATCAGTGAAATTATTATTATTACGATGTAAAAAAAACAAAAAACATATTGCCTAAAGTACAAGGTGACGTCTGCAAATGACTCGTTCATCTGATAAATTGTCCAAAACTCAAATCTTGAGTTTACGATGACAAAAGAAATAGAAAATATTCACATTATGAAGTTGAAACCAGGAAATAGAAAAGCTTCTTTATAAAAATCCATCAAAACAACTGCTGGTTACTTTTCTGTTGGTCGACTAATAAACGCAGCTGTAAAAAAATTGACTTTCTAAAATGACACGAGCGAGTTTATGAAGTATTATCAACAGACGCAAACAACTTAAGCCAACGTGTTTACGCAACACTCCATTTAGCATTATCCAGTTTCATTAAGCTACGCTGTCCGTTCAGCTAACACATATTTACACCACGTCGGCAGATTGTGAGAATTTATGAGCGCTGACGCATTGTTCAAAAATCATACGCTCGTTTGCTAGCATGTAGCTAAACAAGCTAAATAAATATGAATCCTAAATTTGTTGTATTAAATCTTTCTATATTGTTTTGGAAGTTTGACAAGTAAAATAAAAGTGTGTAGCTTCTTTTAAATGTTTTAGTGAATATATTTGGATTTTAATACCAGCGAAGATTCTTTGGAGCCATGTGTCTGGTCCGTTACTGTTTTCAAAATGCCGATGTGCAGAATCAGGATGAATCCGGGAATATTACGAAGTACATTCAGACACGTTAGCTGATAGCTCTGTAGTTTCAGGAGAACTGATGTGAAGATTCAATTTAGTGTATTCTTTAACTTTGTTTTGGGAGTTTTAGTTAGCGAGTAAAATGTGATGAAAACAGCGTGTAGCGTTTTCATAATGAACGTAGAGCTCATATCAATTAGCTGATGGATAGAAAACTATTGTGAGAATCGATTTATCTGTTTACTTTTGTTTGGATACTTCATAAATGTGAACATTTTACATTTTCTTTGTGACTGAACAAAACAATCTGGGGACGAGACCTTTCTAGAAACCGCTCAGGCTTCTTACGAGTCTCTGCTCAGCAGATCCACGATCATGAAAACCAAGTGGCAGTTCTGTTAATTACAGGATGTTCCGATGTTCCGTCCAGTGATGTTGTGACTAAGCCACGAAGGAAAAGTTAACTGTTAGCAATTAGCTAACATCCCAGTTCAGCTACCAAAAACAAAACGTGTTCAGTAGAAAATACCAACTGTTAACGTAAAAAGCTCGGCTAACACCGTCAGGACAGTTTCACTAAGAGACGTCTTCCGACAGTTGAACACCATTTATTCTGCTAACACACGACAGCTCAACCACCACATTCTTCGAGATAACACACAAATGAGGTAACACATGCATTTTTGCTACCAAACATTGTTCAGCTAACGCGCTCGCTCAACTTATACATCGCTAACCCAAATCACTAAAGTAGAAATGCAGAACGAAGTTTCGACAACAATAATAAAGTTTCACTCTGTAAGAAAATAGTGTTTTTCCCGCTTTTTAAAAGTCGCGGCGGGGAAACGTGGCGTCTGCTGGAGGTTCCGTCCTGTGGAGGACACAGAGTGTTTGACCACAGAGAGATCTGGCTTTAGACAACGCAATATAAATCGTCATTTATTCATCATTACATCATAAAAACTAAAGAATCACTATAGAGATACAGGAATAAGAACTATCATCAAACCAAAAAGAAAACACGTCATTGCACCTCCAAGATGGCGACTGAACAGGTAAAATTAGATTGCGAACAAACAGACCCAGCGAGCACAAATTTAGTACAAAAAACAGTTTCGTCTCCGACTGTAAAACGTTACATTTCCATCCGACGCTATTAAAATATTTCTATGCCAAAATAAAAAAAATAACTGAGAGTCAAAACACACAATCTGACGCATGCTTTAAAACATCATGAACAAAATAATAATAATATATCTGATTTTCTTACTCAAGACTGCTAAGCCTTATACCGTTTTCTTATTGGAAAATAAAACTAGAGAAAATATAGATTATACTGGATTTTTTTTTGTTCAAAGCCACACTGATACATCTTTAAGTTCAAGTTTGATAAAAAACAAAAAGAAAAACCAGGTCTACACTGGAGAGACCAGAGGCTCGTCCAAAAAAATCTGCCCGACAAAATATCAACTTTGTAAGGTTAAAAAACAGAAAGAAAAGAGTTCGTGATTTTTCAGTTAATCCTTAGTTTCTCTCTACAAAAGGAAGGAGGAAGCGGCGGAGCGTTGCTAGGAAACCCCGATTTCGGTTGCCATCGACGACGATCCAAGACCTGCACCAGTGAGGGAGGAGCCTCTAGTGATCCTGAAGAGACAGGAAATGACATTGTCAGCCAGAAAAATACTGTTTTGCTATTACACGAGCCGTGTGCACGTCCAGGGGTCGCATCCTTCAAGGTCACGGCGCGACTCGGCTGTTCCGTGCCGAAGGCGCCTTCTAACGCGTCCTTTCATTTCCGAGCAACACAGGAACCAACGGGTGGATCCGTCGTGGGTCAACCCGTTGGTTCATTGAGCGCCGGTGACGAATCGCTTTTCAAAAAGAAAATGGAGGCAAACGCCAAAGACGAAGGATTTGTAAATGCATCAGGTTTCAACTCAGTTGAACAGCTAAGAAAACAAAAGGTTCAAATCTCAAGTCTCTTACAACCTCAATTATTTGCTAAAATACTTCCGTGACATTCGTGATTAGCTAGAGCTCCGTGGGCGGAGGAGGGGCAGGAAGTTAACGAGGCTACAGTCAAGACGTAACGAGCCGGTGACGGAAAGACGGAATCTATCGTAGACGTCTAGTTCTGTTGGCCACTGGTGACAATAAGCTCGAGAATTATTCACTGAGAACATTCATATACTGACATTACATTGAGAATAAGCAGATTCTATTTTTCTGGTCTAGGTCGGAAAATGAATGTGGCGTGAATATCCGAAGATGAGACGAACGAGTGTTTTCGGTCGGTTCACGTTTCGGTTCAACCTGCAGGAGGTTTTCAGCTCATACAAAAAAAGAGCTAATATTAGTTATTCAATTTAATAGTGTTTAAATAAAGTGGATTCCAACACAAAGCTTCAGGACACGTTAAAGGGACCAGGAGCAGGATCCTGGTTTCCTGGGTCTTACCTGTATCTGGGCCGGGTTCCACAGGTAGGGCTGCTGTCTGTAGTATTCTGCTAACGCTGCAGTGTAATCTGGCACTGAACTCTGCTGAGACGACTGACCTGCACACACGAGCACGTTGATCACAGACTGGTTTTAAGCTTGAAGACGACAGATCGAACTTTCACGGCCACATTAGTTCATGTGGTGTTTGTGTCCAGTGCTTTTTCTGGGTTTGGTCTCCACCTCCTGATGGAAACATCAACTCCTAAAACTGCTAAATGCTAAACTATGTTCATGAGCTGCTCGTGAACAGAGGCTTGTGAGGAGCATGTGAGGAGCATGTGAGGAGCATGTGAGGAGCATGTGAGGAGCATGTGAGGAGCATGTCAGGAGCATGTGAGGAACACGTCAGGAACACGTGAGGAACACATGAGGAGCATGTCAGGAACATGTGAGGAGCATGTGAGGAACTTGTGAGGAGCATGTCAGGAACATGTGAGGAGCATGTGAGGAACTTGTGAGGAGCATGTGAGGAGCATGTGAGGAACACGTGAGGAACACGTGAGGAACACGTCAGGAACACGTGAGGAACTTGTGAGGAACATGTCAGGAACATGTGAGGAGCATGTCTGTGGTTCTGTTCATGTTTGAAAACAGCTTCAATGTGAGGATTCAGCTGCTGACTCATCACTACAGTCTCCTCGTCGTTAAACCCGGTTTTCATTTGATGGTTTTATTTAATATTTAGTGTTTAAGAAGCTGTTCTCCTGGTTTATCATCCACCTTCTCTCAGCCGTGGTTCATGTTCTCTATGGTTTGTTAAGAGACAGAAGGTCAGTTGTGTGTCGTACTCTGTTTCTTGTAGTAGTCCTCCCAGGCCTTACTGTAGTCGGTCATCAAGCTCTGGGGCTGGTTCTGCTGACCTACAAACACACAAACACACAAACACAGTCAGTGTGACACTGCAACACTCGCTGCTTTCAGCCTTTCAATGTTTTACCCACGTTAAAAAGTAACAACTTTGAATCACTCAACAAAGCGATCCACGAGGCCGCTGTGGGGGGGGGGGCTGGACTCTGACGGAGACAGGAGGATGCTGTCGAAGTTACATGACGTGCTGGACAATGTCTCCCCCCCCTCCCCATGACGTGCTGGTCAATGTCTCCCCCCCTCCCCATGACGTCCTGGACAATGTCTCCCACCCCCTCATGACGTCCTGGACAATGTCTCCCCCCCCCCTCATGACGTCCTGGACAATGTCTCCCACCCCCCTCATGACGTCCTGGACAATGTCTCCCACCCCCCTCATGACGTCCTGGACAATGTCTCCCCCCCCTCCCCATGACGTGCTGGACAATGTCTCCCCCCCCATGACGTCCTGGACAATGTCTGTCTCCCCCCCCCCCCCCCCATGACGTCCTGGACAATGTCCCCCCCCCATGACGTGCTGGTCAATGTCTCCCCCCCCCCCATGACGTGCTGGTCAATGTCCCCCCCCCCCCATGACGTGCTGGTCAAACACAGGAGCACGCTCAGTGCTGGACTCACGAGACGCGCCACAGGAAGTCCTTCCTGCCTGAGGCCATCCAACTACACAGCTCCTCCCTCCGAGCGTCTGGACTCATTACAATGCCTCCAATATCTGACATATCCATGCTTGCACTAAATACTCAATGTACAGAACGCACATATTGTACATATTCCATATTTTATTTTAATATTCAATTGTAACAAACACAATTTCCCCCTGGGATCAACACAGTATTTCTGATTCTGAAACTTCAGCCAGTTAAATAATACTTCATCAATAATGAAGCTGTGAAATGACATTCAAAGACCTGATGAGTAGAATATATAAGTCTGTTGTTTCCTGCTCACAGCGTACTTGATCTTAAATATGTACAAAATGGTTCCAAACTTTCTCCATAATTACACAACTCAAGAAGAAATAATAAGACTAAGGTCTGTCGCTCATTTAGAATTGAAATGTGAACGTCAGTTCCTCAAGGCTTTAATCTTAAACCCACACTGTGACCTTGACCCCCCCCCCCACAGACACACTGATCAGAACCTGTGAATCCTTCAACCTTCTCCAGACACCGGGAGTGAAACCACTTCAGCAACACTTAGAAATACACTTTTATTGTGTGTGTGTGTGTGCGTTACCAGGGTCTTGTTGTCCAGGGTTCTGCCAGCTCGTCTGGTAGGTGTTTCCCCAAACTCCAGTCAGGAAGGTCTGACCACTGCCGCAGCTGCACACAGACACACAACAGGTCAGATTCAGGTCAGACTTGAAAATCAGTTGAGCTCAGTTTAATCTGGATCTGGTTTGAAGAGTGATGCTAAGGTTAGCAGTGCTAGCAGCAGCAGACTACTAACGTCTACGTGTGTGTGTGTGTGTGTGTGTGTGTGTGTGTGTGTGTGTGTGTGTGTGTGTGTGTGTGTGTGTGTGTGTCTTACTTCTGGTGTGTAGCGGGGCCCTGGGTGAAAGGACTGAAGCCAAAACCCCCATTGCTCATGATACCTGAACCCTGGAGGAGAGAGAGTTTCTCAATTTATATCACATTAAATATGACTTCACTCATATATATATATATATATGTTAATTCATCTGTTTTATAGGTGATGAGGAATCAAACACTGACACTAAACTGTCTCTGACACGTGAAACTTTAAATGAAAGTAGACCTGGTGTTTGTTTCTGGTGTGATCAGCTGTGCAAGGTGTGTGTTGGTGTGTGTTGGTGTGTGTTGGTGTGTGTTGGTGTGTGTTGGTGTGTGTTGGTGTGTGTTGGTGTGTGTTGGTGTGTGTTGGTGTGTGTTGGTGTGTGTTGGTGTGTGTTGGTGTGTGTTGGTGTGCGTCGGTACAAAGCGCAGGTTGGTGTCATGGTGGCTCGTTTACCCCGATCTTGTCGTCTATGAGCTGACGGGCCAGGTCCATCTGCTGGGCGGAGCCTCTGATGGTGAAGACTCGGGCATTGGGGTCGGTGGAGGGGGGGGGGTTCCTCTGAAGCTCCACGTGAGCTCCAGACTGCTGGTTGATACTCTTAATGGTTTCACCTCCTACACACACAAGTTCAGTAATTCCACATAATGTAAAGCATTATGGCAACAAAATAAATGTGCTTTTACTTTGGAGAAATTGCTTAACAGGAAGTGGTTTTGTGAATGTGTTGGACATGACGGATCAGCGCTGTCAGTCTGATATGGTTAAATTATAAATATTATATGATAATTATAAACACGATCTGTTGGTTTTGACCCAGTTCACTGCTGTAGTTTATCAGAGGACCTAAAAGAAGACAAGCTGCCCCGCCCACTCTGACGACAGGCTTTTATACGTTCTCATTAATATTGAACGTATCATGTGTTCACATCAAAGTCAACACTGAACTTCACTGGACCTTTAACAACGTGTCACTGAAGAAGATGAGACGGACAGAATCAGTAGATAGAAATATACAAGAATAAGGTCCCTGTGACCTTTGACCTCTGAAATCTAATCATGTCAATCAGTTCATTCACAGGACAAGATGTTTAATGTCTTTAATAAAACATCTTTAAATGATCAGCTGTTTGACAACACAATCATTATTTCTGACACGTTCACTAAATAATGAATCAAATAATTATCTGACTCATCAAATATTATTCCACAGAATAATGACTAATAATGTTATACTGTTAAATCTAATCTACTGTCGTCTAATCCGGTTTCTATTTACACCAAATTTGAGTTGTTTTTAAATGAAACATGATTCTGTTTCACGCCGAGCCAGCTGGCCTCATTAAGTGCACGTGTGTACACGCACACGCACACACACACACACACAGTACCAAACAACCAGCGAACAAGCTTTTTTCTTCCTTAGTTTGAGACATGGAGAATTTAAAAACAGATTTGTTCATCTTCAGATTGATCATTGTAATTAGTGTTATAACTGTAAAATGTTTTCATGCTCTAATGTTCAGAAAACATCACTTTCCATTGAGTGTCCATTACTCAGCACAACGTCTGCTCTGATTGGTCAGCTGTCCGCCTCAGCGCTCGCTTTAGATGGCAGAATCAGGGCCCGTATCAGACTAGTGAGCCGAGTATCACGCCAACGTGCAGGCTGAGACACACATTGGTCCTCCTACCTTTGCCGATAACCAAGCCACACTTGTCCGCAGGGATGGTGTAGGTCACTTCCTGTAGGGGGCCTGGAGAGCCCATAGTCCAGTCACTGCGACCTCTGACCCTCCCGCCCCGCAGGGCCGAGCCAAAGCCATCACGCTCCTACAAGTACGGCAACGATTCAAAATACAATGTTTACACTCAACATCTGTATGTGTGTGAATGTATGCATGTGTGTGTGTGTGTGTGTGTGTGTGTGCGTGTGTGTTACCTGTGCGGTCTGGATGAGCTCATTGATGAGGTGGACAGCGTGCTGACAGCGGTCTGGTTGTCCCATCACCATGGCAACACGCTCTGGACTGATGCCATCATCTAGGACAGACGAAGAGGTCAGAGGTCAGAGACGCTGTCAGAAACAGTTTTAATCTAAATGAAAGCTGAAGGCAGCGCTGGCCGGGTCCTCGCAGTCTGCACACGTCGGGTTGGGCTGCGGTTGTTGGTTGACAGCTTGGTTTTGTGTTACGTGTTGCACAGTGCATGAAGGAGTTACAGGTCACATCCTGTTGACGTGTACTTGCTGTTGCTAGTAGGAGGGGCTATGATTATGTTGAATTTTGATATATATATATATATGGTCATGCTAGATCATCAAACATGTGATCTCTTGTGCAGATTGGACAATGTAGTCAAATTAGTGGAACTTCCTGTTTCATGGCGATATGGCCACGGGCCAACACTTTCATATTCGTGGTTGTTTGTTTGCACTGATCAAATTACAAGTTGATATCGTTATTCTGTAGTTCATTAAGCAAATAGCAAAAAACAAACAAATCCAACTTCCTGATCTATTCCAAGACAGTCTGAACATGATACATACGCATACCGATTTTCATACATTCATAGATTTCCCTCGGGATCAATAAAGTATCTATCGATCCAACCATCTGTTGGTGAAATGTGCCGCTGGGACTGCTTCATTGAAATTTCTTAGGGGGCGCTATGGGGCCATCAACTGTATATGTAATACACATCGACATTCGCTTGTCACCTGCTCTAAACTGGATTACACTGGTGTAAACCGGATTACACTGGTGTAAACAGACCTGCTTTAAACTGGATTCGAACTCCTGCATCATTCTGGATTTTCTTGATCATTTCTCCATTTCTGCCGATCACAATTCCAACAGCAAACCTGGGAACTGGAACCTGAAAGAACACAGAGGACGAATCTGTTAATATGAAGCTACAGGAGACTGGTGTGTGTGTGTGTGTGTGTGTGTGTGTGTGTGTGTGTGTGTGTGTGTGTGTGTGTGTGTGTGTGTGTGTCTCTCGTACGTCCAGGTTGGTTCCTCCCAGTCGAGCACTGAAGTCGTTGCGTCCTGACCTGAAATCTCCGTCCTTCTCCCTGATCACCTCCAACACCAACTCCCTCGCCGCCTGAGGAACGAGACAGGATGAGTCACGTCAGTCGTGGTGTGTGTGGTGTGTGTGTGTGTGTGTGTGTGTGGTGTGTGTGTGTGTGTGTGTGTCTTCAGGGACATAAGGACACTGATACTGCGACTTGTGGGTTTGGATGAATTTATTGCAACAGGATGGAAGAAAAGAAAGACGACAGCATCTTGATCTCTGGGTGAAACTGACACAGCTGCTTGACTCACCAGAACCAGAGGAACCAGAGGAACCAGAGGAACCAGAGGAACCAGAGGAACCAGAGGAACCAGAAGAACTGGGAGTTGTTTAAGAAATTATACTTGTCTATTAAATGGATCACATATCGAATACCTTACTCATAGCATCATTATGAATTTGCACGTATAATTTTGGGAGTAGATGTTTATGTGATCTAGTAGAAATTAATCTTCAGTTAAAATAGAGAATAGTGACTCTAGTGCATTCAACTGAGAGGATTTGAGATTTAAGAATTATTATTGTGTGCCAAGTAAGAGGTTGTATGTTTAATTAAACTGGTTACGTTACATAAATAACTTGTTTTTAAAGAATTTGATAGTGTTGTAGAATGTGTCCTGATTTGAACTGACAGTCTCTCTGTGGCAGACGCATTAAACCTTGTGGTGTAGTAAGGAGGCGTCGCCCTGAGCAGGTCCAGCGTGACTGGGCATTAACTGATTTACAGCTTCTCTGGAAATAATGCAAGAATTCTGATCTGTTGGAGTTTGTTGCGTCGCAGTTTCAGTCTCTTCTTGTGTCTCACAGCCGATTACATCTACCGCTGTCGGTCGCTTCCAGTGCAAGTAGGAAATGTCGGCCTCCACTCTCACTTTACCCGACTTTGTTAGGGGGCGTATCAGACACGCACGCCATGGGGCTAGTCTGACACGCCCCCTTCACAGATGAAAACAGTGCGTCGTCCGGACTAGTGACGAGGCGTCCTCACAAGTTTAGACAAACATGTGCGTACCTGCACTTTGTACGGGTCTCCAGAGATACGAAGAGGTTTGTCGGCTCCTGTCGGCATCGGACCGTCCTGGATCATCATCATCTTTACTCCCGCTCGCTCCTGTACACACACACACACACACACACACACACACACACACAAACACAGCGTCAGAGATTGAAGGGACGGACACATCGGGGGGGGGGGGGGCGTCGCTGCGTTCCAGCAAACTCTACCTGCAGCTGTTTGATGGTGTCTCCTCCTCGGCCAATCACCAGCCCCACCTTACTGGCCGGGATCAGCATCTCCTGCACAGAGGCCCCGCCCTCCCCTTCGCCATGGAAACCTGGACCGTTTCTACAGCGGTCCACGATCTGGATCAGCAGCCGCTTCGCCTGCCTATGAACCAACACACACAGTTCAGAAGCAGGTGGCAGTGAGGAGGAGGTGTTCTGGAATGAGGAGGAGTAGAAACTCACTCGATGCTCTCTGGAGTTCCAGTCAGAGAACACGGCCGCTCCATCAGACCTCCACTGTCTGCACACACACAAACACACACACACACACACACACAACACACAACGGTGAGTCACAGTTGACCAGCAGCAAATTTTTTTTGAACCAATCAGAAAAGAGAAGCAGTTGTTTATTTCAACCTAATGAGAAATAAACTTTTCCTTTTACATGTTTGAAAAAAAAAATATATATATATATATATATATCAGAATTGTGCAAACGTTTTAGACAATTTTAAATGATTAGTGTCATCTACATCAGCCTCATCAGGAGGCGTCTGATTGGACGAATGCGTCCTTCCATCCCAGAACAACGGAGGTTCCACTGGGTGGATCCTTGGGCCCAAACTATCCCGGAGGACCGACCGTTTCTCAATGAGGTGATGACACCAGAAAGATGTATACTATCAGTCTGCAACTCACTTTACTTCAGGGTCTGAAACTTTGCACAGGACTGGACAAGTTCACTCTTCAGCAGCAATAACAGAATAAACCACAGAGGCATTAGAAATGTTTTATTGTGGAGGGGAAGAACAGGAAGTCGACAGTCCCTCAGTCTTACCAGCGGCGATCTGGATCTTGCAGCCGGACTCCAACTGGATCCTGGTGATTTGTTCTCCTCCTCTACCAATAACTAGAGGAGCAGGAAGAACAAAGGTTATCACCTCTTCACATGTTCCTGTACGGGTTCTACCTCGGGGGAGAGGGTTCTACCTCGGGGGAAAGGGGTTCTACCTCGGGGGAAAGGGTTCTACCTCAGGGGGGAAAGGTTCTACCTCGGGGGAAAGGGTTCTACCTCAGGGGGGAAAGGTTCTACCTCAGGGGGGAAAGGGTTCTGCCTCGGGGGAAAGGGTTCTACCTCGGGGGGAAAGGGTTCTACCTCGGGGGAAAGGGTTCTACCTCGGGGGAAAGGGTTCTACCTCGGGGGGAAAGGGTTCTACCTCGGGGGAAAGGGTTCTACCTCGGGGGAAAGGGTTCTACCTCGGGGGAAGAGGTTCTACCTCGGGGGAAAGGGTTCTACCTCGGGGGGAAAGGGTTCTACCTCGGGGGAAAGGGTTCTACCTCGGGGGGGAAAGGGTTCTACCTCGGGGGGGAAAGGGTTCTACCTCGGGGGGGAAAGGGTTCTACCTCGGGGGGAAAGGGTTCTACCCCCGGGGGGGAAAGGGTTCTACCTCGGGGGAAGAGGTTCTACCTCGGGGGAAGAGGTTCTACCTCGGGGAAGAGGTTCTACCTCGGGGGAAAGGGTTCTACCTCGGGGGGAAAGGGTTCTACCTCGGGGGAAAGGGTTCTACCTCGGGGGGGAAAGGGTTCTACCTCGGGGGGAAGGCTTCTACCTCGGGGGGGAAAGGGTTCTACCTCGGGGGGAAGGCTTCTACCTCGGGGGAAAGGGTTCTACCTGGGGGGAAAGGGTTCTACCTGGGGGAAGAGGACAGAATAAACCACAGAGGCATTAGAATGTTTTATTGTGGGGGGAAGAACAGGAAGTCGACGTCCTCAGTCTACCAGCGGCGATCTGGATCTTGCAAGCCGGACTCCAACTGGATCCTGGTGATTTGTTCTCTCCTCTACCAATAACTAGAGGAGCAGAGAACAAAGGTTAGCACCTCTTCACATGTTCCTGTACATGTTCTACCTCAGGGAAAGGGTTCTACCTCGGGGGGAAGGGTTCTACCTCGGGGGAAAGGGTTCTACCTCGGGGGGAAGGGTTCTACCTCGGGGGAAGGGGTTCTACCTCGGGGGAAGGGGTTCTACCTCGGGGGAAGGGGTTCTACCTCGGGGGAAAGGGTTCTACCTCGGGGGAAAGGGTTCTACCTCGGGGGAAGAGGTTCTACCTCGGGGGAAAGGGTTCTACCTCGGGGGAAAGGGTTCTACCTCGGGGGAAAGGGTTCTACCTCGGGGGAAAGGGTTCTACCTCGGGGGAAAGGGTTCTACCTCGGGGGAAAGGGTTCTACCTCGGGGGAAAGGGTTCTACCTCGGGGGAAAGGGTTCTACCTCGGGGGAAAGGGTTCTATAATCAGATTGAAGGTTCTACTTGAGCAAGTACATCAGACTAATTCAAAAAGGTTCAGGTTGTTTAAATCCATCTAAAATAGCTTTGCAGTCAATAAGATATTATTGTGTTTATGATAGTGTATTAAAGCATGTTTGTTTACTCTATTTTTATGCTTAGAAATAGATTGATAGCGTCGGAATGAAATATAAAGTTTTACAGTCAGCGACAAAAATTTGTTTGTACTAAATTTGTAAAGATTTTTGCAGCTTTGACTTGTACAGTGTGTGTGTGTTTGCATTAACTGAATTAACATTGTGCGTTAGTTACGTGTGTGCACGTTAAGACTGGATCACGCTGCTTGTTTACTGTGTGTTCCGTTTCTTTCTTGTACGAAATGTTTCAAACCCACTTCAGAAAAGTGTTAAGGTTCCAGAGGTTTGCAGCAGAAAGTCCAGAGCTCCGTCTTCCTACCTCCTCAGGTCTCAGGAGGAGGTAGAAGACAGAGCTCCGTCTCCTACCTCCTCAGGTCTCAGGAGGAGGTAGGAGACAGAGCTCCGTTCTATCGCTAGGTAGGAACGACTCCTCTCCTGACTCGCTGAGGAGGTAGGAGACAGAGCTCCGTCTCCTACCTCCTCAGGTCTCAGGAGGAGGTAGGAGACAGAGCTCCGTCTCCTACCTCCTCAGGTCTCAGGAGGAGGTAGGAGACAGAGCTCCGTCTCCTACCTCCTCAGGTCTCAGGAGGAACATGTTAGAGGAACATGTTCACATTCTGCTCTCTTATTATTTTGAATTACCTTTTAACAGGATTGATTTAAAAAATATCTCAAATAACTTAGACCGCCGTAAGAAATATTTAGTTCATGTTTTTATATTTACAAATGTTTGGGATCAATATGATATTGATGTATAATTTTAATTCATAACACAATTTCAGTTTCAAATATTCAGCTCCCTTCAAACCTGCAATCTGATTGGACGAGGAAGCCCTGAATACACCTGACCAGCAGGTGTCTGAAAGGTCAGAGGTCATACTCACTGAAACCCACCATCCTGTCAGGGACCTTGTAATCCTCTGTGATTACCCTGCTGCAACACAAACACACACACACACACACGTCAACAACCAGGTCACTCTGAAAAGACACAACAACACTGTGTGTGTCAATAAGTGATTATGTTGATGCAGACTGTAACACACACACACACACACGCACACACACACACACACACACGCACACACACGCGCACACACTGAATGTCATTATCTGTGCAGCCCTGCGTTGTGTGAGATCGATACGACCTGCTGCTCGTACCTTTGGTGCCCCATGGCAGCGAGCTGGTTACCTACTGAGAGACAGAGACACGATGAAGCAGATTAAAACTGGTCCGAGTAGAAGGCCGTTGAGGTGATGGGCGGTTAGCAAGGTGTTGAGGAGCCTGGAGTGACACCAGTCGGGCTTTGGAACGGGCTGCGCTGGTTGTTCACACGCTGGTTTGGCCCGAGTGGCCTCTTATTCACAGACAGATGTTTTTTAGGTAGTAAACACTTATTATCACGACACGGCTACAAAGCTACATAAGAGTGTGGATACCTGACCCCAACCCATGTCCAGATTCTGATTTAATGTTTGATATATATTTGGGTTTCATCACGTTGGCTGACCTGATGTTTTTATAGCAGCTTCAGACCTGAGCTCCTCAGTTCTCTGGATCTTCTCTGGAGGATCAGACTCAGTTTGTCTTCCTCCTCCTGAGCTCCTGTATAAAGTCCAGATCCAGGAGCAGTGTGACCACAGCAGAGGATCTGTGTTCAGTTGTGAAACACAAACTCTGGAGAAGCTCTGGAGACGAGTCTCTGGATTTGACCTGGAGCTCAGGTCTGAAAACTGCTTATGATGGACACGTGGAAGGTTTTAGATCAGGTGGAGTTTTCTGAATCAGATTACACGTCGTACATCACATTAGAACGTTTTAGCGCAGGTTACAGGTTCTTGGTCCTGTGGGAGTTTTCGTTCAGGTGGAATATTGTGGGTCAGGTAAAACGACAAAGTGAAAATGTCCTGTTGGTTAAGTTGTGACCCTCACCTCCGTCCTCTCCTGGTCGTTTCTGTCCAGGGTAGTACAGCGAGGGCTCAACACTTCCTGAGGAGCTGTTGAGGTGGGACATGGCTTCTCCGCCCATTTTACCCACCATCTGAAACAGAGGAAACAGCTGTAACACCTGGATGTTAGAGACCACTTGTGTTTTCATTTAAAACTTAATCCACCTCTGTCCACACTAACTCATCTGAAAACACACGTCACATGACCATTCACATACACTGGTCATGTGATGTAGACAGGAAGTAGATTGTTTACCCTATAGTTGGGTGCTTAGTTACAGAAGGGATTTATTTTCTTATGATGAGAATCTGCATCATCGTTTACTAAAGTCTCAGTTTCTGTTCGCCCTGACAATCTTCATCACGCACTTTCCTCACCATAAACACACAAGTGCTTTGACTGACGCTCGCTGTCAATCATATCTATAGCGCAACGCAAGAAACATTTCTGGCTCCAGGGACCGGATGTTGCATCAGGCTAAACCTAGCGATAAAAGTGCTAACCCTAACTAGGGTGTGAGGGACCGCAGTCATGTGATGCCGACCTCGGGACTGAGGTCCACTAGGGTCCATTACAGTATCAGTGTCACTGTCAGTAGCTTTCTGCTCCTCTCTGTGTCGGTCGTTCACGCTGCGCCAACCAGATGATCAGTGTCAATATGGTGGCGACAAACAAATCAGCGTTTAAACTGAAGCGAGTCAGAGAGGCGGTAATATGCTGACACTCTGAACCTAGAAGCCTTACTGCTCAATTCAGATTGTATATAGCTAATGTAGTAAATTGTGGCCGGTATCAGACTCCAAAGTGAAGTGGTCACGGCCCTGATGTGACCCGCATGCGCAGAAGAAGAGCAAGACGTATCCCGCAGCACTTTGTGTACGGAAGGAAAAGTCGGTCATAGACACAGAGGCCACAGACGGGAGCGTTTTCAGTTCAATTTTTCTCTTGATACTTTCAAACAGCTGGTTACAACAGCTTGAATTTCCTTCGGGATTAATAAAGTATTTATCTATCTATCTATCTGTTACGATACGACCCCTCAAGTTTGCATGTACAGACGTGTCACCCCAAATACTTAGGAGGCCTAAAACCCCCGTCCCTCCACTGACGACCTCCTTATCTATTCAATGCACAATATTCACATTAATATCAATTCATATTTACAGCATCTGTTCAGTGCACAATATTTAGCTTCAGTTCCACAACATGTTCTGCAGAGGAGCTGCTGCTGCACAATGTGTTCAATGGGCTTTGATTTGAATATGGTCATAAATATGACTTTGTATGAAAGAAGTCCCTTGTACTCAATTAAACATACTTACATACGGTTCGTCTGCAAATCACATAATCCCTTTTAACAGAAAATGGATCCCGTCACAAACCTGGAGTGCTTTTATTTTGAAACGCACACAGAAAGTGGTTTTAACATTTTAAAATGCACGTTTGTGACATAAGTTCAAAAGATAAATATTCAAACTCAGGTGAAAGATCATTTTCTCTGTTTAATCTTCTGTAAAACACAACGTTCATCTGTCTATGACACAAACGTATTACAACACTTCCCGAACCCATTTCAAAGTAAAAGCACTCCAGCGTTTCACTTTCTGAATCCGTTCATTTGATCTCACGGGGCTTTGATTGTTATCGACAGACCGGGAGGTGCGGGTCTGCCGCTCCGCCGCCGGTAACCGACACGCTGCCGTGTGAACAACAGACAACCGACACAGACAACCGACACACAGCTGATCTGCGGCGAGACGCAGCAGTGAGTCCAGAGATCGACAGTGAAGACTGCGAGATCGACCGGTAGATCGCGATCGACGGGTTGGCGACCACTGATCTAGAGTGATGTAAAAGTTGCATTTAATTCCGATACGGGTCACATGACTGTTTAGACTGAGCTCGCATTTCATTTGGACTAATTTAAAGGTTCAATTCATTTGGTTTGCCAAGCGATGAACCTCAGAAGGTTCCTCAGGGAACGTTTAGTTAATTTCCAACAACAGAACAAAACAGTTCTTTACTTTCTGCATTTCAACATTTCAGAAAACACCTCCCTGCAGTCGCTCGTGTTTTCTCCCACAGCCACGGACTGGACCAGCAGCACCACACGGTTTCTTGATTTACGTGTAAATGTGTGGAAGTGGTTCTGGATAAGTTGACGGCGTCGAGCTGCTGAATGAAGTTTACTGGAGTCTGGTTTTCTGGCAGCGAGTCAGAAACATCGACAGTGTTCTTCACAAGTGTTCAGGTTTTTCTTGTCTGTCTATAGACGACAGTCACTGAGTCAACAGCCTGTTGACAGCCATTAGCTTTGAGCTGCACGCTGACCTCACCTTGGCTGAAGCGCACACGCACACACACACACACACACGCACACACCACAGGAAAGTAACCTTGAATATCTCCATGATAAAGAGAAGCAGAGAAAAGAGCCGTAGTAAAACCAGCGCAGACACAAATATACAATACACACTGCTCTCAGTGAACAAACGCACACCTGACAACATGACACAATTACTGCTCTGACAATGACTGACAGTACACGACTGCAGCTTGTATCACTTTAAATCATTCACTCCACACAGGGGAACCTGCAGGGACGTCCCGGGAGGCAAACCAAGCGCTCCTGAATTCCACATGTAACCGTCTCTGCAAACAACGATCGAGTCACAGCCTCCTGATGTGATTAGTATTGACATGTGTAAATCAAATATCTTTATGAAAACATTAATCCTATACACAATTTATTAGAGCTGGACTCGTTTATCAGCTGGAGTCTTTCACAGAAATATCAGTATCAGTGTTTGTTTGCAGATATAAAAACTTAATTTACAGAATAAATGTCGATTTGTCGATTTTTATATGCGTGTTATATTTGTTAAGATTATGGTTAATTCTGTGTTTTATTCACTGATCTTATTGACTTCAGTCAGAAATGATTAAATCGTCATTGCAACCATGAAAAGCTGATATGACCGCGCTGCATAAAAGCTCAATATTATCATTATCAACTTTTTTTCAGAGTTGAAACTATTAGTGGATTAATTTTAAAAAGTCTATTAAAATAATAAAAGTTCTCTGTATATGGAATGTTCAGATTTATTGTTGTTCATTTTATGTCTGATTGAAGTGGAAATGATTAAATTGAAACATGAAGACGTCGCATTCTGTATTTTAAATTCATTATTTAAATCTTTGTCACTTTGAAAAAGACGAGGTACTTTTGGGGATTTTTTTTCTTCAAATAATCCAGATGATATAATGTAGAGTACTGTAGAGTACTGTGAGTACTGTAGAGTACTGCACCAGAAGCTGCTGATGCTGCTAGTACTACCATCATGGTGTTACCATGGCAACAAATGAAGCTTCATTCATCTTCTCCATTCAAACAGAAAGACCACCCCCCCAACCGAGAACACACCGTCAGACACCGTCTACAAACCAATCAGAGTCAAGTACAGGTAGACTCCGCCCACATAGGTGATGACGACAGGACGTATTTCAGACAAAACTCTTTAGTCCCTAAACTACAATGTGAAACCAAAACTTAATTTTTTTTAACACCAGTCAGATGTATTGATTATCTAAATAAGTCTTGTGATGGAATATTTCAGCCTCGCCGGAGGTTTTCTGATTATAACTCAAGACACAGAAAATAACAACTTCACTAAAAAAAGACCTCAAAGTGAAGTTAAACCAGAGACCAGAATGACGGGAACGACCTGACTAAGAACTGAACCACTGACGTGTTCCTGACGTGTTCTGGAGGTTCTGCATGTGAGAACAAATGTCAGAGGTCCGACTCGTTCACACAGGAACATGTGGGGAACATCCAGGCGAGGGGCGGAGCCTGTAGAGCAGCAGGAGGCCGGACATGACGTATAAACTCTGCTGTGGAAAGATCAGTGTTGTTGTTTACAGCTCGTCCACACCGGCGTCGGCCCTCAGCACCAGAAGATCTGGAACCTCCTCGTGTTTCCAAGTGGACGTCTTCGTCTTCTACGTGTCCGGCTCCTCTTCTTCATCCTGAGATGTTTGTGTTCTTCCAGTTTCACGTCCGTCACGTGTTAGAAACCTCGTCCACACGTCCACTCGCTCACTGTAAACATGATCACATGACCTCTGCAGCAGAGGTAACACGTCACTTCCTGTCTCTGTCTGCTGCCCCCCCTCTCACCTGAACCAGGAGGAGGATCTGCTGCTGAGTTGTTCAGCTGTGAAACACAAACTCTGGAGAAGCTCTGGAGACGACTCTCTGGACTTTCCCCACAGGTCATGTCTGAAAACAGCTTCACAGAACCTCAGGACAATGAGTTCGGCGTTTGTCGGGAAACAGATTCAGAGACTTTTGAAAATGTCCACACATTTGATCGTGTTTGTTTGCATGAACCAAACTTCAGGCCCGGAGATGAATCCACTCAAACTGGATTCATCTCCGGGCCTGAAGTTTGGTTCATACAAACAGATTTCAGCAGATAGACGGAGCCAGTGTTGAACATGAGCACGCACATACACACTGTGTGTGTGTGTGTGTGTGTGTGTGTGTCTATAGGCGCAGACACAACACACACATACACACTGTGTGTGTGTGTGTGTGTGTGTGTGTGTGTGTGTGTGTGTGTGTGTCTATAGGCGCAGACACACCTCCCTCAGCTGTATATGGTTGTGAAGCTGTTGCATAACGTCAGCCTACTTTCAAACCAACTTACAGTAAACAGCAACCTATAAGGGGGGGGGGGGGGGTTCAGCTCTCATTTTAGCACTCATTATACTTCATAGTGCCCCCCCCCCCCCCACACACACACACACACACACGGTGCAGGGGGGGTAGTTAGTACAACAGGTTGCCTCCTGCCTCAGTGACACGTGTGGCCAAACTTCTGTCCTGCTCCTACCCCCCCACACACACCACCTCCACTACCGACCACTGCCACCCCCCACCCCGGTCCCAGTGCGCTCCCCTCGGGATGACAGCTCCACAAAGTGCCCTAAAGTCCCCCCGGGCCCGTGTCAGGCCGGGCAAAGTGCGCGGAACCCGGCCGCGAGTCCAACTTGTGGCCGCGTCCCGAGCTAGTTAGCATGCTAGTGTGTGTGAGTGTTGACGGAGCATAAGTTCGAGCAGCAGCAGCTCAACACGGGAGAATTCGAATAAAAGTGCTTTGGCTCGATCCAAACGACCCGGTTCGGCCCGGAATGTGTGTGTGCCGAGCCCCGCTGGAGTTGTTACCTGCCGGGCCCTCTGTAAAACATCGGCCAGGCCGTCTGCCTTCAGCCCCGGCTGGTTCATCGAGGCCTGTCCCTGCACCAGCTCCGCCATCATAGCGCCACAAGCTAGCCGTTAGCTGTTAGCAGGATTAGCTCGAGCTGCTAGCTGAGCTGAAGCTGCCGTCGGAGAGCGCGTCGAGGAGAGAGGTCTCACTCCACGGCTTTTTCAGCAACCGCAAAGAAGCAAATAACCCATAATCCTCAGCGGTCATTTGAACACAGATTGGATGTTCACTGGTTTTTAACCATTAAGCTTCATCAGTTATATTCATGTTCACATCTGGAGAACATCTGTTTATGTCCCTGACAAATGCAAATAACCTACAAATCACAGTTTGTCATCTGCCAGGTTCAGAAGTATGAACTAATTAATTTAACACACGAATAAACTCAGATAAAAGTACAGGAGATTTATCAGTTAAACATACACACAATACCTGAAGTCTTTATCAATGACATTTCAATTAATCAATTACTTCATGAACTGAACATTTATTTGCAACTAGTTTGATGATTCGTGGATTTTCAGTTTTTTTATAGGTTGATGTTTTTCACTATTTCGTGATGTTTTTTCCTGTGATCGTAAGATTTATTGATAATCAAGAATGAAATCATCTCTAAATCTCATTAAAGATTGATTAGGGTGATTTGATTTCTGTTTATATTTGATTTCTTGACTCAACAATGGTTTTGTTCAGTGTTTGTGAACACAAACATCAAACACCATTGATTTCTATTGTAAAGATGTTTAAATTCGAATCATGTGGATTCATTATTTACACTATTATTGTTTCTTTAATTTCTGTCTTCAGGTTGTTGGTTTTAATGTTTTACAGTGTTTCCTTTTCTAACGACAGAGTGAGTCATTGCTTCCGTAGAGGATCTCTGCCGCTGCTCAGCTGTTGGCGATGCTCTGTTTCCGCTTCCGCGTCCAGTCACGTGTTGCAGCCAGCGCCACAGGTGGACGGGTGAGTTTGAGGAGCGATCTGCGTGACGTCACTGTGACCTTTGACCTCGGTGACCTCGGCATTGATTCTCTTTATTTAAAAAGTTACAGAAAAATGAATAAAGTTTGGTCAAATCTCACATTATTTATTATTGATTCTCATTCACTATATATATATATATATATATATATATAATATGTGTGTGTGTATATATATATATATATAAGTATATATATAAGTATATATATATATATATAGTGAATATGTGTGTGTGAGAGAGAGAGAGACAAAAATCCCATATGGTCCAACAAACGGGATCCCCCCCATCATTAACAATACACACACACACACACACACACTGACTACACACACACACACACACTGACTACACACACACACACACACACAGACACACACACACACACACACACACACACACCACAGTGGGTCTTTAATGCCACTTAAGGCTGTTAGTGTTTCCTGTTGATGTCCAACAACAGGCTTTTCACAAGCCATCATTTTCCACTCTGCAGACCTCTTTACACACACACACACACACACACACACACACACACACACACACACACACACACACACACACACACACACACACACACACAGACACACACACACACACACACACACACGTTTGTATTTGATAGACAAGCGCACACAGTAATGTGTTCATTAAAATGGTCTGAAGATGGCGACATGATGAAAGAGGAACTGAAGAGAATCTGATGTTGTGACCTTCACAGAAGTCTCGTGTCCAACCTGAAGAACAGTGACTGACGACCTGTCTGCCTGTCGTCCTGCTGTCTGTGGTCTGTTGTCTGTGGTCTGTTGTCTGTGGTCTTGTTGGTCTGTGGTCTTGGTCTGGGCGCTGTTGTGTTGGTGGGACCTGTGTTGGGTGTGAGAACCCTCGCAGCACTGGTGTGTGTTTAGAAGCATCCTCAGCAAGTTCTTCCCTGTCCACTGGTGTACGGTGTCTTCACAGGTGATCCTGTGTGAAGTTGTACGTTGACACACCTGTTTCACACCTGTTGTACTGACACACCTGTCGTCTGTCTGATCACACCTGTCTGTCTGTCTGATCACATCGATCCTGTCTGTCTGTCTGATCACATCTGTCTGTCTGATCACATCTGTCTGTCTGTCTGATCACACCTGTCTGTCTGTCTGATCACACCTGTCTGTCTGATCACACCTGACTGTCTGTCTGATCACACCTGTCTGTCTGTCTGATCACATCTGTCTGTCTGATCACACCTGACTGTCTGTCTGTCTGATCACACCTGACTGTCTGTCTGTCTGATCACACCTGTCTGTCTGTCTGATCACATCTGTCTGTCTGATCACCTGACTTCGCTCTACATGCAAATAAACACCAACATCATTACCGCTTTGGGAAATGATGTTGGTGTTTATTGTGGATTACAAAATTCTCACAGATTTAACTTTTCTATCGCAACATAATTCAGAATATCATCCACCTCACACCTGTCTGTCTGATCACACCTGTCTGTCTGTCTGTCTGATCACACCTGTCTGTCTGATCACACCTGTCTGTCTGTCTGTCTGTCTGATCACACCTGTCTGTCTGTCTGTCTGATCACATCTGTCTGTGTGATCACACCTGTCTGTCTGATCACACCTGTCTGTCTGTCTGATCACACCTGTCTGTCTGTCTGATCACATCTGTCTGTCTGATCACACCTGTCTGTGTGATCACACCTGTCTGTCTGATCACATCTGTCTGTCTGATCACACCTGTCTGTCTGTCTGATCACATCTGTTTGTCTGATCACACCTGTCTGTCTGTCTTTCTGTCTGTCTGTCTGATGACACCTGTCTGTCTGATCACACCTGTCTGTGTGATCACACCTGTCTGTCTGATCACATCTGTCTGTCTGTCTGATCACACCTGTCTGTCTGTCTGTCTGTCTGTCTGTCTGTCTGATCACACCTGTCTGTCTGTCTGATCACACCTGTCTGTCTGTCTGATCACACCTGTCTGTGTGATCACACCTGTCTGTCTGATCACACCTGTCTGTCTGTCTGATCACACCTGTCTGTCTGTCTGATCACATCTGTCTGTCTGATCACACCTGTCTGTGTGATCACACCTGTCTGTCTGATCACATCTGTCTGTCTGATCACACCTGTCTGTCTGTCTGATCACATCTGTTTGTCTGATCACACCTGTCTGTCTGTCTTTCTGTCTGTCTGTCTGATGACACCTGTCTGTCTGATCACACCTGTCTGTGTGATCACACCTGTCTGTCTGATCACATCTGTCTGTCTGTCTGATCACACCTGTCTGTCTGTCTGTCTGTCTGTCTGTCTGTCTGATCACACCTGTCTGTCTGTCTGATCACACCTGTCTGTGTGATCACACCTGTCTGTCTGATCACATCTGTCTGTCTGTCTGATCACACATATATATATATATTACATATACACAGACATTTATACACATATTAAATATACACAGTGAGTATACAGATGAGAACAGCAACATGTTCAGGGTTGAATGAAACAGAATATATATAATACTTTAAATCATTTCACTTCACTACATTGAGTCAATACTGTTTAAAAAAACACAGAAATTATCCACATGATTACACAACACAGACACACACAGACACATATACACACACATACCCACACACACACACACACACACCCTTTTAGTTCATGGACCATTTGACTCTAATAGCCCTGCGACCCCCCGCTGGGTTCTGCAATGAGATGCATCGACACACACACACACACACACACACACACACAACACCGCGACAACACGCACACCAACACACACACACACACACACACCCCACCCAACACACACCACACACCACACGCCACGGCACACGCACACGCACAGACACACACACGCACGCGCACACACACACACACAACAACACACACACACACACACTCACATTCACACACAGACTGAGCTGCTGCAGACATTCAACAATAGAACAGAAATGTGGCCAGAAGTATGTGGACATGTGTGATCAGACAGACAGGTGTGATCAGACAGACAGATGTGATCAGACAGACAGGTGTGATCAGACAGACAGGTGTGATCAGACAGACAGGTGTGATCAGACAGACAGATGTGATCAGACAGACAGACAGACAGACAGACAGACAGGTGTGATCAGACAGACAGGTGTGATCAGACAGACAGGTGTGATCAGACAGACAGGTGTGAGTATTACTGCAGGCTGCTGCTTTTAGACGACTCATTACTGTGACCTCCTGTCGACTGAATCCATTACAGAGACACGCTGGAGACACGCTGGAGACACGCTGGAGACACGCTGGAGACACGCTGGAGACACGCTGGAGACACGGCAGAGACACGGCAGAGACACGCTGGAGACACGCTGGAGACACGGCAGAGACACGCTGGAGACACGCTGGAGACACGGCAGAGACACGGCAGAGACACGCTAGAGACACGCTGGAGACACGCTGGAGACACGCTGGAGACACGGCAGAGACACGGCAGAGACACACTGGAGACACGGCAGAGACACGCTGGAGACACACGCTGGAGACACGCTGGAGACACGCTGGAGACACGCTGGAGACACGGCAGAGACACCTGGAGACACGCTGGAGACACGCTGGAGACACGCTGGAGACACACGCTGGAGACACGCTGGAGACACGCTGGAGACACGCTGGAGACACGGCAGAGACACGCTGGAGACACGCTGGAGACACGCTGGAGACACACGCTGGAGACACGCTGGACACACGGCAGAGACACGCTGGAGACACGCTGGAGACACGCTGGAGACACGCTGGAACCACGCATGGAGAACACGCTGAGAACACGCTGAGACTGGACACGCTGGAGACACGCGAGACACGCTGGAGACACGCTGGAGACACGCTGAGACACGCTGGAGACACGCTGGAGACACGCTGGAGACACGCTGGAGACACGGCAGAGACACGCTGGAGACACGCTGGAGACACGCTGGAGACACGCTGGAGACACGGCAGAGACACGCTGGAGACACGCTGGAGACACGCTGGAGACACGCTGGAGACACGCTGGAGACACGCGGAGACACGCTGGAGACACGCTGGAGACACGGCAGAGACACGCTGGAGACACGCTGGAGACACGCTGGAGACACGCGGACACGGAGACACGCTGGACACACGGCAGAGACACGCTGGAGACACGCTGGAGACACGCTGGAGACGCGGACACGGCAGAGACACGCTGGAGACACGCTGAGACACGCTGGAGACACGCTGGAGACACGGCAGAGACACGCTGGAGACACGCTGGAGACACGCTGGAGACACGCTGGAGACACACGCTGGAGACACGGCAGAGACACGGCAGAGACACGCTGGAGACACGCTGGAGACACGCTGGAGACACGCTGGAGACACGGCAGAGACACGCTGGAGACACGCTGAGAACACGCTGGAGACACGCTGGAGACACGCTGGAGACACGCTGGAGACACGCTGAGACACGCTGGAGACACGGCAGAGACACGCTGGAGACACGGCAGAGACACGCTGGAGACACGCTGGAGACACGCTGGAGACACGGCAGAGACACGCTGGAGACACGCTGGAGACACGCAGAGACACGCTGGAGACACGCTGGAGACACGCTGGAGACACGGCAGAGACACGCTGGAGACACGCAGAGACACGGCAGAGACACGCTGGAGACACGCTGGAGACACGCTGGAGACACGGCAGAGACACGCTGGAGACACGGCAGAGACACGCGGAGACACGCTGAGAGACACGCTGGAGACACGCTGGAGACACGGCAGAGACACAACAGCTGGAGACACGCAGAGACACGGCAGAGACACGCTGGAGACACGCTGGAACACGCTGAGAAGACACGGCAGAGACACGCAAACACGCTGGAGACACGGCAGAGACACGCTGGAGACACGCTGGAGACACGCTGGAGAAACACTGGCAGAGACACGCTGGAGACACGGCAAGACACGCTGGAGACACGCTGGAGACACCTGGAGACACGCTGGAGACACGGCAGAGACACGCTGAGAACACGCTGGAGACACGCTGGAGAACACGCTGGAACACGGCAGAGACACGCTGGAGACACGCAGAGACACGCTGGAGACACCTGGAGACACGGCAGAGACACGCTGGAGACACGCTGGAGACACGCTGGAGACACGCTGGAGACACGCTGGAGACACGGCAGAGACACGCTGGAGACACGCTGGAGACACGCTGGAGACACGCTGGAGACACCGAACCGCTGGAGACACGTGGAGACACCGGCAGAGACACGCTGGAGACACACTGGAGACACGCTGGAGACACGCGAGACACGCTGGAGACACGCTGGAGACACGCTGGAGACACGGCAGAGACACGGCAGAGACACGCTGGAGACACACTGGAGACACGCTGGAGACATGGCAGAGACACGGCAGAGACACGCTGGAGACACGCTGAGACCGCGGGAAAAGAACACGCTGGAGACACCTGGAGACACGCTGAGACCAAGACCGGCAGAGACACGCGAGACACGCTGGAGACACGCTGGAGACACGCTGGAGACACGCCAGAGACACACTGGAGACACGGCAGAGACACGCTGGAGACACGCTGGAGACACGCTGGAGACACGCTGGAGACACGCTGGAGACACGCTGGAGACACGCTGGAGACACGCTGGAGACTGCTGGAGACACGCGAGGCGCTGGATGGTGGTACAGCAGGGACGGACACCGAGCCTCGGGCCGGCTGCCCACACACCGCTGCTCGCAGCCTGAAGCTGTGGATTCAGACGTGAACTCATGAGCATCAAGCTTTTCAGTGATTCACCTGCATTAGCACGGATGTTATTTGGATATTAAGGTTTGTCACTTTAGTAACTGCAAACAACAGCGTTGGTTTATTTAAGATCTCAACAATGTTATTACAATGACAAACCTCGACGACTACTGATGATGTAACGGCTTCTTGAAGGGCTGGGCCAACTCGTAGGGGAACATCTCCACCACCACCCGGTGTGACTCCGGTTCAGGGGACAGGAAGACCCTGGAGGACAAGGGGCGGGGGGGTGGGATTGAGCCTCAGCTTCCTGTTTGCTTGGTTGAGACTCAGATGAGACACATCGAACCGTCACAGGAAACAGAAATGACTTTATGACTTTTATAAATATAAAAAACATACAAACACCTCTCGTCTGTGGTTCAGGTTCAGAGAAGAAGGATGTTGACGTGAACTCTTTCATACCCATGGAGCTGTGTGTGTGTGTGTGTGTGTGTGTGTGTGTGTGTGTGTGTGTGTGTGTGTGTGTGTGTGTGTGTGTGTGTGTGTGTGTGTGTGTGTGTGTGTGTGTGTGTGTGTGAGGTGATGAAGAGTCATGTTTATCTGACGGACTGAATACAAACAGCCTGATCTCTGCTGATATCAGGGAAGTCTTTACCTCCTGCTGAGAAAACTCACATCAGCTCCGTCTGCCGTCGCTTTTCCAATCTGCTCCACTGCAGCTCATCATCTGTGTGTGTCTGTGTGTGTCTGTGTGTGTCTGAGACCACAGAGACTTCACACACTAACACAACTGCAACACAACACTGTTTCTACTTGTATTCATCCTGCAGCATACAGATTCCTCCGTTAGATTCACTCATTTATTTCACCTCATTGAAACGTTTTCTCTCAGAGTCTGAATCTTCATGTGTTTCCTTTGATCTGTTACTTCTGGTTTCACGTTGTAATTTAGGGACGAAAGAGTTTCAACTGACAAACGTGGGCGGAGTCTACCTGTACTTGACTCTGATTGGTTCAAACGCACCAAATGAACGTCCACGTGGTTCAAACATTATATCGTCGGAGGTGAAGACTGCAGCTGCTTCTTCTTCTTCTTCCTCTTCTTCTTCTATTGTTTAATTCTGTCTCTCCTTCCTGTGATTGGTCCAAAAGTCCAAACGATCCAACAAAGTGTTTTCACTGCAAACCAACAGAACCAGGTTCAGTTTGATCCAGACCCAGAACTCCTCTTCTGCTCTGACTAAATGTTGGTGCGTTGGTCAGATCCACACCGACGTCCAAAAGATCTGGAATCTCCTCGTCTTTCCAAGATGACGTCAGGAACATGTCAGGAACATGTCAGGAACATGTCAGGAACATGTCAGGAACATGTCAGGAACATGTCAGGAACATGTCAGGAACATGTCAGGACACGACTGTCAGGAACATGTCAGGAACATGTCAGGAACATTAGTCAAACTGCTGTAATTCAGTAAAGGTCTAACAGACGCAGTAACATGACAAAGCAAGAGAGAAGCAGACAGAGACAGACGAAGACAGACAGAGCAGACACAGCAAGAAGACAGAGACACAGACGACAGAGAGAACAGAGAAACAGACAGACGACAACAGACAACAGACAACAGACAGACAGAAGACAGACAGCAACGACAGACAGACAGAGACAGACAGACAGACAGACAACGACAGACAGACAGACAGCAGACAGACAGACAGACAGAACAGACAGACAGACAGACAGACAGACAGACACAGACAGACAGACGAGACGACAGCAGACAGACAGACAGACAAACAGACAGACAACAGACAGACAGACAGACAGACAGACAGACAGACAGACAACGACAGACAGAACAGACAGAGACAGACAGACAGACAGACAGACAGACAGACAGACAGACAGACAGACAGACAGAAGACAGGACAGACAGACAGACAGAGCAGACAGACAGACAGACAGACAGACACGACAGACAGAGACAGAGCAGACGACAGACAGACAGAGACAGACGACAGACAAGACAGACAGACAGACAGACAGACAGACAGACAGACAGACGAGACAGACAGACAGACAGACAGACAGACAGACGACAGACACAGACAAGACAGACGAGAAGAGAGACAGACACAGACAGACAGACAGACAGACAGACAGACAGACAGACAAGACAGACAGACAGACCAGACAGACGACAGACAACGACAGACAGCAGACAGACAGACAGACAGACAGACAGACAGACAGACAGACAGACAGACAGACAGACAGACAGACAGACACAGAGACAGACAGACAGACAGACAACGACAGACAGACAGACAGACAGACAGACAGACAGACACACAGACAGACAGGTCACGGCCTCTCTTCACTCACACACTTCATTTATTTCAAGTTCTAATCTAATTATGAAGTATTTTGTGGGGGGGGCTCTTTGTGTGGCAGTGGGCTAAATGTTGGGGGGGGGACTAAAAACATTTAGTCTTATGTTGTGGTGTCAGTTAAAGGTGCCGGGGGGAGCAGCAGATGGATACCAGATTAGCCCCCCCTCACTCCCCATTCTCCACACTGGTTTCTTTTCTTCTGCCACAAAAGTTTCTCTCGTTTCCCTAAATCCACCCGTCGCCCCCCCCGCCCCCCCCCGCCCCCCCGCCCCCCCCATCACCTCCCTAAGTCTCTTTTATTGCTCATTTCAGCGCGATGAAGACGAGGCAACGCGCCTCCTCGGCCAGAGAGCAGCCGTAATCAATTCATGGGCTGGAGAGGCCTTGATCCTTCGCCGCCCCCCCACCGCCGCCAGGGGAGGGGCACTATTGTTTGGCAGTGCATTGGCTTGACTATTACCTGCACACACAAACACACGCACACTCTCACACACACAAAACACACTGCTGCTGCTGAAAAGACCCATTTGTTGCAAAAGAACCATTTCATCGAGAGAACCCGCCCACCCCTCACCCTCCAACGTTATCAACACACACTTGTATTCTCTCTCTCTCTCACACACACACACACACACACACACACACACACACACACACACACACACACACACACACACACACACACACACACACACACACAGTTACACAGCACTACAACAGTAACAGAAGGTGGCAAGTCTGCAACAAAGACAGGCCATGAAATTCAATTTGCAGTTTTTGAATCTCCTGAGTGTGCGTGTGTGTGTGAATGTGTGTGTTGGTTGTGTCTGTCTGTGTGAATGTGTGTCTGTGTGTGTGTGTGTGTGTGTGTGTGTGTGTGTGTGTGTGTGTGTCTGTCTGTGTGTGTCAGATGCTCTCATCAGATGTCATCTGTTCTCTGCTGCTGTGAAGATTCGTAGTTTTTAAATTGATGCTAATCTAAATAATTGCGATGTTTCAAATGAGGAAATAAAACTCGTCACTTTGTTCCTTTGATCTCGGAGTCGTGCAGCAGCCAAGTTTAAAAAGTCACAAACAAAACGAGTGGTGACAGCGCCGCCTACAGGCAGCAGATATCATTGCAGCCATATAAATAAGAATATGTCCAGTGAGGCTAAACATACAAGGTTTGTCCTGAGGGTGGCGCTATAGAGCAAAGATCATGAGGTTATTTGAGGGTTCATGCCACAGAATGTAAATAAAGATGGCTCCCAAAAGTGAAGCCAAGGTGCCTCTATCGCCCCCTGGTGTCTGGCTGCGGTATAGATCACAAACCTCCTCCATGTTAGCAGACGGGACCAAACTAAAACATCAGAGTAGACGTGAACTAAACGTTCTCATCTCTCTGATTCTGATCCGTTTGGTTTATAACTTCATTTTATCTTTTAATGTTTT
>CM031678.1:27665369-27692869 GCA_006182925.3 Reinhardtius hippoglossoides
AACTCACTAACATCTGGATAAACTCACTAACATCTGGATAAACTCACTAACATCTGGATAAACTCACTAACATCTGGATAAGCTCACTAACATCTGGATAAGATCACTAACATCTGGATAAGCTCACTAACATCTGGATAAAGGCACACCAACATCTGGATAAGATCACTAACATCTGGATAAACTCACTAACATCTGGATAAACTCACTAACATCTGGATAAACTCACTAACATCTGGATAAACTCACTAACATCTGGATAAGCTCACTAACATCTGGATAAGCTCACTAACATCTGGATAAGCTCACCAACATCTGGATAAGATCACTAACATCTGGATAAACTCACTAACATCTGGATAAGCTCATTTCTCAAGTGTTTTCTGTTATTCTGTTATTTTCCTTCTTGTTTTAAACATGACATCATGAAACAACCTTTCACGCTTCATAATTACAGATGTTGTGTCTAAAGATCTTTTTATGTCAGGTGCTTGAGAAAGAAGTTTCAACCTAATTAATATCCTTTATGAGTAGTAATTATATTTTGATTCATTAAGCGTCACAGGGACGTGAAGGTTCTGAACTCCAGCTCCTCTGCGTGGGGTTCCTCAAGGCTTCGTTCTCGGCCCACTGCAGTTTTCATGATACACCCTTTGTCTCGGTCACATTGTGACAGGCCCAGATGTTTCTGACAGGCCCAGATGTTTCTACAGGAGGATTATGTGTGGGGGGGGGGGATCTCTGTCGATAGCTGCCGGCTCCATCGAGCTGTGGCCGAGAGACATGACGTTCACTCTCGGGTCACATGACTCATTGGCTCTGATGGAAACATGATTTAGGACAGGGGTGTCCAAACTACGGAGTCTAAAGGGGACAACAACTGGGAAGGACCGGCTGGACTTCAATGGGACAAGCTGTGTGGGATCGGGCTCCAGCCTCTATGGTGAGTGCCAAGGGGCGGGAGAGCGGAGGTGAGGCTCAACATGCACTGATCCACCAAGAAGCCCTCTGAGCCGAGACAACCCGGCTCGGCCACGTGATGAACACAGTTGTGAAAACTGTCAACCTAATTCGGGCACGAGGGTTTCACCACAGAGAAGTTCCAGCGTTGCTCTCTGAGGTCGAAGCTGAACACCGGGACCGACTCGACCATTCGGAGGTGCGCTGGCTCCGTCGCGGCTCGGACCTGATTTAGGAGGTTTAGATACTGATGCTGTACGATGTTATAACGCACATTGATCTTCTGTTGCGTAAATAACCATGAACGTTAGTTTCTGTCTTCGACTGATTTACATGACGTCACATGTATTTCCTACTTTTAACTTTTAAACCCTCGAACGACATCGTTAACCACGAATGTGCCTGAGATCAGTGGGCGGAGCTTCAACATCTTTCATGTCTAAATCCTGATTTCTTCACTTTCTTAAATAAAGTTATTGTTAATATTATAAATGAAGCAGAAACAGTTTAAACTCTGACTGAAACGAAATAAAAACACTCAGAGAAGAAGAATTCAATATTCACTTAGAGCGGGTAGACCTTCACATTAACACACACACACACACACACACACACACACACACACACACAAACACTTAGTGACCGCTGGGTTTTGTCCAGGGCCTCTAAAAACCTGCAGCCAAGGGCAGCACCTGAACACCCCCCCCATACACACAATCACACACACACACACACACACACACTATAAAAACAACACAATGATGAGTTATTGATTTCTCCAAAAAGCAGCAGCTGGAAAGGACTGTGTGTGTGTGTGTGTGTGTGTGTGTGTGTGTGTGTGTGTGTGTGTGTGTGTTCAGGTAACATTGACGTTGTGGGGACTTTGTAAGGTGAATAAGTGTAAATAAAAATAGATGAATGAAAACACAGAATCAAACTGTTTGTTTCCTCCTGATGAAACTGACAGAGAGAGAGAGAGAGAGAGAGAGGGACAGAGACACAGACAGACAGACAGACAGACAGAAGAGAAGAGGAAGGAGAGAAAAGAGAAGAGAGAGGAAGAGAGAGGAGAAGAGAGAGAGAGAGAGAAGAGAAGAGAGAGAGAGAGAGGAGAGAGAAGAGAGAAGAGAGAGGAGCAGACAGAGAGAGAAAGAAGAGAGAGAGAGAGACAGAGACAGAAAAGAGAGAGACAGACAGAGACAGACAGACGACAGAGACAGAAAGACAGACAGAGACAGACAGACAGAAGACAGACAGACAGAGACAGACAGACACGACAGACAGACAGACAGACAGACAGACAGACAGACAGACAGACAGAGAGACAGACAGAGACCAGACGAGACACGACAGACACGAGACACAGACAGACAGACAGAGACAGACAGACAGACGAGACAAGACAGACAGAGACACAGACAGACAGAGACACAGACAGACAGACAGACAGACAGACAGACAGACAGACAGACAGACAGACAGGGTCCTGCTGCTCAGACTGAGATTAAAAGTCTTCATGTTTGTGTGGAACAGATGAACAGCTCCACCTGCTGGACAATGTTACTCATTACAACTTAGAGATAAATGGAGCGGATGTAAACATAGAACATTAGAACCTGAAATGTCGGAAATGACTGAAAATAAGAAAAGATGATATGATTTAAATATGTTGTTATTTGAAAATGTGCTGTTTTTGTGACTGAGGTCAAAGGACAGAAGTTTAACAGCTCAGCGCCATAAAGGAAACAAGTGGTCACGTGACGAGCGGAACCATCAACTGTTCACGTGACGAGCGGAACCCGGTCTGTGTCCGGCTCAGAGTCTCCCGGGGAGAGCAGCTCACGGGCTCTGGGTCCCATCGTCCCCGACTTCAGACGCTTCGGAGCGGACAGACTGAGTCCAGCTCGGCCTCAGGTCCGGAGCTGGTCCGGACGGGTCCCTGACGAGGAGGGGCCGGCCCACAACCTGCAGCGAGCAGCGGGAGGGAGGAGCCAAGTCTGATTGATCAGTCGATTCATTTATAACGTTAATTGATCTGCAGCTGCTGTTGTCATGGAGAAAAGGGTGTGAGTGTGTGTGAGTGTGAGTGTGAGAGTGAGTGTGTGTGTGAGAGTGTGTGTGTGTGTGTGTGAGAGAGTGTGTGAGAGTGTGAGTGTGTGTGAGTGTGTGTGTGTGTGTGTGTGTGTGAGTGTGTGTGTGTGTGTGTGTGTGTGGAGTGTGTGTGTGTGTGTGGTGGTGTGTGAGAGTGTGAGTGTGTGTGAGTGAGTGTGTGTGTGTGTGTGAGTGTGTGTGAGAGTGTGTGTGAGTGTGAGTGTGTGAGAGTGTGAGTGTGTGTGAGTGTGAGTGTGAGTGTGTGTGTGTGTGTGTGGTGTGTGGTGTGTGTGTGTGGTGTGTGGTGGTGTGTGGTGTGTGTGGTGTGGTGTGAGAGTGTGTGTGTGTGTGTGTGTGTGAGTGTGTGTGGTGGTGTGTGTGTGAGTGTGAGTGGTGTGGAGTGTGAGTGTGTGAGGTGTGGTGTGTGTGTGTGGTGTGTGGTGGGTGTGTGTGTGTGTGTGAGATGTGTGAGTGTGTGTGTGGTGTGTGGAGTGTGAGTGTGTGTGGTGTGTGAGTGTGTGGTGTGTGTGTGAGTGTGAGTGTGTGAGGTGTGGTGTGTGGTGTGTGTGTGTGTGAGTGGGGTTGTGGTGTGTGTGTGTGTGTGTGTGTGAGTGTGTGTGTGTGAGTGTGTGTGGAGTGTGTGTGGGTGGGTGGTGGTGTGTGTGAGGTGTGAGTGTGTGTGTGTGTGTGGAGTGTGGTGTGTGAGGTGAGTGTGTGTGTGTGTGGAGTTGTGTGTGTGGAGTGGTGTGTGTGTGGTGTGTGAGTGTGTGTGGTGTGAGTGTGTGGTGGTGAGGTGAGTGTGTGTGTGGTGAGTGTGTGTGTGTGATGTGAGTGTGTGTGTGTGTGTGTGTGTGAGTGTGTGTGAGTGAGTGGTGTGTGAGTGTGATGTGTGTGTGAGTGGTGTGTGTGTGAGTGTTGAGTGTGTGTGTGTGTGGTGGTGTGTGTGTGATGATGTGTGGTGTGTTGTGGTGTGATGTGTGTGTGGTGTGTGGTGTGTGAGTTGGAGTGGTGTGTGGTGTGTGGAGGGTGGTGTGTGTGTGGATGATTCACTGATCTGAAATAATCAAGTAAATAATTGATTGACAGGAAATTAATTAATTAAATCATTTTATTCTATAAAATCAAACAAACATCAACTGTTTCCAGTTTCTTGTGTTTAGATAAAAACAATTTCAGACCAAACAAATCATTAAAAAATAATTTATTGAACACTGGTTATTGAGCAGGAACTATTATTGATTGTTTCTGTACCTTGAATAAATCTGATCTTTATTAACTCTTCTTTATTTAATGTAATTTACTGTGTGTTAACATTTGTGAACTCGTGACTTGTTGACATGTAAAACATGTTCTGGTTCGTGACTATAACAGATTGGACTTTGGACTCACACTCACACACTAGTGTTGTATTATGCTCACTGACCTAGTTTACAAAAAGCACAACAGCGCCTCCTGCTGAGGAAACTCAGCATGGACATTTAGACCCCGGTGTTCTGGTCTCTGATTGAATCCATCCTCACCTTCCACATCTCATCCTGGTTCAACGCCCTCAACACCAAACACCAAACTCTCCTGTAGAACCGATCAGTGACCCAGACGCTCTGAGCTGCTCGGTGTCAGTGATCAGGTCGTGATCAGGTCAGTGATCAGGTCAGTGATCAGGGCCGAGCTCCTCCTTCAGTCACTGACGGCCCACTGACCTGGGAGCACTTCATCTCCTCTGCACCAGCCTCAAATGTTGTAAACACTGTTGTGTCAGTTGTTGTTTTCAACAGTTTGTTGTTAAAGTAAAATGTGTGTATTTCTGAGCCTTGTTGTCATGTGTACTGTGTGTTTTCAAATATCAATGATGTGTGTATCGGAGAGAATCTGTCTCTGGTGTGTTGTTTGGTAAAACCAGTTCAGATATGAACGGAAGAATAAGTCATTTCATTCATATTATTAACATTATTTACATTAATGTCAGATTCTCTCTAACTCCTCACATCTGGATCAATAGTTCAACAGAAACACGATCAGGATCCACAAATTGAGCTTCTTCTTAAAGAACGTCCAGATGTTTGTGGTCAGATAACAGGTGCATGATGGGATACGGTGTGAGCAGGTGTGGTCACAGCAGGCGTGTCCTCGTCTTCATGCTTCTTCTGACTCCTCTGAAACACAAAACCACACACACTCAGCAGTGTGTGTGTGTGTGTGTGTGTGTGTGTGTGTGTGTGTGTGCTTGTGTTACCTGCAGGTTCAGGTAGTGTGTGCGTGTCCTGCAGTGTGTGTGTGTGTGTGTGCTTGTGTTACCTGCAGGTTCAGGTAGTGTGTGCGTGTCCTGCAGCGTGTGTGTGTGTGTGTGCTTGTGTTACCGGCAGGTTCAGGTAGTGTGTGCGTGTCCTGCAGTGTGTGTGTGTGTGCTTGTGTTACCTGCAGGTTCAGGTAGTGTGTGCGTGTCCTGCAGTGTGTGTGTCGTGCCGTCGTCTCTCTTTGGAAAAACTTGTTGCAGAGTCGACACAGGAAACCAGACACAGGAACCACAAAACTACTTCCTGTTAAGACACAGACAGATTTATTGTTTTCAGCACACCACACACACACACACACACACACACACACACACACACACACCATCAGTCACTGTTTTCATGAACTTGGCCACAGGGGGCGACAGAGATTAACACAGCTCATCACTCACCGTAAGTAGTGTTGGGGTTGTAGTCTTCAGTGTCAGCTGCCTGCAACACACACACACACACACACACACACACACACACACACACACCACACACACACACACACACACACACACACACACACACACACACACACACACACACACACACACACACACACACACACGATCAGTTTCATGGAATGTGTCCATGTAGAAAACGTGACATCGTGACATTAGGTCGAACCTCCAACACTTTCTCATCTGCTGCCTCGTTTTTTGCATCACCCTCTTCTTCTTCTTCTTCTTCTTCTTCCTCTTCTTCTTCTTCTTCTTCTTCTTCTTCTTCCTCCTTCTCCCCCTCGAAGCAGCCGACAGCATCCACTGTGATCAGCTCCTCCTCCTGCGCCTCCTGCTGGTGCACCTGGGAAGAGACATGATGTCATGTGATGCTGCGGCAGTGTGTAGTGTGTGTAGTGTGTGTATAAGGGGGTCTCTGTGGACTCTACGGCGCCCCCTGCTGACCTTCTGTTTGTGCTCTGGAGACTTCATGTGTTCCACAAACTTCCTGGGAGTCCTGAAGTGACGAATACACACGGGACAGAAGGGACGACACAGCTGCTTACACATCTGGATCACAGAGACACACACACGGGAATCATCAGTTAGCTATCGTATCTAACTTAGCTTGTAAAGCTAACGTGTTGCTAACGTTAGTGCTTCACTAACTGATGATGTCACCCTCTGATGTCATCAGCCTCTCACCTTGTGCTGTTTTGTCTGTCGATGGACGATGACGTCACCACTGAAGTGAGTCTGACAGGAGTCACACCAGCGCTGAGTGTGAGGCCGAAGCCCCCTGGAGGACGACAGGAGAACAGTCTGGTTCATGTTGGTCCAGTGTGTGTGTGTGTGTGTGTGTGTGTGTGTGTGTGTGTGTGTGTGTGTGTGTGTGTGTGTGTGTGTGTGTTTCATACCTGTCCTGCTTTGTGTGTGTGTTAAGGCTGATGGAGTGTGTGATCTCCTGAAGTTTCTTCATGTGCTCTGCTCCTGACATGTGTTCATGAAACACCTGAACACACACACACACACACACACACACACACACACACACACACACGTCGATGTGCTGTTCCTAATAAACTGCTCACTGTTCTATATGATTCTCACCTGTACAGAGCGACAGGTGAGGTTACAGACGTGACAGTGGAGTCCACCTGTCTGTGTCTCTGCCGTCCTGTCTGTCTGTCCAAACTCTCTGCTCTCGCTGCTCCGCTGGATGGTGACCTTTAGTGACCCCACACTCTGCAGCTACACGCACACGCACACGCACACGCACACGCACACATTAGAACATGTCTCTCAGGTCACCACAGTGAAAACCTGGGAACTGTGTCCTCACCTCAGCTGCTCTGCTGTCCTCACTAAGCTCTGCTGCCCCCTGCTGGTCAAGAGGGGGAACTCTGCAGGAAACACCATCTAATCACACACACACACACACACACACACACACACACACACACACACACACACACACACACACACACACACACACACACACACACACACACACACACACACACACACACACACACACACACACACACACACACACACACACAGGGAAGCAGCTTCAGACCTGAGCTCCTCAGTTCTCTGGATCTTCTCTGGAGGATCAGACTCAGTTTGTCTTCCTCCTCCTGAGCTCCTGTATAAAGTCTAGATCCAGGAGCAGTGTGAACACAGCAGAGAATCCTCCACTGATTCACTGAGGGGGGGGGGGGGGGGGCTTCTAACACAGGACACAAACATGAAGAAACTAAAACAAAGATCTCTGGTGAAGAAGAGCTGACACACGATGAAGACACAGACGAAGATGTGAAGAGTTTGTGGTGATCAGAGCTGACGACGTGTCAGGTGATGTAAACATGATCACATGACCTCTGCAGCAGAGGTAACACGTCACTTCCTGTCTCTGTCTGCTGCACCCGGCTGCCCCCCCCCCCACCTGAACCAGGAGGAGGATCTGATGCTGTGTGAACGAGTCTGTGCAGAAAACCTGCTGCTGAGTTGTTCAGCTGTGAAACACAAACTCTGGAGAAGCTCTGGAGACGACTCTCTGGAGTTCACCTGGAGCTCAGGTCTGAAAACATCTATTCAGTGTTTATAGGTGTGAGATAACTCACCTCGTGTCAAGCTGCTCTCATTGGCTGGTTGATCACATGACGTAGGGACCAGAGCAGACAACTCTGCGACTCTGAAGGAAAACGTTCGACACATGACAGATTATTGACGGATTAATAACCAATGAAAAAATAATATCTATTCTGAAGTATTATTTTAGTCTTTGTTATGAACTCTGTAGCCTCTAGGGGACGCCAGCAGCAGCGTCTCTGACTGACCCATCCAGTCTCGCCCTCTTTGTCTCTCCTGAACCTCCATCAGGTCCCAGGTCTCCATGTGTATTTCCTCTCTCTTCTTCTGTGGTGGTGGAGCTGCTGCAGTGCTGCCAGCTGTCAGCACTTCCTGTCCCTGAGCACGCCCACTGCCTGCCTGAACCCTTCAAATAAAAAGACACAGTGAAGTGGATCCATGAGAGAAGACGGGCAGCAGCGGGTTGTTTTATGTACCTGGTGCAGCAACGATGGCGGTCTCCTCTGTATGGGACCAACATGGAATCGAACCTGCGCCACACTGTTTCCTGCTGCAGGAAGAAAACACCTGCAGGAAGAACAGAGAGAACACACACACACACACACACACACACACACACACACACACACACACACACACACACACACACACACACACACACACACACACACACACACACACACACACACACACACACAACACACACACACACACTTGGGTAAAAACAACAGAATCTGTAATCTTAGTCAATGTATGTGGAGCTGGAGGAGATGCTCGCTGATGAATGATGGAGACACAGAGGATCAGTAAATTAGGGACAGAGCTGCTAACAACTGTAAGAATATCACTTGTTATATCTGTGAGCAGACTTAGTGGAGCTGTGCATGGAGCCTGAAGAAGAGGAGGAAGCTGCAGTCTTCACCTCCGACCAGGTAATGTTTGAATCACCAGGACGTTCATTTGGTGCATTTGAACTGCTGTGGTACTGTGGAGTACTGTAGTACTGTGGAGTACTGTGGAGTACTGTAGAGCTGTGGAGTACTGTAGTGCTGTGGTGTACTGTAGAGTACTGTAGAGCTGTGGAGTACTGTAGTGATGTGGAGTACTGTACTGCTGTGGTACTGTGGAGTACTGTAGAGTACTGTAGAGTACTGTAGTGCTGTGGTGTACTGTAGTGCTGTGGAGTACTGTAGTGCTGTGGTGTACTGTAGTGCTGTGGAGTACTGTAGTGCTGTGGTGTACTGTGGTGCTGTGGTGTACTGTAGTGTTGTAGAGTACTGTAGTGCTGTAGAGTACTGTAGAGTACTGTAGTGTACTGTAGTGCTGTGGTGTACTGTAGTGTTGTAGAGTACTGTAGTGCTGTAGAGTACTGTAGAGTACTGTAGTGTACTGTAGTGCTGTGGTGTACTGTAGTGCTGTAGAGTACTGTAGAGTACTGTAGTGTACTGTAGTGCTGTGGTGTACTGTAGTGTTGTAGAGTACTGTAGTGTACTGTAGTGTACTGTAGTGCTGTGGTGTACTGTAGTGTTGTAGAGTACTGTAGTGCTGTAGAGTACTGTAGTGTTGTAGAGTACTGTAGTGTACTGTAGTGCTGTGGAGTACTGTAGTGCTGTAGAGTACTGTAGTGCTGTAGAGTACTGTAGTATTGTGGTACTAGCACGTCAACAAGTTTTCTTCAGTTTCACCAGTGAAACACAAACAGTTGGTTGTTTGTGTTTCAGTCGGTTGATTTAATGGTCGTCAGCAGCTGACGTGAGGATGAAGAATATGTTTGACCTTCATCAGTCTGAACCAGCTCCTCCTCATCCTCACCTGTCTGTCCTCCGCTGCTGCTTCACCATGATGAAGACTGCACCAGCTCACCTTTGACCTCTGACCCTTAATGAACAGAAGCACAACGTCACCACTGTGTGATATAAAGTAATAAACTACAGTTACACGAGTCAGTAGAGTAACAATCACATTAATGTTCAATAAATATCTGTTTTATCATTTTCATTCTTCACCATCGAAACTCGGAGGAAGACTTCAGTGAATTCAAACTAACTAAACGGATATTATTTAATTAACACATTACTGCACTTTGTCACCACAGCCGAATGTAAAAGTGGGGATGTTAGATTCATGAACAGTTTTAATTTATGTCAAATACAGAATCTTCTTGCGTTAATTATCAAACAAACTTTAAATGTGCATATTTCTATCAGGGTTCGGGTCTCGGTGGGTTAGCTTACATGCTAACGCTAGCAGGATCAAGCGTCTTGTTTGAGTGAACAGAACCGGATGTGGAGTTTCATCTGACCTGTTCACACCGTAAACTTTAGTTGAATTCGATTTAATTATCGTTCATCTTACCGCACAGCACAAGCTAATGCTAACTCAGCTACATGTCAACACAGGATGGATCCGCTGTCTGAGCTGCTCTGTCGCCCCCTGGCGGCCTGGAGGAGACAGTCTGAGCTTCTTCGTGTTTGTGTTTCTTCTTCTTCTTCTTCTCGGTTTATATTCATGTTTCATTCCATGTTTAAACAGACAGTGGCTCCAGAGACAGACTTTAGATCTACAGTCAAATACAGAATATTAAACAGAACCCTCCGTTGCTGTGGTTACCGACTGAGTAAATGGATTCCCCACATGTGGCTTCAGTTTCCTGAGTGGAAACAGACAGAGGCTTTGGTTCCTGCTGCTCTGTCACTTCCTGTGGTCGAGCAGCAGGAAGCGTCTTTCTGAGCAGCTCCTGAAGATCATTTATATTCTTTAAATGCAGTCAGAGAGACGGTGGGTCCGTGCTAACATGCTAACATTAGCCTGCTGGGTCTCACCCAACATCATTTAAATCTTCAGTAGACGAGTGTGCGACACATTTCCTTCAGGACAATAAAGTTTTAATCTCTTTGAAAAGATCCAGACATAATCACTGTACAGTGCCTTTACTGACAGTAATTATACCTCACACAGTGGACTCCATATCCCACAATGCATTGTGAAAACCAGTGTGCAACCAATGGTCACTAAAGGAGCAATGAAAGAACAATGTGGGTCTGACGTGAGGAGAGAGAGAGAGTGTTTCCCGTCGTTCAAAGATACTTCAGAGAAAATACATAAACATCAGCTCCAATAAAATGTAAGATAAAAGTTACACAGCAAAGACCAATAGAGAATCCTCCCTGTCACATTCAGAGTGAAGAGAGACTGATACAGACATTATCATTATAAAAAATATGAAATATTCTTTTATATATATATATATATATTCATTCATCATCATCAAGTGACCTGCAGCAGAATCTTTCCTATTTCGGAGATGCCACAGTCTGTGATGGACGACACACAACAGGATCAATGTGGATCAATAGGAGTCCTGGTCGTAGTCGGTGGCGTCCATCAGCTGCTTCATCTCTGAGACGCTGTTGGCCAGATAGGACGACAGCTCCTCTGAGAGAGAGACAGGTTAGATGTAAGTGTCCCTTTAAGACCAGGTGAAACATGTGTGTGTCCCTTTAAGAGCAGGTCAGGTGTAACCTCTCACCTGTTCCCAGTACTCCCAGTACAGCGGAGGCGGAGACAGATCCCAGGTGGTTACGGGCAATGCAATGGTAGGTCCCAGAGTCTCCAGGCTCCGCCCGCTCAATCTGCAGCCAACTGGAGAGCTCGAATTTCAGAGGACCGCCCCGAGACTGTGAGACGGACAGAGAGGGACAGGAAGTCAGACATACAGGGGGGGGGGTGTGAGCAGGTGTGGTCACAGCAGGCGTGTCCTCGTCTTCATGCTTCTTCTGACTCCTCTGAAACACAAAACCACACACACTCAGCAGTGTGTGTGTGTGTGTGTGTGTGTGTGTGTGTGTGTGCTTGTGTTACCTGCAGGTTCAGGTAGTGTGTGCGTGTCCTGCAGTGTGTGTGTGTGTGTGTGCTTGTGTTACCTGCAGGTTCAGGTAGTGTGTGCGTGTCCTGCAGCGTGTGTGTGTGTGTGTGTGCTTGTGTTACCGGCAGGTTCAGGTAGTGTGTGCGTGTCCTGCAGTGTGTGTGTGTGTGTGCTTGTGTTACCTGCAGGTTCAGGTAGTGTGTGCGTGTCCTGCAGTGTGTGTGTCGGGCCGTCGTCTCTCTTTGGAAAAACTTGTTGCAGAGTCGACACAGGAAACCAGACACAGGAACCACAAAACTACTTCCTGTTAAGACACAGACAGATTTATTGTTTTCAGCACACACACACACACACACACACACACACACACACACCATCAGTCACTGTTTTCATGAACTTGGCCACAGGGGGCGACAGAGATTAACACAGCTCATCACTCACCGTAAGTAGTGTTGGGGTTGTAGTCTTCAGTGTCAGCTGCCTGCAACACACACACACACACACACACACACACACACACACACACACACACACACACACACACACACACACACACACACACACACACACACACACACACACACACACACACGATCAGTTTCATGGAATGTGTCCATGTAGAAAACGTGACATCGTGACATTAGGTCGAACCTCCAACACTTTCTCATCTGCTGCCTCGTTTTTTGCATCACCCTCTTCTTCTTCTTCTTCTTCTTCTTCCTCTTCTTCTTCTTCTTCTTCTTCTTCTTCTTCCTCCTTCTCCCCCTCGAAGCAGCCGACAGCATCCACTGTGATCAGCTCCTCCTCCTGCGCCTCCTGCTGGTGCACCTGGGAAGAGACATGATGTCATGTGATGCTGCGGCAGTGTGTAGTGTGTGTAGGTGGTGTATAAGGGGGTCTCTGTGGACTCTACGGCGCCCCCTGCTGACCTTCTGTTTGTGCTCTGGAGACTTCATGTGTTCCACAAACTTCCTGGGAGTCCTGAAGTGACGAATACACACGGGACAGAAGGGACGACACAGCTGCTTACACATCTGGATCACAGAGACACACACACGGGAATCATCAGTTAGCTATCGTATCTAACTTAGCTTGTAAAGCTAACGTGTTGCTAACGTTAGTGCTTCACTAACTGATGATGTCACCCTCTGATGTCATCAGCCTCTCACCTTGTGCTGTTTTGTCTGTCGATGGACGATGACGTCACCACTGAAGTGAGTCTGACAGGAGTCACACCAGCGCTGAGTGTGAGGCCGAAGCCCCCTGGAGGACGACAGGAGAACAGTCTGGTTCATGTTGGTCCAGTGTGTGTGTGTGTGTGTGTGGTGTGTGTGTGTGTGTGTGTGTGTGTGTGTGTGTGTGTGTGTGTGTGTGTGTTCATACCTGTCCTGCTTTGTGTGTGTGTTAAGGCTGATGGAGTGTGTGATCTCCTGAAGTTTCTTCATGTGCTCTGCTCCTGACATGTGTTCATGAAACACCTGAACACACACACACACACACACACACACACACACACACACACACACACGTCGATGTGCTGTTCCTAATAAACTGCTCACTGTTCTATATGATTCTCACCTGTACAGAGCGACAGGTGAGGTTACAGACGTGACAGTGGAGTCCACCTGTCTGTGTCTCTGCCGTCCTGTCTGTCTGTCCAAACTCTCTGCTCTCGCTGCTCCGCTGGATGGTGACCTTTAGTGACCCCACACTCTGCAGCTACACGCACACGCACACGCACACGCACACGCACACATTAGAACATGTCTCTCAGGTCACCACAGTGAAAACCTGGGAACTGTGTCCTCACCTCAGCTGCTCTGCTGTCCTCACTAAGCTCTGCTGCCCCCTGCTGGTCAAGAGGGGGAACTCTGCAGGAAACACCATCTAATCACACACACCACACACACACACACACACACACACACACCACACACACACCACACACACACACACACACACACACACACACACACACACACACACACACACACACACACACACACACACACACACACACACAGGGAAGCAGCTTCAGACCTGAGCTCCTCAGTTCTCTGGATCTTCTCTGGAGGATCAGACTCAGTTTGTCTTCCTCCTCCTGAGCTCCTGTATAAAGTCTAGATCCAGGATCAGTGTGAACACAGCAGAGAATCCTCCACTGATTCACTGAGGGGGGGGGGGGGGGGGGCTTCTAACACAGGACACAAACATGAAGAAACTAAAACAAAGATCTCTGGTGAAGAAGAGCTGACACACGATGAAGACACAGACGAAGATGTGAAGAGTTTGTGGTGATCAGAGCTGACGACGTGTCAGGTGATGTAAACATGATCACATGACCTCTGCAGCAGAGGTAACACGTCACTTCCTGTCTCTGTCTGCTGCACCCGGCTGCCCCCCCCCCACCTGAACCAGGAGGAGGATCTGATGCTGTGTGAACGAGTCTGTGCAGAAAACCTGCTGCTGAGTTGTTCAGCTGTGAAACACAAACTCTGGAGAAGCTCTGGAGACGACTCTCTGGAGTTCACCTGGAGCTCAGGTCTGAAAACATCTATTCAGTGTTTATAGGTGTGAGATAACTCACCTCGTGTCAAGCTGCTCTCATTGGCTGGTTGATCACATGACGTAGGGACCAGAGCAGACAACTCTGCGACTCTGAAGGAAAACGTTCGACACATGACAGATTATTGACGGATTAATAACCAATGAAAAAATAATATCTATTCTGAAGTATTATTTTAGTCTTTGTTATGAACTCTGTAGCCTCTAGGGGACGCCAGCAGCAGCGTCTCTGACTGACCCATCCAGTCTCGCCCTCTTTGTCTCTCCTGAACCTCCATCAGGTCCCAGGTCTCCATGTGTATTTCCTCTCTCTTCTTCTGTGGTGGTGGAGCTGCTGCAGTGCTGCCAGCTGTCAGCACTTCCTGTCCCTGAGCACGCCCACTGCCTGCCTGAACCCTTCAAATAAAAAGACACAGTGAAGTGGATCCATGAGAGAAGACGGGCAGCAGCGGGTTGTTTTATGTACCTGGTGCAGCAACGATGGCGGTCTCCTCTGTATGGGACCAACATGGAATCGAACCTGCGCCACACTGTTTCCTGCTGCAGGAAGAAAACACCTGCAGGAAGAACAGAGAGAACACACACACACACACACACACACACACACACACACACACACACACACACACACACACACACACACACACACACACACACACACACACACACACACACACACACACTTGGGTAAAAACAACAGCATCTGTAATCTTAGTCAATGTATGTGGAGCTGGAGGAGATGCTCGCTGATGAATGATGGAGACACAGAGGATCAGTAAATTAGGGACAGAGCTGCTAACAACTGTAAGAATATCACTTGTTATATCTGTGAGCAGACTTAGTGGAGCTGTGCATGGAGCCTGAAGAAGAGGAGGAAGCTGCAGTCTTCACCTCCGACCAGGTAATGTTTGAATCACCAGGACGTTCATTTGGTGCATTTGAACTGCTGTGGTACTGTGGAGTACTGTAGTACTGTGGAGTACTGTGGAGTACTGTAGAGCTGTGGAGTACTGTAGTGCTGTGGTGTACTGTAGAGTACTGTAGAGCTGTGGAGTACTGTAGTGATGTGGAGTACTGTACTGCTGTGGTACTGTGGAGTACTGTAGAGTACTGTAGAGTACTGTAGTGCTGTGGTGTACTGTAGTGCTGTGGAGTACTGTAGTGCTGTGGTGTACTGTAGTGCTGTGGAGTACTGTAGTGCTGTGGTGTACTGTGGTGCTGTGGTGTACTGTAGTGTTGTAGAGTACTGTAGTGCTGTAGAGTACTGTAGAGTACTGTAGTGTACTGTAGTGCTGTGGTGTACTGTAGTGTTGTAGAGTACTGTAGTGCTGTAGAGTACTGTAGAGTACTGTAGTGCTGTGGTGTACTGTAGTGCTGTAGAGTACTGTAGAGTACTGTAGTGTACTGTAGTGCTGTGGTGTACTGTAGTGTTGTAGAGTACTGTAGTGTACTGTAGTGTACTGTAGTGCTGTGGTGTACTGTAGTGTTGTAGAGTACTGTAGTGCTGTAGAGTACTGTAGTGTTGTAGAGTACTGTAGTGTACTGTAGTGCTGTGGAGTACTGTAGTGCTGTAGAGTACTGTAGTGCTGTAGAGTACTGTAGTATTGTGGTACTAGCACGTCAACAAGTTTTCTTCAGTTTCACCAGTGAAACACAAACAGTTGGTTGTTTGTGTTTCAGTCGGTTGATTTAATGGTCGTCAGCAGCTGACGTGAGGATGAAGAATATGTTTGACCTTCATCAGTCTGAACCAGCTCCTCCTCATCCTCACCTGTCTGTCCTCCGCTGCTGCTTCACCATGATGAAGACTGCACCAGCTCACCTTTGACCTCTGACCCTTAATGAACAGAAGCACAACGTCACCACTGTGTGATATAAAGTAATAAACTACAGTTACACGAGTCAGTAGAGTAACAATCACATTAATGTTCAAATAAATATCTGTTTTATCATTTTCATTCTTCACCATCGAAACTCGGAGGAAGACTTCAGTGAATTCAAACTAACTAAACGGATATTATTTAATTAACACATTACTGCACTTTGTCACCACAGCCGAATGTAAAAGTGGGGATGTTAGATTCATGAACAGTTTTAATTTATGTCAAATACAGAATCTTCTTGCGTTAATTATCAAACAAACTTTAAATGTGCATATTTCTATCAGGGTTCGGGTCTCGGTGGGTTAGCTTACATGCTAACGCTAGCAGGATCAAGCGTCTTGTTTGAGTGAACAGAACCGGATGTGGAGTTTCATCTGACCTGTTCACACCGTAAACTTTAGTTGAATTCGATTTAATTATCGTTCATCTTACCGCACAGCACAAGCTAATGCTAACTCAGCTACATGTCAACACAGGATGGATCCGCTGTCTGAGCTGCTCTGTCGCCCCCTGGCGGCCTGGAGGAGACAGTCTGAGCTTCTTCGTGTTTGTGTTTCTTCTTCTTCTTCTTCTCGGTTTATATTCATGTTTCATTCCATGTTTAAACAGACAGTGGCTCCAGAGACAGACTTTAGATCTACAGTCAAATACAGAATATTAAACAGAACCCTCCGTTGCTGTGGTTACCGACTGAGTAAATGGATTCCCCACATGTGGCTTCAGTTTCCTGAGTGGAAACAGACAGAGGCTTTGGTTCCTGCTGCTCTGTCACTTCCTGTGGTCGAGCAGCAGGAAGCGTCTTTCTGAGCAGCTCCTGAAGATCATTTATATTCTTTAAATGCAGTCAGAGAGACGGTGGGTCCGTGCTAACATGCTAACATTAGCCTGCTGGGTCTCACCCAACATCATTTAAATCTTCAGTAGACGAGTGTGCGACACATTTCCTTCAGGACAATAAAGTTTTAATCTCTTTGAAAAGATCCAGACATAATCACTGTACAGTGCCTTTACTGACAGTAATTATACCTCACACAGTGGACTCCATATCCCACAATGCATTGTGAAAACCAGTGTGCAACCAATGGTCACTAAAGGAGCAATGAAAGAACAATGTGGGTCTGACGTGAGGAGAGAGAGAGAAGTGTTTCCCGTCGTTCAAAGATACTTCAGAGAAAATACATAAACATCAGCTCCAATAAAATGTAAGAATAAAAGTTACACAGCAAAGACCAATAGAGAATCCTCCCTGTCACATTCAGAGTGAAGAGAGACTGATACAGACATTATCATTATAAAAAATATGAAATATTCTTTTATATATATATATATATATTCATTCATCATCATCAAGTGACCTGCAGCAGAATCTTTCCTATTTCGGAGATGCCACAGTCTGTGATGGACGACACACAACAGGATCAATGTGGATCAATAGGAGTCCTGGTCGTAGTCGGTGGCGTCCATCAGCTGCTTCATCTCTGAGACGCTGTTGGCCAGATAGGACGACAGCTCCTCTGAGAGAGAGACAGGTTAGATGTAAGTGTCCCTTTAAGACCAGGTGAAACATGTGTGTGTCCCTTTAAGAGCAGGTCAGGTGTAACCTCTCACCTGTTCCCAGTACTCCCAGTACAGCGGAGGCGGAGACAGATCCCAGGTGGTTACGGGCAATGCAATGGTAGGTCCCAGAGTCTCCAGGCTCCGCCCGCTCAATCTGCAGCCAACTGGAGAGCTCGAATTTCAGAGGGCCGCCCCGAGACTGTGAGACGGACAGAGAGGGACAGGAAGTCAGACATACAGGGGGGGGGGGGGGGGGGGGGGGGGGGGGGGGTTGTTAGCAGAGCATCTGTACCTGGACAGAGATGTGCGGGTCGTCACCGGGCAGGACCACGTCTCGCCCCTCCTTCCTCCACTCCACCAGCGCCATCGGAAATGCAAACACCTCGCACAGGAACACCAGGCTACTTCCTGTCCCGTCCACCTGACTCCGAGGAGGAACCTTGATGACGGGAACTGAGAGACAGAGCGGACACGTTCACACCTGTTCACACACGTTCACACCTGTTCACACATGTTTACACCTGTTTACACCTGTTTACACCTGTTTACACCTGTTCACACCTGTTTACACACGTTCACACCTGTTTACACACACGTTCACACCTGTTCACACCTGTTCACACCTGTTCACACATGTTTACACCTGTTCACACCTGTCCACACCTGTTTACACCTGTGTACACCGTTCACACCTGTTTACACCTGTTTACACCTGTTTACACATGTTTACACCTGTTCACACACGTTCACACACGTTCACACCTGTTTACACCTGTTTACACATGTTTACACATGTTCACACCTGTTCACACCTGTTTACACATGTTAACACCTGTTCACACCTGTTTACACATGTTAACGTCTGTTCACACCTGTTCAACCCTGTTTACACATGTTCACACATGTTCACACCTGTTCACACATGTTAACACATGTTAACACCTGTTCACACCTGTTTACACCTGTTCACACATGTTAACACATGTTCACACCTGTTCACACATGTTAACGTCTGTTCACACCTGTTTACACCTGTTCACACATGTTAACACATGTTAACACCTGTTCACACCTGTTTACACATGTTAACGTCTGTTCACACCTGTTCAACCCTGTTTACACATGTTCACACATGTTCACACCTGTTCACACATGTTAACGTCTGTTAACACCTGTTTACACCTGTTCACACATGTTAACACATGTTAACACATGTTCACACCTGTTCACACATGTTAACGTCTGTTCACACCTGTTTACACCTGTTCACACATGTTAACACATGTTCACACCTGTTCACACCTGCAGACAGACAGGTGGGACACAGACAGGTGTGATGCAGACAGACAGGTGAGACACAGACAGGTGTGATGCAGACAGACAGGTGGGACACAGACAGGTGGGACACAGACAGGTGTGATGCAGACAGACAGGTGGGACACAGACAGGTGGGACACAGACAGGTGTGATGCAGACAGACAGGTGGGACACAGACAGGTGGGATGCAGACAGACAGGTGTGATGCAGACAGACAGGTGGGACACAGACAGGTGGGATGCAGACAGACAGGTGGGACACAGACAGGTGGGACGCAGACAGACAGGTGGGACACAGACAGGTGGGACACAGACAGGTGTGATGCACACAGACAGGTGAGACACAGACAGGTGTGAGGCAGACAGACAGGTGGGACACAGACAGGTGGAACACAGACAGGTGTGATGCAGACAGACAGGTGGGACACAGACAGGTGTGATGCAGACAGACAGGTGGGACACAGACAGGTGGGACGCAGACAGACAGGTGGGACACAGACAGGTGTGATGCACACAGACAGGTGTGATGCAGACAGACAGGTGGGACACAGACAGGTGTGATGCAGACAGACAGGTGTAATGCAGACAGACAGGTGGGACACAGACATGTGGGACGCAGACAGACAGGTGTGATGCACACAGACAGGTGAGACACAGACAGGTGAGACACAGACAGGTGTGAGGCAGACAGACAGGTGAGACACAGACAGGTGAGACACAGACAGGTGTGAGGCAGACAGACAGGTGGGACACAGACAGACAGGTGTGATGCACACAGACAGGTGAGACACAGACAGGTGAGACACAGACAGGTGTGATGCAGACAGACATGTGGGACACAGACAGGTGGGACACAGACAGGTGAGACACAGACAGGTGAGACACAGACAGGTGAGACACAGACAGGTGTGATGCAGACAGACATGTGGGACACAGACAGGTGGGACACAGACAGACAGGTGGGACACAGACAGGTGTGATGCAGACAGACAGGTGGGACACAGACAGACAGGTGGGTTACCTGTCTTGCAGGGGCCCCTCCCTCGGGGTCTGAGCTCTGGTCTGGAGAACCCTTCCTCTCTGAACTGACACATGTTCATGTATGTTCTTCCATCGGAACCACACACAGCCTCCAGCTGCTCACACACACACACCTGTTCCTCCTCCTCCCCCCCCACTCCTCCTCCTCCTCCTCCTCCCTGGCACCGCAGCCCGGCCCCGCACAGCCCGTAGAACACGCTCCGGTTCCCCTGGTCGCAGTCTTGTCCCTCCAGGTTCCCGCACTCCTGACAGCAGCTGCAGGAGCCCGGGACCAGCCCGGCCCTGCAGCCGCGGGTCTCCGGGCACAGGTCCGGCTCGCACGGGCCCCCGCAGCCCGGCGGGCCCCCGCCTCCCGGCCCCTGGTCCCGTGGCTCGTCCTCCAGCAGCGGGTCGCTCAGGGCGGGCAGCTGGTTCGGGAAGGCCCGGCATGTGTGGAGGGTCAGACAGAGACCGAGGAGAACCAGTCCCCGGATCGTCATCGTTCTAACCCGGTCTGTGGGACCAGCTCTGCGGGACAAGCCGCTTCTCTGTCCGGGACCACGAGAGACAACAACCCGGACTGAGAACCGAGGATGGTCCGGTCTGTCTGAGAACACTCCTGTTCCCGCAGAGGACCGGGACGGAGACCGGGACAGAGACCGGGACAGACACCGGGACGGAGACCGGGACAGAGACCGGGACGGAGACCGGGACAGACACCGGGACAGAGACCGGGACGGAGACCGGGACAGACACCAGGACAGAGACCGGGACAGAGACCGGGACAGACACCGGGACAGACACCGGGACAGAGACCGGGACAGACACCGGGACAGAGACCGGGACGGAGACCGGGACAGAGACCGGGACAGACACCGGGACAGAGACCGGGACAGAGACCGGGACAGACACCGGGACAGACACCAGGACAGAGACCGGGACGGAGACCGGGACAGAGACCGGGACAGACACCGGGACAGACACCGGGACAGAGACCGGGACAGACACCGGGACAGACACCGGGACAGAGACCGGGACAGACACCGGGACGGACACCGGGACGGAGACCGGGACAGACACCGGGACAGAGACCGGGACGGACACCGGGACGGACACCGGGACAGACACCGGGACAGACACCGGGACGGAGACCGGGACAGAGACCGGGACAGACACCGGGACGGAGACCGGGACAGACACCGGGACAGAGACCGGGACAGAGACCGGGACGGAGACCGGGACAGACACCGGGACAGACACCGGGACGGAGACCGGGACAGACACCGGGACGGAGACCGGGACAGAGACCGGGACGGAGACCGAGAAAACTGAGATAAGTTAAAATCAAGAGTTTGTTAAAAAACAGAGAAAAAAGTTTCTATGGTCCAGTTGTAGTCCAGGATTAGAAGCAGAAGCAGGACCAGGACCAGGATCAGGACCAGGACCAGGACCAGGACCAGGACCAGGACCAGGATCAGGACCAGGACCAGGACCAGCACCAACAGTCTGAGGTTTAAACAGCTGAGTCGCTCGCGCTGCTTCACCGCAGACTGACACGCGACAACAGAGTCAATTTACCAAAATACAAGAAGACACTTCCGTAAGCCTCAAATAATGAAACCAAGTTCAACCAACAGTTCACCCCAACAGGTTCAACCCAACAGGTTCACCCCAACAGGTTCACCCCAACAGGTTCAACCCCAACAGGTTCAACCCCAACAGGTTCAACCCCAACAGGTTCAACCCCAACAGGTTCAACCCCAACAGGTTCAACCCCAACAGGTTCAACCCCAACAGGTTCAACCCCAACAGGTTCAACCCCAACAGGGTTCACCCCCAACAGGTTCAACCCCAACAGGTTCAACCCCAACAGGTCACCCCAACAGGTTCAACCCCAACAGGTTCAACCCCAACAGGGTTCAACCCCAACAGGTTCAACCCCAACAGGTTCAACCCCATCCCCAACAGGTTCAACCCCAACAGGTTCAACCCCAACAGGTTCAACCCAAGTCACCCACAGGTTCACCCCAACAGGTTCACCCCAACAGGTTCAACCCCAACAGGTTCAACCCCAACAGGTTCAACCCCAACAGGTTCAACCCCAACAGGTTCAACCCCAACAGGTTCAACCCCAACAGGTTCAACCCCAACAGGTTCACCCCAACAGGTTCACCCCACGGTTCACCCAACAGGTTCAACCCCAACAGGGTTCACCCACAGGTTCACCAACAGGGTTCAACCCCAACAGGTTCACCCCAACAGGGTTCACCCCCAACAGGTTCACCCCCAACAGGTTCAACCCCAACAGGGTTCACCCCAACAGGGTTCAACCCCAACAGGGTTCACCCCCAACAGGGTTCACCCCAACAGGGTTCACCCCAACAGGGTTCAACCCCAACAGGGTTCACCCAACAGGTTCACCCCAACAGGTTCAACCCCAACAGGTTCAACCCCAACAGGGTTCAACCCCAACAGGTTCAACCCCAACAGGTTCACCCCAACAGGGTTCAACCCCAACAGGTTCAACCCCAACAGGGTTCACCCCCAACAGGTTCACCCCCAACAGGTTCAACCCCAACAGGTTCAACCCAACAGGTTCACCCCCAACAGGTTCACCCCAACAGGTTCAACCCCAACAGGTTCAACCCCAACAGGTTCACACCCCAACAGGTTCACCCCCAACAGGTTCACCCCCAACAGGTTCACCCCCAACAGGTTCACCCCCAACAGGTTCAACCCCAACAGGTTCACCCCAACAGGTTCACCCCCAACAGGGTTCACCCCCAACAGGTTCAACCCCAACAGGTTCACCCAACAGGTTCACCCCCAACAGGTTCAACCCCAACAGGTTCAACCCAACAGGGTTCACCCCCAACAGGTTCAACCCCAACAGGTTCACCCCCAACAGGTTCACCCCCAACAGGTTCAACCCAAACAGGGTTCACCCCCAACAGGTTCAACCCAACAGGTTCACCCCAACAGGTTCACACCCCCAACAGGTTACCCCAACAGTCCCCAACAGGTTCAACCCCAACAGGTTCACCCCAACAGGTTCAACCCCAACAGGTTCACCCCAACAGGTTCACCCCCAACAGGTTCAACCCCAACAGGTTCACCCCAACAGGTTCAACCCCAACAGGTTCAACCCCAACAGGTTCAACCCCAACAGGTTCAACCCCAACAGGTTCAACCCCAACAGGTTCACCCCCAACAGGTTCAACCCCAACAGGTTCAACCCCAACAGGTTCAACCCCAACGTTAAACACCTGAAACCTTTCGAAGCTATTTGAGAAACACAAACACGTTCTGAGCATCGTCACGAAAACATCATCGATTAATAGTCTAATATCTGATTGGTTGGTTCATGAATTTGAGATCAATGGGGGCCCAGGGTCCCTAAGGAGGTTGATCCGGTCCTGCTGGTGTCAGTGTTCACTAACTTCAGATAAATATATGACATCACATTTCATGGAGCTGAAGCTTTTATCCAGAGCGACTCACAGTCAGACATCAACCACGAGGAACAAACCAGAACAACAAGAACCAAGAAAGTACAATTTCTTCAAGAAAGCAGAACTACAAAGTGCTATAAGTAAGTTCTACTAAATATAAAACAAACAAAATAAAAACATTTAGTCACTTTAACTTTACAAGAGTGAAATCTGTCTTTTAACAGCGCTGAATGTTGCTGGAACAGATATACATTATATGTTTACATTTTATTTTGAAGGCAATGGTCTTATTTCCGCCCCTGTTGTTTCAGCTGCTTGCGCTACAGTAACTGAGTGTACCCCCCCCCCCCCCCCCCCCCCCCCCCCCCCCCCCCCCCCCCCCCCCCCCCTCCAGACTGACAGATGTCCAACTCATCCAGTCTGGAGAGGTTCTCAGGGTTCTCCAGGTGGTTCAGGGTTCTCCAGACGGCTCTTCCATCAGGAGATGAACTAATCCTGTCTTCAGTGAAAAGGTTCATCTTGAATTAGCTTCAACTTCCACTCGAGGCTCGAGCAGTTCCACCAACTCGATGCAGGTCCAGTCGAGGCGGATTCGATCCAGGATTTAATAAGCCAGACTTTATTAAGACCAGAATACTCGACTGTAGAAAAGATGACACAATGTCCCTGAAAGACAAAACCCTCTGCAGCAGATCAACAGATGATCATCGAGCTCCTGTTTAACGAGAGGAGACGTCCGGACAGACTGAGTGTGAGAGTTTACACAGAGGAGGAGGAGGATTCTCCGAGCACATGTGAAACTGAAGGGATGAGGAGGAAGCCGCAGACAGAGGAGAGAAGATCTCAGCACTGATCTCAAGTCAGCTAAATGTCAGGATTAGTATCGGAAGCTGCAGAATGTATTACAAACTCACACGTGCTGTTAATCTTCCTCCACAGCCGACATGTCTTCATTTAGTAAATGAACTGTGAGATCACTAGAGTCAGACTGTGGATATGAAGCTGTGTAATATCAGATCTGTTGGAAATCACTACAGAACATTTACTGAGCCTCTGACTCACTGACCTGATAAACTGTATTCAGTCTTCTTTATTAGTGTTCAGACACTTTGATGACCCCCCCCCCCCCCCCCCCCATTGAGTTTAACAGCTGATTGTTGAAGTCGTTGAGCTCTGTCTCTTCATGACATCATCACTTTTCCAGATGAAAAATAAAACATATCAACCAATTAGAAACAGGAGCAGGACCACCAGCAGGGGGCGACAACGAGAGGAGTCTGAGATTCACATTGATTGATTTTCCCTCCGTCATCTTCTGATGAGCTCAAACCTTTTGATTTTTGATTAATCAGTTTCACCAGTAATCAGGTTGGTTGACTGTCACATAGAAGAAGAAGAAGAAGAAGAAGAAGAAGAAGAAGAAGAAGAAGAAGAAGAAGAAGAAGAAGAAGAAGAAGAAGAAGAAGAAGAAGAAGAAGAAGAAGAAGTCTACATCCAGGACATGGTCAAACCTCACAGCCCGTCCACTCCGCTCTGCATCAGCCAATCAGCTGCTCCCTCACTGCGAGGGACAGCTGTCACTCAACATCACGACTGTTTCCTGTCCTGGCTCCTGAACGGTGGAACCAGCTCCACATGGACATCAGGACAGGAAGTCCTCACGTCTTCCTCCAGACTGAAGACACTTCTCTTCAGACCACATGTCACTTACATGTCACTTACATGTCACATGTCACTTACATGTCACATGTCACATGTCACTTACATGTTGCACTTTGTAGTTTGTCTTTCTTGAAGAAATGGTTCTTCCTTGGTTCTTGTTGTTCTGGTTTGTTCCTCGTGGTTGATTCACTTACTGTGAGTCACTCTGGGTAAAAGCGTCAGCTCCATGAAATGTGATGTCATGTAAAAGAAGAAGAAGAAGAATTGAATCAGAACCATAGGGCTTGATGTTGATGTGTCCTCCTCCTCTTCATCCTCCTCTTCATCCTCCTCTTCTCAGCTCCACTTCATTATCAGCTCTTAAAATTCCATGTTGTTGCCACGGAAACGGACGGATGTCCTTCAGTGTTACTGTGACGACAGGAGCAGATTCTGAAGCTGCTGCGTCTCCATGTCACCAAGTGTCTGTTTGTATGTTTACATCAAATATAACAATATAAATTCTAATGATATCATTATTAACAATAATAATAATCCTGTCCCGCCATAAACCGCCAATTCTCCCAACAGGAAGTTCTCTGGTTCTTTATTTCTTATAGTAACATATATATGAATGAAGGTTTTATATCTGAACTGTATTTTATTCAGTTTAAATAGAAGAAGTGAATATTGTTTATCGTCCTGTTTAGTTTTACCTTCTGTTATGATTTGATTTCACGTTGAGGTCAAAGGTCGTTGAATCAGGAGACAATAAAAAGGACAGAGTGAGTTTGACTCTTTATGTTGGATGAGAAACAGCAGAAGAGTCGAGCGGCTACATATCGTCAGAGGAACACAAACAGAACCAATAAGCCTTTGTGTCAGAGGGGGGGGGGGGCTTCTTCTTCTACAGTTTCAGTGTTCACATGACAGAAAAGTGAAAACAGCATCTGTATAGAAAGTTTAACCTCTGACCTCCGTTTCTACACCAACACAGATTCTATACAAACATCTTTTTCTGTACACCAGTGGAAATAAAATCATAAAACTGTGACATCATCAGAAAGCGTCAGACGGAGCTGCAGACACATACTCACTTTATAAAACCAGATTTTTATTGAAACTGAATTAAAATGATTCATGTTCCTGGTTGAATCCTGAATCCACATTCAGAGCTATTGGCTGCTGCTAACGACCAATCAATTCCCTCCGTGGCTTGATGTTTAACTGGACACGCGGAAACACGAGGAATCAAACCTGTGACGTCTGTTTCACTGGAGATTTATATTAATGTGTGAATCAAAGCTGCAGTGAAAATAACTAAGAACTCAGTTTCTGCCTCAGCTGTAGACGAACAAAGTGAAATAAGAAGAAGTAGCTCTCGGTTCTAAACGTGTCGTCGTCTCACTGATCATTAAAGTTCATATTCTGCACAGGAACCCGACGCTGCCGTGGCGTCATCAGGGTTTAATAAGGTGAGTCATGGAGCAGCTCATCTTCAGAACAGGAACCTGAGAACGTCACTGAGAACAATCTAAGTACATTTACTCAGTACAAATACTGCAGTATTTTCTCTCTGTGCTACATTACACTTCAACACAGTTACGGACATCTGCTGGTTATATGTGGAAATTATTATATTTCAATAAAAGCTTTTAAAAGTAAAAAAGAGAAATCACAGTAACTGAACCGTCTCAGTGTTCTGATCAATCGATTGATTATCCATCATGTAAACATGACATCATCAATCAGCCTCAGGCATTTCCTGCTTTAAATACTTTAAGTGCCTGATTATTATATATCAATACAGAGTTACAGAGTATTTTTACTGTACTCTGGTGTTTGTACTTCCTTCACCACGTTCATTAATAATGTTCATCAGACATTCACCCGATTAAATCTGCAGCGTTTCATTTTACTGCAGAAACTCTGACGAGAAACACGTTAGAAATATAACGAGCTATAAATATAATGAATTATAAACATGACTAATAATGAATAAAAAGAGATTAACATGACGAATCACAAATGTGAGTGTGTGACGATGATAAAAAACGCTTGATGTCTCAGGGTTTTAATATGAATATAAAAATAATCTTATTTTCTAATAACTTTCAATTCAAAATAAAAGTCCTCAGGGGTTTGTTTTATTCATTGTATCAATTAATAATATTTTTTTATTAAAATTGCATTCATCACTAAATATATTTCTAATATTGATTGGTTAATGATATTCAATTAATATTAATAATCAATACACTACACAAAATAAGATTCATCAAAAGACGTTATTTCTTTTACAAATGTTGATTCACAACTTTAACAATGAGATGAAAT
>CM031678.1:27700342-27775342 GCA_006182925.3 Reinhardtius hippoglossoides
GTCTCCAGTCTCTTCTGTGTGTCTCTGTGTGTGTCTGTGTGTGTCTGTGTCCCTCTGTGTCCCTCTGTGTCCCTGTGTGTGTCTGTGTGTGTCTGTGTGTGTCCCTCTGTGTCCCTCTGTGTCCCTCTGTGTCCCTCTGTGTGTGTCTGTGTGTGTCTGTGTGTCTGTGTGTGTCTGTGTCCCTCTGTGTCCCTCTGTGTGTGTCTGTGTGTGTCCCTCTGTGTCCCCCTGTGTCCCTCTGTGTCCCTCTGTGTGTCTGTGTGTGTCAGCTGACCTTGGTCTCTCTCTCCTCCAGCAGTGTCTCCAGTCTCTTCTGTGTGTGTCTGTGTCCCTCTGTGTCCCTGTGTGTCTGTGTGTCAGCTGACCTTGGTCTCTCTCTCCTCCAGCAGTGTCTCCAGTCTCTTCTGTGTGTGTCTGTGTGTGTCTGTGTGGGTCTGTGTGTCTGTGTCCCTCTGTGTGTGTCTGTGTGTGTCCCTCTGTGTCCCCCTGTGTCCCTCTGTGTCCCTCTGTGTCCCTCTGTGTGTCTGTGTGTGTCAGCTGACCTTGGTCTCTCTCTCCTCCAGCAGTGTCTCCAGTCTCTTCTGTGTGTGTCTGTGTGGGTCTGTGTGTGTCTGTGTGGGTCTGTGTGTTCCTGTGTCCCTCTGTGTCCCCCTGTGTCCCCTGTGTCCCTCTGTGTCCCTCTGTGTGTCTGTGTGTCAGCTGACCTTGGTCTCTCTCTCCTCCAGCAGTGTCTCCAGTCTCTTCTGTGTGTGTCTGTGTGTGTCTGTGTGGGTCTGTGTGTCTGTGTCCCTCTGTGTCCCTCTGTGTCCCTCTGTGTCCCCCTGTGTCCCTCTGTGTCCCTCTGTGTCCCTCTGTGTGTGTCAGCTGACCTTGGTCTCTCTCTCCTCCAGCAGTGTCTCCAGTCTCTTCTGTGTGTCTCTGTGTGTGTCTGTGTCCCTCTGTGTGTCTGTGTGTGTCTGTGTCCCCCTGTGTCCCTCTGTGTCCCTCTGTGTCCCTCTGTGTCCCTCTGTGTGTCAGCTGACCTTGGTCTCTCTCTCCTCCAGCAGTGTCTCCAGTCTCTTCTGTGCAGCTCGTCCTTCGTGGTCGTCGCTGACGATGAGGATGATGTGGTTCCACCTGAACTCTCTCATGAGGTCGAACCAGACCTGAGCCTGGTGTGAATACGGAGGAACCGTCCTCAGGAACGAGAGGTGGATGCTCTGGGGACCACGACCAACGTGTTAGTGTTGACAACTTTACTAACAATGACACACAACCAGAGGAAGGAAGTAACACAAATATCTGTACTTTGATTTGATTTTGAAGGGTTCAACAGGAAGTGTTGACTGGACAGTGTTACAGAAACATGAAAGTGTTTACGACAGAAAGTGTTACTGACAGGAAGTGTTACTGACAGGAAGTGTTAGAAACAGGAAGTGTTACTGACAGGAAGTGTTACTGACAGGAAGTGTTAGAAACAGGAAGTGTTACTGACAGGAAGTGTTAGCGACGCTTTGTGTTCACCGCTGGGCGTCGAGTCATGTGACTGATGAGAACCAATCAGGGAGAGAACGTGTCATCGTTTACAGAAGTCTCAGTTTCTGTTCAGACTCAAACACAAACCCAGAGATTTCAAACTGAACCGAGACCAGTTCACACAAGTCTCAGATCCAGAGGCTGAGAACTCCACCAGGCGTAACCATAGCAACACATGCTCCCTGCACAGTGACAGTATTTGGTGGAGTATATGGTGGAGATACATTTAGCTGATCATCACAGGACAATTATTTCTACTTGAATGTAAAAAACGGCCAGAAAGGTGTTGATGATGAGGAGTCAGTAACTTCCTGGTCATATAAATCGGAAGAGTTAAAAATCTAAATCAAATTCAGTTCGTCGCCAATTTTTCTAATTTCCTATTTTTGACTTGAGCATTAAATTGTGGGTGTTTTCCTTCAAGAGTCAGTTTCTGTCCAAGAAACACAACAACATTCACTTCTATAAACCTGTGACACATTGTGCTGCTGGGACTCGACTTCATGATTTCATTGCTGGTGTGAATCCTCTGGAACCAGGAGAGGAAGTGTTTCTGGAATATTCTACTGCTGCACTGAATGGAGCCTGAAGCAGCAGCAGGTTGTCGGGTCCGACTCGTTCAAACAGGAACATGTGGGAACATCCAGGCGAGGGGCGGAGCCTGTAGAGCAGCAGGGGCGGAGCCTGTAGAGCAGCAGGAGGCCGGACATGACGTATAAACTCTGCTGTGGAAAGATCAGTGTTGTTGTTTACAGCTCGTCCACACCGGCGTCGGCCCTCAGCACCAGAAGATCTGGAACCTCCTCGTGTTTCCAAGTGGACGTCTTCGTCTTCTACGTGTACGGCTCCTCTTCTTCATCCTGAGATGTTTGTGTTCTTCCAGTTTCACGTCCGTCACGTGTTAGAAACCTCGTCCACACGTCCACTCGCTCTCTGGGAAGCTTCCACACATCGTCCTGCTGTTTCCTCACATGGACTCACGAGGACATGTTACACACATGTTACCAGGAGGCAGCAGGAGAAGATCCAGAACATGTCCAGAGACACTGACTCAGACGTTTGTTCTCACAGAGAGAACCTGCCGAACGTGTGAGGAACATGTCAGGAACATGTGAGGAACATGTCAGGAGCATGTGAGGAACATGTCAGGAGCATGTGAGGAACATGTCAGGAGCATGTGAGGAACATGTGAGGAACATTTCAGGAGCATGTCAGGAACATGTTAGGAACATGTGAGGACTTCAGAAAATTCAGAATATATTTAAGGACCAAAGACGGAGCCCTGAGGAAAACCCCAGCAGCCTCTGGCTCAGGTTACCTTGTCAGAGTAGATGGACATGCGGGTCGTTAGGCCGACCACAGGGATTCTGTAGAAACCGGCTGTGTAGGAAACAGGCGTCGGAGTCAGATGGTCGTTGGACTGAGGAGGGTGACTGACTAAGATCGCGTACACCTGCAGAAGAAGAAGAATGAGACAAAGATCATTTTCAGACTATTTATATATATATAAACATTTATATATATTCCTGTCAGCAGAAGATGTAGAATCTGTGTGTCTATAATCCCGAAGGGTGAAGATGGAGGAGTGAGGATGAAGAGGGGATGGAGAGACGTGGGATGAAGGGAGATGGAGGGTGAGGATGAAGAGGTTGAGATGGAGAGGTGAAGAGGAGGAGTGAGGATGAAGAGGTGAAGATGGAGGAGTGAGGATGAAGAGGTGAAGATGGAGGGTGAGGATGAGAGGTGAGGATGGAGGAGGTGAGGGGTGAGGATGAAGGTTGAGGATGGAAGAGTGAGGATGAGAGAGGTGAAGATGGAGGAGTGAGGATGAAGAGGTGAGTGGAGAGGGTGAGGTAGGTGAAGAGGTGAAGATGGAGGGTGAGGATGAGAGGTGAAGATGGAGGGAGTGGAGGATGAAGGGTGAAGATGGAGGAGTGGGATGAAGGAGGTGGAAGATGGAGGGTGAGGACGAAGAGGTGAGGATGGAGGAGTGTGGGATGAAGAGGTGAAGATGGAGGAGTGAGGATGAAGAGGTGAAGATGGAGGAGTGAGGATGAAGAGGTGAAGATGGAGGAGTGAGGATGAAGAGGTGGAGGAGTGAGGATGGAGTGGAGGGTGAGGATGAAGAGGTGAAGATGGAGGAGTGAGGATGAAGAGGTGAAGATGGAGGAGTGAGGATGAAGAGGTGAAGATGGAGGGGAGTGAGGATGAAGAGGTGAAGATGGAGGAGTGAGGATGAAGAGGTGAGGATGGAGGAGTGAGGATGAAGAGGTGAAGATGGAGGAGTGAGGATGAAGAGGTGAAGATGGAGGAGTGAGGATGAAGAGGTGAAGATGGAGGAGTGAGGATGAAGAGGTGAAGATGGAGGAGTGAGGATGAAGAGGTGAAGATGGAGGAGGTGAGGATGAAGAGGTGAAGGAGGGTGAGGGAAGAGGTGAGATGGAGGTGGGATGAAGAGGTGAAGATGGAGGAGTGAGGATGAAGAGGTGAGGATGAGGAGTGAGGATGAAGAGGTGAAGATGGAGGATGAAGAGGTGAAGATGGAGGAGTGAGGATGAAGAGGTGAAGATGGAGGAGTGAGGATGAAGAGGTGAAGATGGAGGGTGAGGATGAAGAGGTGAAGATGGAGGATGAGAGGTAAGGGAGGAGGATGAAGAGGTGAAGATGAGGAGTGGAGTGGAGGATGGATGAAGAGGTGAAGATGGAGGAGTGAGGATGAAGAGGTGAAGATGGAGGAGTGAGGATGAAGAGGTGAAGATGGAGGAGTGAGGATGAAGAGGTGAGGATGGAGGAGTGAGGATGAAGAGGTGAAGATGGAGGATGAGAGAAGGTGAGATGGAGGAGTGGGAGAAGAGGGAAGATGGAGGATTGAAGAGGTGAAGAGAGAGTGGGAGAAGAGGTGAGGGAGGATGAAGAGGTGAGGATGAGGGAGTGAGGATGAAGAGGTGAAGATGGAGGTGAGGTGAAGAGGTGAAGATGGAGGAGTGAGGATGAAGGGTGAAGATGGAGGAGTGAGGATGAAGAGGTGAAGATGGAGGAGTGAGGATGAGAGGTGAGAGATGGAGGAGTGAGGATGAAGAGGTGAAGATGGGGAGTGAGATGAAGAGGTGAAGATGGAGGAGGATGAGGATGAAGAGGTGAGGATGGAGGGGGTGAGGATGAAGAGGTGAGGATGAGGAGTGAGGATGAGGATGAAGAGGTGAGATGGAGGGATGAAGAGGTGAAGATGGAGGAGTGAGGATGAAGAGGTGAGAGAGGAGGAGGATGAAGAGGTGAAGATGGAGGAGTGAGGATGAAGAGGTGAAGATGGAGGATGAAGAGGTGAAGATGGAGGAGTGAGGATGAAGAGGTGAAGATGGAGGAGTGAGGATGAAGAGGTGAGGATGGAGGAGTGAGGATGAAGAGGTGAAGATGGAGGAGTGAGGATGAAGAGGTGGAAGATGAGAGGAGTGAGGGATGAAGAGGTGAAGATGGAGGAGTGAGGATGAAGAGGTGAAGATGGAGGAGTGAGGATGAAGAGTGGATGGAGGAGTGAGGATGAAGAGGTGAAGATGGAGGAGTGAGGATGAAGAGGTGAAGATGGAGGAGTGAGGATGAAGAGGTGAAGATGGAGGAGTGAGGATGAAGAGGTGAGGATGGAGGAGTGAGGATGAAGAGGTGAAGATGGAGGAGTGAGGATGAAGAGGTGAAGATGGAGGAGAAGGGTGAGATGAAGAGGTGAAGATGGAGGAGTGAGGATGAAGAGGTGAAGATGGAGGATGAAGAGGTGAAGATGGAGGATGAAGAGGTGAAGATGGAGGAGTGAGGATGAAGAGGTGAAGATGGAGGAGGGAGTGAGGATGAAGAGGTGAAGATGGAGGAGTGAGGATGAAGAGGTGAGGATGGAGGAGGAGGATGAAGAGGTGAAGATGGAGGAGTGAGGATGAAGAGGTGAAGGTGGAGGAGTGAGGATGAAGAGGTGAAGATGGAGGAGTGAGGATGAAGAGGTGAAGGGAGGAGTGAGGAGAAGGGTGAAGATGGAGGAGTGAGGATGAAGAGGTGAGATGGAGGAGTGAGGATGAAGAGGTGAGGATGGAGGAGTGAGGATGAAGAGGTGAAGATGGAGGAGTGAGGATGAAGAGGTGAAGATGGAGGAGTGAGGATGAAGAGGTGAAGATGGAGGAGTGAGGATGAAGGGTGAGATGGAGGAGTGAGGATGAAGAGTGAGGATGGAGGAGTGAGGATGAAGAGGTGAAGATGAGGAGTGAGGATGAAGAGGTGAAGATGGAGGAGTGAGGATGAAGAGGTGAGGATGAGGAGTGAGGATGAAGAGGTGAAGATGGATCAGCAAGTTCAATGATTGGCTGCTCAAAATAAAAGTCATGAAAATAAACACTATTAACATTAACAATGCTTATTTAAATATTTGATCAAAACTTTATTTAAACGATGCAATTAAAAACTCACTGTTTCCGTTTGTTCTGCTGCAGATTTTCAGATTTAAAGCTGAATTCCGTCACAGTCTCTCCTGTTGATTTCACGGTTCGGTCGGTTCGGTCGGTTCGGTCGGTTCGGTTCGTTCCGCCGCTGCTCGGGTCTCGCTCCGTGAGGTGAAAGGTCGTAGTTCAGTACCGACTGGTTGGTTGATGAGTTGGTCGGTTGGTCGAGGCGGTGGATCCTCCGGTGGCGGTCAGACCTCTCCCCCGGTCACCGGAGCTCAGACTCGGGTCTGTTGATTCAGTCGTCGGTGTTCATCACTGCGTGTGCTCGTTGTTTTTCTCACCGGTGAGTCGGTTGTTGTCCGTTACTCGGTGTCGGTGACGCTCGCGCACTTTCAGATGACCTGATGCTCGCGAGCCCGCGGTCTGTCCTTGGATTCTGACGCTCGCTCCCGCGCACTCACAGACGGAGGAGAGAGGACGCGCGGCCCCTGGAGCGTCGGGCACGAGCGTCATCGCTTGTGTTTGGGAATTAATGAAGCGTCGTGATCCGACGCGCGTGCACAGTTCTATACTGATTTATCATGATTTATTCATCATCATATTTCAAAATAAAACACTATTTATTTAGTGGATTCACATTTTCAAAATACAATATATTATATTATTTTATATATTAGATGTGAATTTATTACATGTGACTCATACAACTCCGGCCTGAGCCTGATGCACATATGTGTGAGATTATTCAGGACATGTAACATACATGTCAACAGATGCGACACATTTGCTGGTGTGCGTGTGGTGTGTGTGTGTGTGTGTGTGTGTGTGTGTGTGTGTGTGTGTGTGTGTGTGTGTGTGTGTGTGTGTGTGTGTGTGTGTGTGTGTGTGTGTGTGTGTGTGTGTGTGTGTGTGTGTGGTTCCAGGTTCGCCTCATGTAAGCAGCAGAAGAAGAAATCCACCACTCATCCTCATTATCATCATTCTTCTTCTTCTTCTTCTTCCTCCTTTCTGTTTCAAATAACATTCATTACCCTGTCTGCTTCCAGAATGCACAGTTGCTACGGTAACAGGGATGCAGCTCTGGATCCTAATTGTAGTTGCCATGGAAACAACCATCTTGCTCTTCACCCCCCCCCCCCCCCCCCCCGTTCACCAGATATAACTAGTAATTATCACTTTCAGAGATGCCGTATCTTTATGTTTTTTGCTGTAGTGTGTTTGTGAGTTTCTGTCGTGTCTTTAGTTATTGAACAGATTATTTCCAGCCACAGAGAAGAATGGAGCTGTAACCAAGTGACAATCAGTCGCGACATGCTAATGTTAATGCACCCCCGACTCACTCTTACACCAGTACTTCTACTTTTACTTGAGTCAAATATCCTGTGAATTCAGCTGCTATCAGCTTCAGTCTGTCGGCTCCTGTCTGTGCCCTTTGACCTTGTCTCTGTGTGTAAACCACAGACTGTACACAAAGATGGACGACACGTCTACACTTCCTATCGTTGTAATAGTCAGTTTTTATATCATCAAATAACCAAACATCCGTGAGATAAGAACTGAAATGACAGAAACCATCTTTGACAAACATTTATTTAATGTCTACTTTGATTTTAGTTTGGTCCATGTCCCATCTGCTAACATGGAGGAGGTTTATGACCAATACTGCTGCCAGCCACCAGGGGGCGATCCAGATGATTTGGTTTCAGTTTTGTAAGCTGTTATGTCGTCCATCTTTATCAACAGTGTGATGTCACTGTCTCATCCTCACTGCTGAGCTCAGCTGTAGGACACGTATGACATCATCGTTTTATCTCTGGTGCTAAGTGTCATGAGGAGAAAGTTCCCTTCAGCTTCCAGGCCAGTGCGCACACACACACACACACACACACACACACACACACACACACACACACACACACACACACACACACACACACACACACTGATGCTCCTGTAAGACGTACAAAGAAATGCATGCTGGGACACATTTGTAGCCTGCTGTATCCCTGAGGGGGGTCAGTGATTGTGTTAGTGAGAGAGTTAGTAAGTGTGTTATCTTTGTGTGTGTGTGTGTGTGTGTGTGTGTGTGTGTGTGTGTGTGTGTATGCAGTCATTATAGTCAGACAGTACCAGTCATGCAGTAAAACTACCACACAGTCACATGTTGACATATAAATTAAACTGGTTTACACTGGTTCATGATGATGATGTAAGCATCCAACCTATTAGCTTCTTCTTACTGTTAGTTTCTGTCCGTTAGCTTCACTGTGACATCACTCTGACATCACTCTGACATCACTCTGACTTCACTGTGACATCACTGTGACATCACTCTGACATCACTCTGACTTCACTGTGACATCACTGTGACATCACTCTGACTTCACTGTGACATCACTCTGACATCACTCTGACATCACTCTGACTTCACTCTGACATCACTCTGACATCACTCTGACATCACTCTGACTTCACTCTGACATCACTCTGACATCACTCTGACATCACTCTGACATCACTCTGACATCACTCTGACTTCACTCTGACATCACTCTGATCACTCTGACATCACTCTGACTTCACTCTGACATCACTCTGACATCACTCTGACTTCACTCTGACATGTAAATATTTGTTTATTTGTAAATAAACACTTGTTTTTCATGTTCACCAAACAACGAAGAAGATATATCGTGTTATGAGCTGTTTTCTCTGTGACACGTGTGTGTGTGTGTGTGTGACTGCATTAACACAAACACACACACACACACACACACACACACACACACACACACACACAGTGAGAGAATCAGATGCTCATTAAATAATCATCATGGTGACCTCTTTCTGTCCCTGATGTAAACAACTATCATGTAAACGATATACAGTCCTATATAACCGCTGTGGTTGCTGAGCAACAGTTGACATGTCTGACTCGATACATCCAAACTAAATGATTGTGTTATTATAAATCACTTCCTCTTCCTGCTCCGGCCTTCGGTCCTGTCCAGACACAAGATGGGACCGATTCAAACAAGTTAGTTTGTGCAAACAAACATTTTGGCTCCTACAAATAATCATGTAAACATGAATGTTAGTGATAAAGGAGTCGGAAGCAGAGAAACAGTTTTACAGACTTTATGAAAAAGGGACGACAGGAGAACATGAAGGAGTGAAATCTGTGTCAGTGTCGCCCTCTACTTGTACATCTCTATATCACAGACATTATGTAGAATACATGATAATGGACATTATTTGCATTGTGATGTTTACATGAGCTGCTAATAGAATATGAATTTATTCATATTCTCTTTGCATGTTACAGGAATGAAGATACTCATACGAGAGATTAAACAAAAGGTCCACAACTCTGATTTAAAACAACTGACGAAAATGGATCTGATTCATTTAAATGAAGAGAATTAGACATCAGGAGGACGACAGGGCCATTGTGGACGTCTCTGTCCGGCGTGGAGGAAATGTCCCCGTGTGCATCATCATAAGTCTCCATCAGCCCCTCGGCCCCTACAGTACAGCAGGAGAGCACATTTCTTGATGCACTGCAGGACGCAGCAGTGCAGTTTGTTGTCATCAGGGATGTCGGTTTCCACCAGGCAGCTCTGGTCTGGGACCAGTTCACAAACCACAATAACTTCCAAGTTATATACTCACCCCCTTACTCCCCATTGCTCAATCTAATAGGAACTCATTAGTACTTGGTACCGTGCTGTGAACGGATCGGGTCCAGTCTACATCCAGGACCTGGTCAAACCTCACACCCCAGCCCGTCCACTCCGCTCTGCTTCGGCCAATCGGCTGCTCTCTCACTGTTTCCTGCCCTGGATGCAGCAGGGCCAAAGCCATATTGCTTGTGATATGGACGCAAACACGACAATCAGACGTCAGGATTATTTGTGTTGATTGAAATTGAGTCGATTTACTGGGACAATCTGTCACAGAGAAAACACAGCAGTGTTTGTGATTTTTATTTTTTGCACAAATGCCATTTGAAAAAGGATCGTTAGGTTTTGATGCAGAGTTTTATTTGTCATCGAAGTGAGAGACTTAGTTCCAAGTGTTGAGTCTCATTTGGCCGGTGAGTAGAGTTTCAATACAATTAACAATGTGCAAAAACTACTAAGCAAATGTTGTGCTGCCCCCTGCAGGATGAATCTCTCCCTGCTGCAGAGCTGAGATATCACGTTTGATTATGAATTCACTGCTGATAATGAATCAAACAGTTCGGTTTGAGTCTGGTTTCACTGTGAGTCTCCATTTCTTTCTGGTTTCAGATATTGATCGTTGTATTTGTGTGAAGATGAGCGATCAACCTGTGGACAGAGGTGGAAAAAGTACTCACATTCTTTACTTAAGTAAAAGTATATATACTTGTGTAAAAAAAGACTCTGGTTGAAGTAGAAGTACTGATTCATCTCCTTTACTCAAGTAAAAGTAAGAAAGTACAGGGTCTGAAATGTACTTAAGTACAAAAGTAAAAGAGAATTTGAACTTCAATGAGACACGATGCCTCTTTTGATAACTCGGCCAAACGAGTTAGTTAACCTGCACAGTGCTGGTACTGACGGGCCTGGGCCCCCCCCCCCCCAGGTTACGACAATGTAAGGAGTAGAAAGTACAGATATTTGTGTTCAAATGTAGAGTAAAAGTAAAAAGTCGTCAGGAAAATAAATTTGAAAATAAACAGTAACAAAGTATTTGTACTCTGTTACTTCCCACCTCTGCCTGTGGATACAAATACTGAATTACAGTTGTTAGTCTGGTTATTAGTTAATTAGTCTGCAGCATCACATCATCACCACAGTCGATCGGAGGCAGTGAGCTGAGAAACCAGTCCAACCCTGAAGAATTGATCGGATGTGTGATGATGAAGTCTCTACATCTTCACCATGATGTTGGTGCACTGTGAGTCTCGCTGCTCCTCCTCCTCCTGCTCACGTCCTCCTCCTCCTCGTCTTCTTCTTCTTCTTTGTTGGTGTCTTGTGTGACAGGAAATGCCCTCTTGGGTCGTTTGGGCACGGCATAGTCATCCACCCGGGGATCGTACGGGTACTCGTGACCTTTGGGGTCATCAGCTGTACCCATGTTCCTCCAGGCATCTCCTCTCATCTCCTCGGGGTCATCGTACACTGCGGTAAGGACAGTGGACCTCTGCCCTCCGGTGGCATCGGTGGCGACGGCGCAGCCCTCAGGCTCGTCGTAGATGTGATCTACCTTCCTGTGCGTTGGTTCGGGGGCGTCGTCTTTGCTATGGAAGATGTTTCTGATCTTTATCTCGTCGATGCTGTCATAAAGCGGGTCAGCGCCGGACTCAGACACAAGAGCCTGATGGGAGCTCAGGATGTCCACCATGATGTTCTTGGCGATGGTGTCGAAGGGGAGGGAGTACTCTGGCTCCGGGTTGATTCGAGGGAGGTTACAGGGAGGAGCCAGGCTGCCTCCTCCCTCCCTTCTCTCCCTCTTGGAGCCTCGCTCTCTGGGGGCGGGCTGTGTGATCTGGGCGTAGGTCTGTTCCGGTTTTGGATTGGAGCTCAGTTTAGGGCTCTGACTGGAGTCGTGGGAGGGGGTGGAGCCTAGGGCCGGGGTGGGGCTGGGCTCGCCGTGGGGCAGAGGGCAGCTGGAGATCATCTTGACCTGGTTCTTTCGGGGGACGGGGAGACCGCGAGTGTCTAGAGACAAACTCTTCACGCCGGTCAGGACTTTGTCGACAGGAGGCTCCAGACGACACTGAGAACAGAACAAGGAACGTTAGAGATGAAACCAATCGATAACCAATCAGTGATCAATGATCTCATCTTTTACTGCCTGTCTTCATCAGTCACTACAACAGCTGAAGGCGTCCAGCAGGGGGAGCTTTTGGATCGCTTAGGTCCAATGTGAAATGTGTTGATGTTTGTTTGTTGGAAACTGAACTGGGTTAATGAGAACCAGGACGATGAAGAACTAGTCCATGAGGATCATAACAAGTGAAATCAATCCCTCGTGTCCTTAAACACAACATGAGCTTCCTGTTGGACAGTGGTGAGTTCAAGTGAACACACGTGTGTTTCTACAAAACTCAAAGCTGTAACAGTTTCCACTAAAAGTCCTGAACTTATACTTGTCCCATCTCAAGACAACTCTGTTGTGAGGGTTGTGTCCTACCAGCTGGGGGCGCTGCTGTTGCAGTGAAGGGGTGGAGCTCTCTTTGTGATGAATCATGAGATGATGCTCCGTCACTGTGCTGTACACAGCGTCCTCAGCCTGCTGACAGGAAACAATCATTTTAAAGTTACAACCAACAGCTCCAGGAAGCTGACTTGAAATGTTGTTATTCAAACATCACGATCCTGCTTATTCTGAAACCATGTACAGATGAATCAGCTGACCTGAGCAGCAGGGGGTTGTGGGATATGAATGCGGGGTTGAGGTGGCAGCAGCAGCGTCCTGCTCTGGGGTGGGGGGTTGAGGTTGTGGGGGGTCTCTGGACTCAGCTGCCCCCCCCCAGAGGTCTGTCTGTGGGGGGGGGCAGTCCTCCGCAGTTGGATGGCCGATTCGACCACCTGAAACAGGAAGTTGCCCTGTTTGGTGTCAAACTCGAAACTTCCCTCGCCGGACGCACACCTCCGCCCCGCTTCAAAGGAGAAGGTCGACTGAAGACGAGATCAAAGACGTCATTCACAACGTGTGTGTGAGAGAAGTGAGAGAGGTGATGAAGTGAGTGGTGTGTGTGGAGGTGGGTGTAGTGGAGGTGTGTGGGTGAGTGGGAGTGGGTGTTGTGTGTGTGTGTGTGTGTGTGTGTGTGTGTGTGTGTGTGTGTGTGTGTGTGTGGTGTGGTGTGTGTGTGTGTGTGTGTGTGTGTGTGTGTGTGTGTGTGTGTGTGTGTGTGGTGTGTGTGTGTGTGGTGTGGTGGTGTGTGTGTGTGTGTGTGTGTGTGTGTGTGGTGTGGTGTGTGTGTGTGTGTGTGTGTGTGTGGTGTGTGTGGTGTGTGTGTGGTGTGTGTGTGGTGTGTGTGTGTGTGTGTGTTGTGTGTGTGTGTGTGTGTGTGTGTGTGTGTGTGTGGTGGTGTGTGAGGTGATGTCGTGGTGTGTGTTTGTGGTGTGTGTGTGTGTGTGTGTGTGTGAGTGTGAGTGTGTGTGGTGTGTGTGTGTGTGTGTGAGTGTGTGTGTGTGTGTGTGTGTTGTGTGTTGTGTGTGTGTGTGTGTGTGTGTGTGTGTGTGGTGTGTGTGTGTGTGTGTGTGTGTTGTGTGTAGTGTTGTGTGTGTGTGTGTGTGTGTGTGTGTGTGTGTGTGTGTGTGTGTGTGTGTGTGTGTGTGTGTGTGAGTGAGTGTGTGAGAGACACCTTGTCTCGTCCAAAGCGTCTCAGGAATTTGTACGGCCATGTAAACATAACGTCTCCTGTCTTGTTGAGCAGGTGAAGAGCGTCCATGTCCACTCGCAGGACTACGTCTCCCTTCAGTCTGCAGTGATCCGAGGCCTCCGTCCTCCGCACACACACTCTGAAGTCACGCACTGACACACACACACACACACACACACACACACACACACTGATGAAATAACTGGTTGATCCACAGTAAAACTCATCAACTGATCAAATTTGTTATGTCATGTTTCTTCTTTCAGCTTCTCAAACTGAATATGTGCATCTCCTTCAGGTGATAGATCCTTTATTATCTTTATGATTATAGATTCTGGGTTATAAACTGATCCTGGTGCTGTGTTGTCGGTGGCACCTGCTCCTCTTGGGTCTCCCAAGGCAGAGGGGCCCCAGGGGAGGGGCCAGACAAAGAGCGATTCAGAAAACCCTGATGAGACGATCATAGCTACCCTCGCTCAGAACAACTGGAGCCCCCTCCTGGACTCACACCCGGGGGAGTCTCACCTGGGGGGTCTCACCTGGGGGAGTCTCACCTGGGGGAGTCTCACCCGGGGGAGTCTCACCCGGGGGAGTCTCACCTGGGGGAGTCTCACCGGGGGGGTCTCACCTGGGGGTCTCACCTGGGGGAGTCTCACCTGGGGGTCTCACCCGGGGGGAGTCTCACCCGGGGGAGTCTCACCCGGGGGAGTCTCACCGAGGGGGTCTCACCGGGGGGTCTCACCTGGGGAGTCTCACCCAGGGGAGTCTCACCGAGGGGGTCTCACCGGGGGGTCTCACCGGGGGGTCTCACCGGTGAGGGTCCGGGGGCCAGGCCTCGACCCATGTGATTATCCCCGATAGTTTGAGCACATGAACAAAGATTGTAGATGTTTTATACGTTTGACTTGTCTTTCTACTGTAACACACACACACAGCATCATGACCTCAATGATCCAATCAAATGTGACTGTTGTGTTAAAACACACTGCACTGTGTGTAGTACTACATGTATTATTACACTACAGTGTTACGACTTCAATTCAAGTCATAGACCTCACTACTTTTACCACAGTTTCCTGTTTCTCAACAGGAAACTGTGGTGGAAGTTTGTCCCTTCAAGATAAAAGCTGAAGACGCTCTGCACACACACACACACACACACACAGAGCAGGAACTAACACATACAAGCTTGCACTGCTCACACACATGTGACCTGTAGAGATGTGTGTGTGTGTGTGTGTGTGTGTGTGTGTGTGTGTGTGTGTGTGTGTGTGTGTGTGTGTGTGTTGCTGCAGATAAATGCATCACTTTAGCCGCAGGCTGCTAAATTTAACTGTGATGGGAAAACAGAGCGAGAGAGAGGAAGTGAGGTTTGAAGGTCGAACAGAAAACTGCACAAACACAACGACACAGACGTTCTCAACGTTTAGCTTTGTCTGACTCAGTGTTCTGTCGACACAATGGCTGTAAATAAAGCCAATCCAAATCATCTGGATCGCCCCCTGGTGGCTGGCTGCAGTACAGGTCATAAACCCTCCTCCTCCATGTCAGCAGACGGGACATGAACAAAACTAAAAACTCAAAATAGACGTTAAATAAATGTTTGTAAAGATGTTTCTGTCATTTGAGGTCGTTCTTCTCTCTCTGATGTTTGTCCAAGTGTTTCTCATCAGTTTGGTTTGAATCAGTTATTTGATGATATAAAATCAGGCCGATTGACAGCTGAGACGTGATGATTGACAGCTGAGACTGACTCAGGAGTTGTAGGTGAACCAGCAGTGAGACAGTTGTACCTGTTTGTCTGCCACCGTACAAAGAGTTGTCCTCCATCCCCTCGTCTTCCTCCACCCTGGTTCCTCTCTGCATGCTGCCTCGCTTCACGCTGTGCTCTGTCCAGCTCATCTGCACAGACACCATTCATCAGTGTCACACAAACTACACAACAACAGTTACACACCCTATACTCCACTGAAACCCACCAATCAGGGAGGTTCTTCACACGTCGGGTACAGCCCAGTTGGACTATTTGATCTCGTCACATTTTATCTCCACACTCAAACTTTATCTGTGTTACAGTTGAGTTCACCAGCTCGTCGCTCGCTGCTGCACTTCTTGATCATGTGTCATATACATATTTCAGTTCAAACTTTAATAACTCAAACAGTTTCTTGACTCGTTTAACGACAAACAAACAAAAAAACACAGATTCAAAACAAAAACAAACAAACAGTCGCTGTCGTGGATAAAGTGAGATTCACAACAACTTCAATAACAATAACAACAAGAACCACTATTAGTCAGAAACAGTTTAAATTGACAACTCTGAGACATCTCTACATGATTCACACAACGTGTGTGTGTGTGCGTGTGTGTGTACCCACAGGGAAGGCTATCTCACACAGTTTGTGTGTCCAGTCGTCCACCTGGTTTCTTTCTGCAGCAAAAACGTAAATCTTTTCTGTTGTCTCCACCAGGAACGGTCCAGTGTCTCTGGGACATCCGTCCACTTCCACCTCCGATACCCGGATACAGTCTGACAGACGAATCACCTAGGAGACAGACACAGGATGTTATCACCTAGGCAACCGACCATATAGAGTCAGGTAGAGTCGGGTAGAGTCGAGTAGAGTCGGTAGAGTCGAGTAGAGTCTGGTAGAGTCGGGTAGAGTCTGGTAGAGTCGGTAGAGTCGGGTAGAGTCGGGTAGACTCGGGTAGAGTCGGGTAGAGTCGGGTAGAGTCGGGTAGAGTCGGGTAGAGTCGGAGAGAGTCGGGTAGAGTCGGTAGAGTCTGGTAGAGTCGGGTAGACTCGGGTAGAGTCGGGTAGAGTCTGGTAGAGTCGGGTAGAGTCTGGTAGAGTCGGTAGAGTCGGGTAGACTCGGGTAGAGTCGGGTAGAGTCGGAGAGAGTCGGGTAGAGTCGGGTAGAGTCGAGTAGAGTCAGGTAGAGTCTGGTAGACTCGGGTAGAGTCGGGTAGAGTCGGGTAGAGTCGGTAGAGTCGGGTAGACTCGGGTAGAGTCGGGTAGAGTCGGGTAGAGTCTGGTAGAGTCTGGTTAGAGTCGGGTAGGAGGTCGGGTAGAGTCGGAGAGCGGGAGAGTCGGGGTTAGAGTCGGGTGAGGGTAGAGTCGGGTAGAGTGGTAGAGTCGGTAGATCGGGTAGAGTCGGTAGAGTCGGTAGAGTCGGGTAGAGTCGGTAGATCGGTAATCGGTAGAGGTAGAGTGAGAGTCGGGTAGAGTCGGGTAGAGTCGGTAGAGTCGGGTAGACTCGGGTAGAGTCGGGTAGAGTCGGGTAGAGTCGGGTAGAGTCGGGTAGAGTCGGTAGAGTCGGGTAGAGTCGGGTAGAGTCGGTAGAGTCGGGTAGTCGTAGAGTCGGTAGAGTGGTAGATCGGTAGAGTCGGGTAGAGCTGGTAGAGTCGGTAGAGTCGGTAGGGTAGAGTCGGTTAGAGTCTGGTAGAGTCGGGTAGGGAGTCGTAGATGGTAGAGTCGGTAGAGTCGGTAGAGTCGGTAGAGTCGGGTAGAGTCGGGAGTAGAGTCGGGGTCGGTGAGTAGAGTCGGGTAGAGTCGGGTAGAGTCGGTAGAGGGTAGAGTCGTGGTGGTGGTAGAGTCGTGGTAGAGTCGGTGGTTAGAGTTCGGGTAGAGTCGGTAAGTAGAGTCGGTAGAGTCGGTAGAGTCGGTAGAGTCGGGTTAGAGTCGGGTAGATCGGGTAGAGTCGGGTAGAGTCGGTGGTAGAGTCGGTAGAGTCGTAGGTGGTAGAGTCGGGTAGAGTCTGGTGTAGAGTCTGGTAGATCGGGTAGTCGGGTAGAGTCGGTGGTAGAGTCGGGTTAGAGTCGGTAGAGTCGGGTAGATCGGGTAGAGTGGTAGAGTCGGTAGATCGGGTAGATCGGTAGATCGGGTAGAGTCGGGTAGAGTCGGGTAGGTAGGTAGGCGGTAGAGTCGGTAGACGGTAGACGGTAGAGTCGGGTAGAGTCGGGTAGAGTCGGGTAGATCGTGGTAGAGTCGGTAGATCGGGTAGTAGTCGGGTAGACTCGGTAGATCGGTAGTAGAGTCGGGTAGATCTGGGTAGAGTCGGGAGTGAGAGTGCTGGGTAGAGTCGGGTAAGAGGTCTGTGTAGAGTCGGGTAGAGCTGTAGAGTAGTAGATCGGGTAGAGTCTGGTAGAGTCGGGTAGACTCGGGTGGAGTCCAGAAGAATCATATACCTTCTTGTGTTCCTGTTGTTTGCGCAGACTTTTCTCGACTCCTCCCTCTTTACAGTCAAAGAACTCGAGTCTGGAGATGGAACATGGACTGTCCCTGTAGAGGGCGCTCCACACACGCTTCCACTTCTACACACAGAGACACAAAGAGAATGACTGATTTACTGTTACATTACTCACTTACTATACTCACATATACTTACTTTTTTAAAAACTTGTATTTATTTAAAGGGACAGTGTTCATTAATTAACATGAGCACAATGGTTCATATACATGTTCCAGAGTTAGTCTCTAATGTTCATATTAATGTTAAACAGAGAACAAACAAAGAAACACAACAAACATACAGATATATTAAAAAATACACACTGAGGCAAATCAGTAAAAATTATAGATAATTAAAAGAAGGGATTTACCAATAACAAGACTGTTAGCATTGTTAGCAGTGTTAGCATTGTGTGTCAGTGTCGGTACCTTTCCAAACCTCTGCTGCTGGAGATAAAGAATCCCCTGTTTCCTGATGTCCTCGTCCATCACCACTCTGTAACTTCACCTCTTTCTTTTCTCCTCCTCCTCTCCTCTTCACTTCTGTTCCTCTGCTTTATTTCCTCCTGTTCTCTTCTCTTCCTCTCCCCCTCTTCTTTCTATTCTCTTCACTTCTGTTTCTTGTCCGTTGTATTTAAAGCTTTTTAAAAACACTTCAAACTTCCTCTTTTAATCACTTCTTCCTGCTCTCGACTTCTCTCCCCTTTTCTCTCTCTTTAACTTTGTTCAGGGCGGAGAGCGTCACCCTCTTTTCTTCTTCTTCCTCTTCTTCTTCTACTTCTTCGCCACCTCCTCTTGTCTTTCTGCGGTGTGTGTGTTCCTGTACTTGTAGACCTACAGAGTGAGGACATTTTGTCTGGTCCACGATTCTTCGATGGGCTGTTTGAGGGTTAAGACTTGTTTTCAGGGTTTATGTTCGAGTTAGGTTTAGTTATTTAGTTTGGATAGTTCAGGTTGGGGGGGCGAAGGAATGTGTTATGTCAATGAGTGTCCTCACTAAGATAGAAGTACAAACATGTGAGTGTGTGTGAGTGTGGTGTGTCATCTGTTTCCTGTTGCTGTGTGATTCAGAACTAACGAGTGTAAAAGTTTGTTTCTCTTCTCTCTCTATCGTTCCATCTTCTTCTTCTTCTTCTTCTTCCCTCCTCGGGTTTCTGTCATCACTTCTCCCTTTATGTTTTTATTCAAACATTACAGGTATCCTGCGCCCCCTGGTGGTCATGTTGAAGCTGCATTGGTTTCTGCCTGTCTCTGAAAAACAGTGGAGGTAATACTCAACGTACCACAGAGTAAAAGTAAAAATACTCCATTACAAGTGGGACCCATAGACTATGACATCACACCTGAGCCTTTACTCTCACCATGTATGGGCATTATCCAATCAGGAGCGAGCTGCAGATTGACAGGTGGGCTCATGGGTAACAGGTGTGTGATTTGAGCCTCTTTTATTTTGAAAGAACAGATACAAACTCAGGTCAGAAAGTGATCAGGTCGCTTGTTTCCGTGGTGTAACATGTTGTGGAGCAGAAGAAGAAGAAGCTGATCAGTTCTCACTGATCGATGGATTGATCATGAAATAAAAAACTCTGCAGCAGAGTCCAGCTTCTTTTATTCAGAGAAAAACAGTGTTTCATTTCTTCACCTTGATTTGTCACTGATGATTTACTATTGATATTTGTCTACTTTTACTAAATTCATATCATTCAGACATTAATAAATGATTCCAGTAGTTTATGATTCAAATCAGACTCTGACATCAGGTCAGTTTCCCTCTTCTTCTTCTCTCTTGTTGGACGGCAGGTTGCTGTAGGTTTGAGTCCAGTAGGTGACGTAGTCTGATCTCAGGTCGTAGCTGACGAGACGAGATCAATCAATGTTAGTACAGCCTTTATTCACAAATCACACTTTGTCTCATGGAGCCTTAACAAGTCATCATGTCTGACTTCATCTTTAAAACACAGCAGCATGTAAAACGCACAGCAGCGTTCTGTTGAGACAGAAGATAACACAAACAATAGAGAAGAGGGTAGTAGGGCTGGTTGAAAGGATTTACATCATGGGGTCTTCTGCGTCGAGCGCTCTAAAACTTGTTGCGCCTCAGACTTTTTGTAACGAGGCGCCTACACGCGTTCATTTCAACATGGACGCCTTCAAGTGAAGACTTTAGAATCATCTCTACAACTCGTCCTGCGGAGACCAGAGACGATCACATGGTACTGAATTATCTGGAAGAGACTTCATTTGGTAAAGAGGAGACATTTTACCACCACGTTTGACAGTCTTGGTTTGTTGTTACAATGTAGTTTACTTTCCTTCATTACTTGTCTTTCCACACACTATATTCTCTGTACGCCCACTAGTGGTTCGGAGTGTATTGCGACACCATAACTATAAACGCCTCTGTGCGTGCAGGTAGCGCCATCTACTGAGGTTCAAGCCATGATGTCTGGTAGAACAGAGTAACTGTATCAGTATATCAGAACACGGAGTGAAATACTAAACACTACATTAGAATGGACTCCAGTAAAATAGAGGACAGGAGAACACAGTAGAACTCAGAAGTACCTGACAGAGGACTTGCTGATCTGGTGGTCGATTGTCAGGTAGGGTCTGCGTTGTATGGAGAAGGGGGGCCATGGAGCTGGGACTTTACTGTCGCCTCTACTGGGATCACTGGACAAAAAGAGAACAGGCAGAGCTGGGACCATTTCAGACCTGGTTCATACAAGGTTCAGACCATGTACGTGTGTGTGTGTGTGTGTGTGTGTGTGTGTGTGTGTGTGTGTGTGTGTGTGTGTGTGTGTGTGTGTGTAGTGCATGCTGGGAGTTTACCCAGTCTTGGCGAAGTTGGTCCAGTATGCGATCATGTGCTTGGCCAGTTCCCGGTGTCGGGGGAAGTAGACCAGTGGGGTGGAGAAGGGTTTACCGAACAGGTATTGCAAGTCCTCTGCGTGCTCCGCCCCCACCCAGCGAGGGAATCCTGGGATACGTGTCTTCATGTTGAACAAGTAGGAGAAGGTACGAGCTCCACTGAGGGACAAACCACAGGAAAACATTTTCAAAAACATGTCCAGAACCAGAACCACAAGCATCCACCACTCAGATCTGACCTGGCGTTGTTGGCATGCAGCTGGAGGGCGATCTGTGTGGGGACCAGGAACAGGAAGTCGGTTTCAATGTCTGCCACCGTCTTCTTCACCATCTCCGGCTCTGGAAACAATCCCCAGTGTGATGAGTAAACCTCATAGGCCGAGGCAATGGCGGCGTTCCCCTTTTCTTTTGTGAGACCTGCGAGGAGACCCCTCACCTGCTCCCTGAGCAGAACACAGGAGGAGACACATGGGTTCAACAACATCATCACTGTAGAACATAAGATGGCACCATGTTCTCCATGGCAACAACCTCATGATGTCATAGCCTCAAGTCGCAGAGTTCTCAGGAAGTCAGAAGAAAAGTGGATCTGGATTTTCCTGCTGGTTTCTGGACTCAAACCAGAACTCTGGTCACCTCAGATGACATGTTACTGTTCCTGTAGGCCATTTTTCAAAATAAAAGTTCCCACGGTGCTCAGTACTCACACTGTGGTGTTTCCGTTTTTTTTGTTGATCGAAGGAACATCGACTCCAGCGAAAATGTGTCCGTCCATGCTGTTGACTCCGGCCATGAAATCAAAGGCAGCAGCGTGATGGAAGAGACGGCTCGGTTCATCGGGGATAAAATCACCATCAACCACCGGAGTCAGTTCAAGGAGATCCATAACCACACCTGCCGAGACAGACACAGTGTATATATATGCACTGTATATAAAGACCATCAGTGACTGTATATAAAGATGATCAGTGACTGTATATAAAGACCATCAGTGACTGTATATAAAGAGGATCAGTGACTGTATATAAAGAGGATCAGTGACTGTATATAAAGAGGATCAGTGACTGTATATAAAGAGGATCAGTGACTGTATATAAAGATGATCAGTGACTGTATATAAAGACCATCAGTGACTGTATATAAAGACCATCAGGTGGACTCTTGACAGACACTGGTCTGCTGCCCTCTACAGACGAGTTTTTGACCGTCCCTGCTGATCTGACCTTTTCCGAGAATGAGCAGCACGTCGATTTTCCCCGCCATGGTGAGACCAACCGGGTCGCTCATCTTCAGACATGTTAGCATCAGGTCCAGATCGCTCCTCAGACAGCCGACCTTACGGGCGATCTGCAGTAAGACACAGATGCCTCCATGAGGAACTGTCTGCATAACAACACATTCAAAACATGCGTATGTGTTCAGGCCTGTTCCCACTGAACAGGCCTGTATGTTCCAACATGTCTGTGGACCTTCCTGGTGAGGGACATGGGGTTGGTCTGCAGGGCCCAGGGGCTGAGGGCCACACCACACTGGGAAATGGCTCTGCGAAATAACCCTTTATTGTAGGGGGACAGCATCTGAGGACATAGACAGAGGTCAGTGAGACACCAACCACAGTTTTGAGCCTGTAAACAAAGACGAAGTCTCCACTTCCTCCAGAAATGAAGCCAAAATATCTTTGATACAAATGCTGCCATCTTGTGTTGATGTCATCATTTACAATCAGATTCTGTTGAATTCAAACCAAAACTTGAACAAACATCAGTGTGATGGAAACAACTTTAACAAACATTTAACGTCTACTTTGATTGTTTATTTTGGTCCATGTCCCATCTGCTGACATGGAGGAGGTTTGTGACCTATGCTGCAGCCAGCCACCAGGGGGCGATCCTGATGATTTGACTCCACTTGGGAGCCATCATGTCGTCCATCTTTATTAACAATGTGTGGTTTGACCACTAAAAGCTATTTTTGGTGCTTTTCTATCTTGAATAAATCAAGTCTCAATTAGTTTTTTAATTCAATACATTTTAATGGGTTGACTTTTTTACTTAAAGCTTTATGAATGTTCACATGTTAATAATATTGACTTCCTGTCTGTCAGTCACAGGTCACACATCATCAACTCTTTGTCCTCTGACCTGGAAGTTGACACTGGCGCCTCCGGCTGATTGGCCAAAGATAGTGATGTTGTCGGGCTGTCCTCCGAACGCCGCGATGTTCCTGCGGACCCAGGAGATGGCAGCGTGCTGATCCCACAGCCCGTAGTTACCTGAGAGGTCACAGAGGTCACATGGGGGGGTGATCAGGGGCCTGAACTATCCAGCTGAACTGAACCTAAGTGGTCACATGATGCTGGTTATCAACTCAGGTTTTCCTCATCAAGATCTGGGTTTGTGCTCAGGGGGGGGGGGGGGGGGGGGGTTACAGCATATGACCAATCACAGACATGGACAAGTTTGTCGATTTACAGTAGTTGTTCATGTTGTTGTATTTGTTCAGTTGGTGATGTCCCACCTGGCAGTCGGGCGTCTCCAGTGCTGAGGAACCCCAGCGTCCCGACTCTGTAGTTCACGCTGACGACGATGACTCCGCCTCTGTCGGCCATCTCCTTCCCGTCATAGAGAGAGTCTCCGAGGATGGCAGCGTCGTTAGAGGCCCCCAGCAGGAAGGCCCCGCCAAACAGGTAGACCATCACTGGGAGGTGGGTCGCCACTGGAGAGAGAGGGGGTCAGTTCTTCTAATGTCCACTAGATGCTGCTGTCAACCATTTTAAGCATAGCCCGACACAGGAGGACATTTTGTCCGGTCCTCCCTTTTTCAAAGGACTGTTCCAGACTTTGTTTTAGGGTTAGAATAAGGTTTATTCATTTAGTTTGGAGGGTCGGGGGAGGGGGAGGGGCTAGGGAATTTATTATGTCAATGAGTGTCCTCACTAACAGAAGTAAAAACCTGTGTGTGTGTGTGTGTGTGTGTGTGTGTGTGTGTGTGTGTGTGTGTGTATGTGTGTTGTGTTCCCTACATTTGCGTCCCTGTGGAACAAAGATGTTCAGGTAGAGACAGTCCTCGCTGCCTCGGGTTTTGGTCTGCAGCAGCGTCACCTGAAGGCAGCGCTCCCGGTACTTTGTGGCCTTCAGGATTCCTGGAAACAACAGACTCGTCTGAGAGAATCAGCTAAGGAGGGACTCAAGAATGTAGACGTCCTCACTTTCACACACCAGCTAGCGAACACGAAACTTGTGTTTCCAGCTCATTCCTTGCCAACAAGAATAACAAAAACTAATATATATACAAAATATGAATAATCAGCCGATTGATAAATAATTGTTTTATTCATTGTGTTTTCTCACCCCAGTCCTGTGGCTTCATCCGGCAGCCATGTTAGATCTGCCTAACGTGGCTATAGCTTCATTGTATTTTCCATGTGCGCCCTCTAGACTCATATTTCTTTATTTCTTTATTTTGTTATATGTTTCATATCTCTTACTCCAGTAACAGTCTGTGCTGTACCAGTTACGAGCAAACCCTCCGGTGCACGTATCGCGTCACTGTCGCTAGGACCGTGTGACTTCCTCCACCGACACTGACCGACCGGGTTTGGGTTCTAGCAGAATCGCCCTTCGGGCCTTATTTCGATGATGTCGATGTTGATTGGCCAAATTGACTTTGCTATACGCGTATCTTCCCCAGCAACAGTCCCTTATTGGCTACTCGTCTCTGCTTTATGGGCGACGTTTCCAGCGCCCCTGAATCTTAGATGGATTGTTTAAATTTTAAACATAAATACTAAAATAAGTTATCATAGTTAAGGTAGATTATTTTTTTATTAAAACCCCCACAAACCTTCCACAAGGGAGGGCGGCGCCCTAGCGCCCTCTATTGGCCAGCTGCCACTGGTGTGCACTCTGTCTGGGAGCAGACACAGAGGATCGCTCAGTTGACCAATCCTGATCGAGACTGAGGTTGGGACCTCCTACCTCATTAACATATGGACACAGAAATACAGAAATAAATAAATATAGAAATAAATGTGGAAATAAATACTGAAATAAATGAATCAATGTCTTAAATTTATTTCCACATTTCTTTATTATTCTGTCTTTATTTATTTTTTCTTATTTCTTTATGCATTTCTTTATTTCTTTATACTCAAGTCATGTTGCGTCCTCCACACCAGGCAGCCTAGTCCCACCGCTGTGACACAATCAGCCTCTTAACTGAGACAACCTTGGTCTCATTCGTACCACTGAAGACTACACTACCCATGAGCCTCTGTGGCCTCAGATGTCAGCTGTACCACAGCAGAGGCAGACACTCTCTGATTGGATGAAACAGTGAATTGTGGGACTTGTAGTCCTGAAGTGTGAGATGTGTGAGAGTTACCGCTCCATCCCGGATGAGGCTTCGGTTTCTCCCACGTTCCAGGGACGTCAGCGAAGGGGATTCCTTTAAAGACGTCGACAGACCTGAACAGACCCATCCTGTGACTCTTACCCTCCACCTTCCCCCCCTCCGTCTGCACCACACCCAGCTACACACACAGATCACAAGGTTTCAACTGTCTCTTAATGTAAGAAATATTATATTAACGTCAACGTCACATTTAAAAAAGTAAAAAAGAAACCTCAGTGAGTTCAGATCAGCACCTGAACTCACCTGTGGCTCACCTTTGCAGCTGAGGCTGAGTTCAGCCCGACGCCCAACACAAGCAGCAGCAGCAGCATCATCATCGTCCTCCCGGCTTCCACTGGCCACCGTGAGCTGAGTGAGCTGCTGCTGCTGGTACTTATACTCTGGTTACTGGTGACTAGTCTTATCGCCAACAGGTCTCCAGTGGGAACACACGCAGCTGCTGCACACACAGGGGTCTCTCCATGGTTGTGAGGTTAATGACATAATGCATTCCCGAACCTTAACCAACACAACTAAATGCATAACCCTGAACCTGATTCTAACCATAACACCAAGTCTTAACCCTCAAACCGCCCTTTGTCCCCAGGGAGGACCAGACTAAATGTCCTCATACCTGTAGAAAGACAAGCGCACACACACAGACACACACACACATACAAACACTCAATCAATCAATCAAATTGTATTTGTATAGCCCATATTCACAAATCACAATTTGTCTCATAGGCTTTAACAGGGTGTGACATCCTCTGCCCTTAACCCTCAACAAGAGTCAGGACTAACTACTAAAACCCTTTAACAGGTAAAGAAGGTAGAAACCTCAGAGAGAGCCACATGTGAGGATCCGTCTCCAGGACGGACACAAGTGAACAGATGTCAAGTGTAAACATGACCAAGATAAAGGTTTTAGCAGCATTGATAAGGGTAAACAGGTGAATTGGTGGATTAATGTCATCAATGGTCGAGTATCTGAGGAGAAATACTCCTCTCTGTATCAAACACTCACATATGATCATCTGGCCCCTCTAGTATATATATAATATATACATATATATGCGTCTCTTATCAAAGACCATGGGTTATGGTCAGATCCATAGAGGTCAGGGTGGAGCACAGCAGACACAGAGGCTCCTGACACCGTTCAGCTCATAGTATCAGGGTTCAGGGTTCAGGCTGGGACAGCAGTCACTGAGAGGCAGAACCAGAATGAGTATAAATATCTATAACAGTATAAATCATGAACAGTAAAGAACTATAAACAGAGGTTCTCTCAGTTGAAGCTCGTTTTTACCACGGTCCCTGAAGGCGTGTTGCGCTTGATTGACAGGAGTGTCGGGTTCCCGGGGCGGGGCCTGGTGTCATGGCTGCGCCCTGTTCGGACCGACTCTTCGGAAGGTAACGAACTTCTTCTCCCGCTTCACGTTCAACCGCGTTTTCTATGCGTTTATTCACATGCACGAACTGTGTGCGCGCCGGAAGTGACGCAGGGGAAGAAGCAGCGGCCCTGCTAAACACTGTTAGCATGTTAGCTCAGCCCCGAGCTGTTAGCATGTTAGCTTAGCCGTGAGCTAACTGTGAGTCAGAGCAGCAGGATGGGGCTAAGATGCTAACAGTTAGCTTCAGTGACGTCAGACACGTTGGTCAGCTTAATGCTGCGTTCAAGACAACTCGGATGTCGTAGTTTCCGACCTCCTACTCGAAAAGTGCAATGGACGCCACCTACAGTCGGAGTTCGAACTTGTGAACTCGGTGAAACTTCATCTACCCCTAGTTCACGGAGCAGCAGTTGTCTGACGTCACACGCTCCTGGAGAAGTAGATCCTGTAGCGGAGGCTCGTCTGTTGTGACGTGTTCTCTCCTCACGTGCAGAAGGTGTTTACAAGTTTAAAAACAAAGTGTAAACGTCTGCGCCTGTTTTCATATCATCAAATAACTGATTCAAACCAAACGGATCAGAAACACGTGAACAAACATCAGAGAGAAGAACGACCTGAAACGACAGAAACTTCTTTACAAACATTTATTTAACGACTACTTAGATTTTTTGTTTGGTCCCGTCTGCTAACGTGGAGGAGGTTTGTGACCTATACTGCAACCAGACACCAGGGGGCGATACAGATGATGTGGCTTCACTTTTTGCAGCTGTCATGTCGTCCATATTTATTTACAGTGTGTCTTTGGTGCTGAGATGAGCTGCAGCTTTAAAAAGTGAAATAAAGTTCTGGACCGACTGTCGTCCTTTGTGTCTCCAGGTGTTGACGATGTCCAAGGAGCCGGTGACTATCAGTGAGCTCCTGCTCTCATTGGACAGTTCAGAGCTGCAGGAGGCGGAGCAGGTGAGAGCGACAGTCAACCAGCAGCTGAGCTCAGGTGAGTCCGACTGCAGAGACACGTTCACTTCCTGTCTGTCTTTGTCATGTAACCTGTAGTTTCTTCTCCCAGACAGAGGAGGTGCAGTTCTCTCCTCTCTGGTGGAGTATTACCTTGACTCCTCGTCGTCTCAGGCAGTTCTCCTCCTGTCCACCATCAGAGAACCTCATCACAAGGTCAGCACCATCTCACTGTCACTCTCCAGCTCTGTTGAGCTACTCTGACGTCAGTGTTCACCGATTTCAGCTGCTGTTGGAGAAGCTCCACGAGTCACTGAACAGACCTGGAACCAGATTGGCTGCTCTGACTCTGCTGGGTCACCTGATCCGCAAGCAACCGCCATGGGTTCATCACATCAGCCGCTCCCCACTGCTGCCGTCACTGCTGCGCTACCTCAAGGTGACAACACGGATATATAGACTCAATATAAACTGTATATAGAGACCATCAGTGACTGTATATAAAGACCATCAGTGACTGTATATAAAGACGATCAGTGACTGTATATAAAGATGATCAGTGACTGTATATAAAGAGGATCAGTGACTGTATATAAAGAGGATCAGTGACTGTATATAAAGAGATCAGTGACTGTATATAAAGAGGATCAGTGACTGTATATAAAGCATCAGTGACTGTATATAAAGAGGATCAGTGACTGTATATAAAGATGATCAGTGACTGTATATAAAGAGGATCAGTGACTGTATATAAAGGATCAGTGACTGTATATAAAGATGATCATGACTGTATATAAAGAGGATCAGTGACTGTATATAAAGATGATCAGTGACTGTATATAAAGAGGATCAGTGACTGTATATAAAGAGGATCAGTGATTATTGATCAGCTGTTTGTTGTGGTGTTGTGTTTTTCAGACAGACAGTGATGTGGCCGTTCTCATTACTGCAGTCCTTGTCCTCATCACTCTGTTACCCATGATCCCTCAGGCCGGGAAACAGCACATCTACGACTTTTTCGACGTGTTCGGACGCCTCGCATCCTGGAGTTATAAAAACCCCGGTAACACACACACACACAAACTATCACAAACACACACACACTAGTCTGAATGGGATCAGTGTGATCAGTGGAGTGGTTGGTCAGCTCTGATTGGCTGTCTCCTCCTGCAGGTCATGTACCTGTGGTTCACCTGGTCCACCTTCATGCAGGTGTTTACTCACTGTTCCACCGTCTCTACGGGATGTTCCCCTGTAACTTCATCTCCTACCTGAGGCTGCACTACAGCATGAAGGAGAACCTGGACACCTTCCAGGAAATCGTCAAGGTCAGTGACCCCAAAGACCACTACAGACCACTACAGACCACTACAGACCACAGCACACTGCAACAGACCATATAAAGCTGTGTGTACAGCAGTGGAGCTGACCACAGTCAGTGACTTGGTGTGAACAGATCCAGACTGAAGTGAACCCACTGAATCAACAGTTTGTTTACAGCTCTGAACAGAAGTTTAATGTTGATTATTGATTAATGATTAATGTTGAACTCTGTTTGAATCAGATTGTGATGAAACTGTGAGTCGAGGATCTGAGCAGCTGCTCCACTCGTTTCACACTCACACAGAAACACGAGCTGCAAACAGCAGCTGTTGCTTTTCTCAGATAACACCAGTGTCTCTGACGCTGCTGCACTGACTGAGGTTCCACTCTGACTCTGAGGTTCCACACTGACCCTGAGGTTCCACTCTGACTCTGAGGTTCCACTCTGACTCTGAGGTTCCACACTGACTCTGAGGTCCCACACTGACTCTGAGGTCCCACACTGACTCTTAGGTCCCACACTGACTCTGAGGTCCCACACTGAGGTTCCACACTGACTCTGAGGTTCCACTCTGACTGAGGTTCCACTCTGACTCTGAGGTTCCACTCTGACTCTGAGGTTCCACACTGAGGTCCCACACGGAGGTTCCACACTGACTCTGAGGTCCCACACTGACTCTGAGGTCCCACACTGACTCTTAGGTCCCACACTGACTCTTAGGTCCCACACTGAGGTTCCACACTGACTCTGAGGTTCCACTCTGAGGTTCCACTCTGAGCTTCCACACTGAGGTTCCACTCTGAGGTTCCACACTGACTCTGAGGTTCCACTCTGAGGTTCCACTCTGAGGTTCCACACTGAGGTTCCACACTGACTCTGAGGTTCCACACTGAGGTCCCACACTGACTCTGAGGTTCCACACTGAGGTTCCACACTGACTCTGAGGTTCCACACTGAGGTCCCACTCTGAGGTTCCACACTGAGGTTCCACACTGACTCTGAGGTTCCACACTGAGGTTCCACACTGACTCTCCACACTGACTCTGAGGTCCCACACTGACTCTGAGGTCCCACACTGACTCTGAGGTTCCACACTGAGGTCCCACACTGACTCTGAGGTTCCACACTGAGGTTCCACACTGACTCTGAGGTTCCACACTGAGGTTCCACACTGAGGTTCCACACTGAGGTTCCACACTGAGGTCCCACACTGACTCTGAGGTTCCACACTGAGGTCCCACACTGACTCTGAGGTTCCACACTGAGGTTCCACACTGAGGTTCCACACTGAGGTCTCTCTCTCTCTCTCTCTCTCTCTCAGCCGATGTTGGAACATGTACGGGTTCACCCTGAGTTGGTCACAGGGACTCAGGACTATGAACTGGACCCGTCCAGGTCTGTATTCTCTTTGTTGTTATTAGTCTGTTGTTAAGAAGTCGGTCCTAGAAATGTGTTTAAGTGAGAATCAAAGGACAAAATCAAAGATCAAGTTCCTGATGTTTCACTGGAAGCAAAGACGATGTCGTCTAGAGCAGCTTCATCATTAGATCATGTGTCTCTAAGGTGTTTAAGTATTAGAACCTTAGTTTTATATGAGTTCAATAAGAGACAATTACAGCTCATCCAGGTTTTTATGTCCTTGAGACGTGAAGTTTAGTTAATTGATGACATTGTTCTGGTTTTATTGACAATTATAACTGGGTGTCATCAGCAAGATGAGCAATGAACTTCAATCACGTTTCTTTTTATTTTTCTCAAAGAAGTGGGGGCATCAGCTGTTTCATGGATCGCTCCAGCGTAGAAGTTTTTTAAAAACTTCGATTTATACTTTCATGTCCTATCACCATGTCCCAGGTGGAGGTGTTATGAAGTCCATGACATCGTGATCGAGTGTTCCCGAGTGTCTCTGGATCCTCTGGAGTCGTCATGTGAGGACGACAGTTTCTCCTCCCTCAGAGACCCCCCTTCCTCCCCCTCACCCAGACCCCCCCCTCTGTCCTCCCCCCTCCCCCCGCTCGACCTCACCTGCATAGATGGCGTCAGCAGCCCAGGTGAGCTCATTCATTCATTATTCACCTGTCATCGATTTGATTTACGGATGAACAGAATATTGGATGAATGGATTTACAGATTCAGGTATTTTATATATATATAAAATATATATTTAATTTGATTAGTTAATTTATGATCCGTGTTTTGACAGGAAGCTCAACGTGTCCGGCTCTGCCTCAGTTGACCTTTGACACTTGCACACAGGTCAGTGACTTCTGTGTCTTATTGCTGATGATCAGATGAGGGCCACATGTTTCCCATCATGCACTGCAGCAGTCTGAGTGTATGATTGATTTTGATCCCGGACCAATAAACCCAATGTCTCTGTGTTCAGGCTGATGATGTCACATGGAGCCCCTCCTCTCACTGTGGTTTGTCGACGCCCCCCCCTGAACCTGCTGCCACCGACTCCACCCACCCACCAAGCAGAACCGCATCCATCTCAGGTGAGAAGAGTCACGGATCAGATCATCGTCATGATCAGTCACATGTTCATCAGCTCTGATCGTTTCGTTCTGAATGTGAAACTCATCTGTTTGACTCCAGCTGTGGAATGTCCTCCATCTTCCTCTGTCCCTGTGACATCACTGAGCGAAGACAACCAGGACGGAGGTCTGACTCCTCACGACAACCACCAGGTGAGATCAGGACCACGGCTTGGTACTTTACAGCAGAAGACTTTTATTGTGAAGGAATCTGTGTCTGTGTCCTAACAGGTGAAGCAGCAGCCAATCCCAGAGCTGGAGAGGTCATCCAGTCAGCCAGTCACAGAGAAGGAGGAGAGAGTTCAAAGTGATGTCATCAACAGCAGCGGAGGTGAGGTGATGATCGATGTGATCAGCTGATCATGTCGTCCTGCATCCACAGTGAACATCCACATCATAAACACATTAGCCATAACTGAGGGAGCACTTTATTAGGAACAACTCACAGACTCAGGCTCCGTCCACACTAACTCACCTGAAAACACAGGTCACATGACCGTTCACGTCCACTGGTCATGTGATGTAAACAGGAAGTAGATGTCTCCTCTGCAGTTGGTTGCTTAGTAACAGAAACTCCTCTGAAGGAGGAACAGTGAAGAGTCAGAGCAGGACGACGAGGTGGAACTGTAACTGCGGAAGTGTACGACAGAGTGAACAGGAGGTCTGACAGGAAGTGTACGACAGGATGTTGAAACAGGAGTGTTACTGACAGGAAGTGTTACTGACAGGAAGTGTTAGAAACAGGAAGTGTTACTGACAGGAACTGTTCCTGACAGGAAGTGTTAGCGACGCTTTGTGTTCACCGCTGGTCGTCGAGTCATGTGACTGATGAGAACCAATCAGGAAGAGAACGTCTGAGAGTTTTCAAACTAAAACGAGACCAGTTTACACAAGTCTCTGAATCAGAGGCTGGAGAACTCCACCAGGTGTAACCATAGCAACAGTGATGAGTTATATAACTGAGACGTGTTTGTGTGGGCGGAGCCTCAGTTCTTGATGATGGAAACATTCCTGTAAGAAGTAGCTCAGAGTCAGTTTGGTGTGTGTGTGTGTGTGTGTGGTGTGTGTGTGTGGTGTGTGTGTGTGTGTGTGTGTGTGTGTGTGTGTGTGTGTGTGTGTGTGTGTGTGTGTGTGTGTGTGTGTGTTCGAGACATGTGATGTATAAACTCTTTGAACTGATGATGAGGAGAAATGATTCAGTGAAAATCAAACGCCTTTGTCTCGTTTCTCTCAAGACGCCACCCCCCCTCCTGTCTGTCGACTCCCTCACCTCTACCGCTGTTGGCAGTCAGATCATCCTCCGTCCTCCCCCTCCATCTCACTCTGCTTCACCCCACCAACCAGGTCAGAGGAGGGAGGCCTCTTTGATCAGAGTCCCGCCTTCCCATACGAACCCCTGTTTGAGCTGGCTCTGCCTCGAGCCGCCCAACTCTTCATCGGGAGGAAGACTCAGGTAAATTCAAAGTCTGTCTCTGTCTGTCGCTCTCTCTGTCTGTCTGTCGCTCTCTCTGTCTGTCTGTCTGTCGCTCTCTCTGTCTGTCTGTCGCTCTCTCTGTCTGTCTGTCGCTCTCTCTGTCTTGTCGGTCTCTCTGTCTGTCTGTCTGTCTTCTCTGTCTGTCTGTCTGTCTGTCGCTCTCTCTGTCTGTCTGTCGCTCTCTCTGTCTGTCTGTCGCTCTCTCTGTCTGTCTGTCTCTCTGTCTGTCTGTCTGTCTGTCGCTCTCTCTGTCTGTCTGTCTGTCGCTCTCTCTGTCTGTCTGTCGCTCTCTCTGTCTGTCTGTCGCTCTCTCTGTCTGTCTGTCTGTCTGTCTGTCGTCGCTCTCTCTGTCTTGTCGTCTCTCTGTCTGTCTGTCTGTCTGTCTGTCGCTCTCTCTGCTGTCTGTCTGTGGTTTCTTTTCTAGATTTTTGTATCTTTATTAATATTATAATACTACAACTTAATTTTCATGAAATTCAACAATTTGTATTTCCTTGAACGTCTGTACAAACCGAGGATGTGTGTTTTATGTTGTATTAACAAATCTAATAAAAGCTATTAAATGTTTTTAGCTCATGATTGAAGTGCTGTTTTTCTTCTTGTGGATCCTGTTGTGACCTGTAGGAGGTGCTGGAGAGAGCAGCAGGTCAGCAGGAGGCGGGGGGAGGTGGGGGGGGAGTGGAGGGAGAGGACAGGAAGCAGGATCAGACCTCCGTCTCCCCTCTGGAGGCTCTGGACCAGCTGATCGTCTACGGACGCGACGCCCATGAACGCCTGAGCAGTAGGTGAGACTGTTACCATGGAGATGGATGAAGAGAAAAACAACAGCAAACAGCCAACACAATCTTCTGTCTGGCTCCGCCCACAGGAAGAAGAGGATGAACTCATTCTGTTGTGATCCTGTATTTCTGAGTGAGGACATTTCGGTCCTCACTTCTTCAGTGGCCAGTTTAAGACTTGGTTTCAGGGTTAGAATCAGGTTTAGGTTAGTGTTAGACATTGAGTGGTGATGGTTAAGGTTAGGGTAAGGCCCTCTGGAACGTGTTATGTCAATGAGTGTCCTCACTAAGACAGAAGTACAATTGTGTGTGTGTGTGTGTGTTGCAGGTTGTCAGCAGTCAGTCGGTCGGTGGATCGAAGTCATTTTGGAGGTAAACAGCAAAGCATGAAAACCAAAGGTACCTGAATTAACTCACTGACTCAGCTTGTTAAATGAATTCACCTGTTTGATCAGATGATTGCAAGCTTTCAGTCGTCTTCTTCTTCTTCATATAATTCAGTCTCTACTGTTGTTATATATTATTTAAATTCGATTTTACATTACTCGATTGAACCGAAGAGTTGTGAGAGTTTGCATTAAATTGAATAGAGAGACTAACTGTACTAACTGTACTAACCAGACTAACTGTACTTTTCTGTGTGTTTAAATTGTGACTGTCTCGACTGAACAGATCAGTTATTCACAGGCTGTAAAACACATGTCTGTCTATTGTGTATGTGTGTTGTGTGTTTTTATGGTCTGTGTGGATTGTGTGTATTGATGGTCTTTGTGTTGTATGACGTGTCAGGTGCGGTCGTGGGGGAGGAGCTTCAGTCACTGAGGAGTCAGTTGTTGCTGATCCACAGTCAGCTTCAGTACGAACGTTTCAAACGGCAGCAGCACGCCATCAGAAACCGCCGCCTGCTGCGCAGAGTCATCAACTCTACTGCGCTGGAGGAGCAGAGTATCGCCATGGTAACAATACACATGTCAACACTGTCTGAGCACAGCGTTGTCATGGTGACACAAAATGTTCTTTAATTTATTGGCGGGTGGCAACCAACGTCAAGGTGCATTACAGAATGGACATTAACAGCGTGTGTGTGTGTGTGTGTGCGTGTGCGTGTGCGTGTGCGTGTGCGTGTGCGTGTGCGTGCTGGACAGAGGGCTCAGCTGGGCGTTCAGGACGAGGAGATTCGTTCTCTGAAGTTGAGTCTTGAGGAAGAACAGAGACGTTACACACAACTGCAGCAGGACACACACACACACACCAACCAGCTGAACACACAGATCCAACAACTGCTGCTGCAGCAACAGGACAGGCAGACACACAACCAGAGGCTGCAGGTACACACACACACACACTGACACACACACACACACCCTAATAACCACTGACACACACAAATTAATACACTGTGACACTAACACACACATTAATATACACTGACTCACACACAGATTAATACACACTTATACTCAAGCTGACACACACACACAAACAACCAGCTGTGTTGTGATTGGCTGTTTCAGAGCGACCTTCAGGAGTGTCAGAGCAGGCTGAGCATTGTGGAGGCGGAGCTTCAGAGAGCCAATAACAAGGCCTACAACTCTGAGCATCAGCTGACCCAGCTGTCACTCAAGGTGAGGAGCACTGTGATTGGACAGTTCTTTACATGTAGAGATGACATCACATTTCATGGAGCTGAAGCTTTTATCCAGAGCGACTCACAATAAGTGCATCAACCATGAGGACAAACCAGAACAACAAGAATCAAGAAAGACAAACTACAAAGTGCAACATGTAAGTGACATGTTACATGTAAGTGACATGTAAGTGACATGTAAGTGACATGTGACATGTAAGTGCTACTAAATATAGTGTTTTTAGTTTTTTTTAAACAAGCTTTAGTCTGAAGAGATGTGTCTTCAGTCTGGAGGAAGACGTGTGGACTTCCTGTCCTCATGTCCATGTGGAGCTGGTTCCACGTTTAGGAGCCAGGACAGGAAACAGTTGTTGAGTGACAGCTGTCCCTCGCAGTGAGGGAGCAGCTGATTGGTCGATGCAGAGCGGAGTTAACGGGGTGTAATGTTTGACCATGTCCTGGATGTAGACTGGACCCGACCCGTTCGCAGCACGGTACCAAGTACTAGTGTTTTGAAACGGATGCAGCTACTGGTAACCAGTGAAGGGAGCGGAGGAGTGTGAGTGAACTCAGGTTAAAGACCAGTGGAGCTGCTGCTTCCTGGATGAGCTGCAGAGGTCGGAGGGCAGCAGCAGGTAGACCTGCCAGGAGGGGGGGGGCAGCAGCAGGTAGACCTGCCGGGGGGGGGGGGGGGGGGGGGTAGTCAGGGTTGTGTGAAGCTGTAGAGCAGCAAGGAGGGCGTCTCAGTCGAGTGGCCTTCAAACCAGACTGGTGAGGGTCAAGAAGGTTGGTATGGTGGAGATGGGAGGAGAGTTGATTAAAGATTAGTTACAGAAGGAGGATTAGAAAATGAGGAGTGTAGGTCATCTATCTTTTTTGTGAAGTAGTTGACAAAGTGGCTTGGTGGAAGGGGGGGGTCAAGGAGGTTGGAAAAGATGGAGAAGAGTTTTTTGGGGTTAAAAAATGAGGCTTGAATTCTAGTTTGGTAAAAAGATCTTTTGGCTGCTGAAATAGTGACAGAGAAAGAGAAGAGACGGATCAGTGAGCAGCTCGTCGTCAGGGTGTTTAGATTTTCACCATTTCCTTTGTGATGCTCGTAGAGTGGCTCGGTCGGCTCGAGTCAGACGGAGCTGGGGACGACTTGGGCTCCGGCGTGAAGTCAGAGGACAGAGAATCAAGAGAGGAGGACAGAGGAGAAAGGAGAGAGTCTGTGGCAGAGTTAGGATGCATGAGTGAGAGAGTCAGTGGAAGGGAGATAAGACAGAGGAGGTCAGAGAGGAGGGAGAGAGGGAGCAGGTCCAGAGTCTGTTGATGTGGTAGGGTTGTCAGCTGGAGAGAGTACGAGATATAGAAGTGGTGGTTACCAGCTTTGTGAGAGATATCTCATCCAATCAGACAAAGAATGATGAAGATGATATGATTATGTGATGGATGATGAAGATGATGACGATGAATGAAGACGATGGCCCTGGCCCTTGTATTGGTCCTGGTGTGTGTGTGTGAGTGTTGTGTCTGGATGTTTCTCTGCAGTTGAGCAGCAGTGAACAGTTGCAGCAGCAGATCTTCTTGATGAACCAGCAGCTCGTCCTCCTCAGAGAAACTAACAGAGCTCTGACCAATCAGCTGGAGGGAGGAGAGGCCGACCGCTGGACCGTACGACAACACACACACACATCTCTCTATAGTTGGGGGGGTACTCATTGACATAATGCATTCCCCAGCCCCTTACTCTAACCTTACTTTGACTTTGTGAGGACCATGAAAATGTCCCCACAATGATGATTTTGAACCATAATTGATAGCTATCGATAGACAAGCACACACTGAAGTCGTTTTCATACACTTCTCCTGGATCGATAGACTTTATACCAGAAAATGTATCTGCAGTTGTGATCGTTGAAATGGTTCAGTAAAGAAAACAAGTTCATGTTGGGTTCTGGAACTTTTTTTAGAAATTTATCAGTGAATTAATCTAAATGCTAATAGTTTTTTCTCTCTTTGAGCCTGATTTATGTGTGTGTGTGTGTGTGTGTGTGTGTGTGTGTGTGTGTGTGGTGTGCGTGTGCGTGCAGGAGGCGTCCATGCTGCAGTGCAGTGTGGGTAAAGAGTGCCAGCGTCTGAGAGACAGCGAGGTCCAGCAGAGACAGAAGCTGGAGGCAGCCAATCACAGGATCGTGGAGCTTGAGAACCAGCTGACTAGGAAAGATCAGTGCATCCAGGATCAGAAGAAACTCCTGGAGGACACCAAGGCCCAGAGCAGGTCAGATTCCCAACCAGTTCCCAGTCGTACATAGGATCAGACATCATTCTATAATATAGTATAAGCAAATAACTGTGTGTGTGTGTGTGTGTGTGTGTGTGTGTGTGTGTGTGTGTGTGTGTGTGTGTGTGTGTGTGTGTGTGTGTGTGTGTGTGTGTGTGTGTGTGTGTGTGTGTGTGTGTGTGTGTGTGTGTCAGAGCGGAGTTGTCGGCCTGTGACAGTCGCTGTGTTGGTCTGCAGAGAGTCAGTCAGAACCTGCAGACTGAGATGCTGCAGCTCTACAGTCAGATCCACCTGGAAACTCACAGTCGCCCTCAGGACGTCTGCGGCAGGTAAACTGATGATATCATCCTCTGATGTCACTGCAGGAGTCAAAACTTCAACGTCCTTTATCAACATTTGACCGGGTTTCTTTGACAGAAAGTTTAGTTTACTATTAAAACAAGTTTTCTTCTGTTTGTCACAAATCTGAGGAATCATTCATGTTACAGTTTATCCTCAGTGTCCAGAGGCTAAATGCTAAAAACACAGCTAGTGTCAGCCGCCTCAGTATCCATGTGAAGTAGCTAACGTTAGAACAGAGCACAAGCAACAGCTGATGATGTCGTGTGATGTCATCTTTCTCTCCCTCAGGCCCAATGGCGGCAGTGTTGCTTTACCTGTTGCTCAGAGCAGCCTCAGGCCCCGCCCCTCCTCTTCTTCTGTTGGTATAATAAATGGAGTGGTGTCCACCTCCCCCCTGCACCTCCCGTCCTGCTCCTCCCCCGCCCTCTCCCTGTCCCCCATCGAGTCCCCCCTGGCCGTCGGATCGTTCCTGGAGCAGCGAGCGCGGCAGCTGTTCGGACCGACCAATCACAGCCCGGAGGAGGAGGAGGAGGAGGAGGTGGTGGAGGAGGAGGTGGAGCAGGATGAGGAGGTTCAGTCGGAGACCCTTCTTCTGGATCATGAAGTGGAGGAGGCCACCCTCCTCTCAGAGAACCCTCAGATGGCGCCTCCAAGCCTGGCTACAGCTCACAGCTTCACCACCTTCAAACCCGCAGCGCTCCCCCCAGGTCCTGCCCCCCCCGCAGACCTGACCCTCGCTGTTCGCCAGAGGAGACACGAGCTGAGCATTATGGACTACGACGAGACGCTGCCAGAGTACTGACGGAGGACTGGAGGCCGTCCTCAGATCAGCAGCTGACCTGCTGACTGGTCTGTTTTCACATCTGCCTTAAAAACACTGTGTGTCACAACTTGTTCCTGTTCGGTGGATAAAACCATAGTGGTGAATAAATTGCGAAGCTAGCTCGAATGCTAACCAGCCAATAAGCTGACAGAGATTAAAGAGAATCAGTCGGAGTTTAACCTCCAGAGCACAAATGAAATGACATCAGTGTAAAGTCAAACTCTCCCTGATTCTATTGCAATGAACTGAAACATGTTATAAATCTCCGTCCAACTGAAGAACTGCAGCTGAGTCAGAGAACTGTGTGTTCTGCTAACGCCAAAATGAGCTCGTCAGCTAAGTGGCTTTTAGTTCAAACTAATTAATGAGCAAGTTGATGGATGTTAATTTAACAGAAGAATAAAGAAATAAGTTAATGTTAGCAAAAAAAATTAATGACTAAACAATAATTTACTTTGATGTAAGAATATATCCAGAATTGTGTCAAGATATAAAACGAGTTATAAAGAGACATTAAATTGAACTGTAAAAACTAAATAAGTCACAGCAGCTAAATACAACAAAACAAATCTCATCAGTAATTTTACTGTAATCTGATGTTTAAACGTTAACATGCTAATATTTGCCCTCAGCACATTGACCTGTGAATGAACTTGCTCATGCTCTGATAGCTGTGCAGTTATTGTGACGTTCCTGAGTCTGAACGTTGGATCTTGAGAGTTTTGTTTTTGTCGTCAGGAAACGATTATTTAAACCAAAAATGGAAGAAAGTGGAGGTTTGTTTGAATGAGTGAATTTGAGGGGAAGCTAACAGTAGCTGTGCTAATGATCCAGCGTTATCTGCAACATAAAACTGACTTCCTGTCACAAACATCCGTTTTTCCTCTCTGCAGGTGCAACAGCAGCATCGAAACACTATCAACACTTTTACACCAAAATTAGCGGTTATATATTTCAGGGGGAAAACCCCGGCACGCGTTGCCACTAATCGGGCTTGACTTTCTGCTGGACTGACGCTGAGCTGCTCAAATGACTGTTACGTCTCATCCTCAGTATCTGAACCGCAGCAGCACATTCTCAGCAGGCATGCCCTAGCTAGCATAGATAGCATCATTAGCACAGCACATCATGGCTGTGCTAATGATGAGACGTAACAAAGGTGCATGTGGTTTAACAGCGTGTTTGTGCCTCAGACATCTCAGTGGAAACTGACCAAAGATCTTCGTGTTCGACGAGTGTTTTATTTACGTCACTGCCATTCAGAGCCGATATCAGTGACGACCGTTGACAGGAACATTCACAGGCTGAAAGATCCTCACACAAATAACTTCAACAACACAACGATAATGATGAAAACATCAGGGCTGCTTTAGTCCAAACAAGCTGCAGCATCTGAAATATTATTAATGTTAGTTTCATGATCACTTATAACACTGTCCACAGTTGATCATGGGGTTCCTCAGGGTTCTATTCTTGGTCTGTTATAGTATTTCCTATTTACAGATGTCTCCTCACCCTGCTGTTGAATTGATCTGGAGAATGAACAGCAGACATTCATAAACATAATTAAAAGTTAAAATGGATAAAAACACCAGCGCCCGTGTGATCGAGGCGTCGTTATTCATTTTTAAACTTCTGGTCTGGATGTTGAAGAAACTGGTTCAAGGTTTATTTTGAAATCAGACACTTGTTTTGTTGTCAGTCTGAGACTCAGCTGCCGGTGGTTCAGAGACCAGAGACCTCAGACAGGATCTGGGGAGACTCAGCTGCCGGTGGTCCAGAGACCAGAGACCTCAGACAGGATCTGGGGAGACTCCGCTGCCGGTGGTCCAGAGACCAGAGACCAGAGACAGGATCTGGGGAGACTCAGCTGCCGGTGGTCCAGAGACCAGAGACCAGAGACAGGATCTGGGGAGACTCAGCTGCCGGTGGTTCAGAGACCAGAGACCAGAGACAGGATCTGTGGGGACGGATACACATTCTGTTTGGTTTTCTTTATCATGTATGTTTGTTATACAGAAAAGGGAACATGTTGATCAACTCTCCAGCAAGGTATTTCACAAAGTGATCCCACTTGTCGCACGCTGCTCACAGGCTGAGTCACTCGCTCTCTGCTAGTGACTCAGCCGTGACTCTGACAGTTTCTAATGTATAAATAACACCTTGCTTCTTTTTCATATCCAGCAACATTTACAGCCAAAAGAAAAAAACTGTGACAGGCAGCTCAGTCTCACTTCAGGTACAGGAACTGCTGCTTCCAGCCTTTATGCTAAGCTAGGCTAACCGTGTGCTGGCTCCAGATCTGTCAGGTTATTGTGATTAAGTCTCAGAGACTGTGAAGCTACAATGTTTTTCTGATTCTGTGTGATGTTGATCTGAACTTCTCAGCTGTAACATCTGAACATGTTTGAACCTTGATCTCCTCCATGTGATGTGAACCTGTGACGCGGATCTTCGCCATCACACGGCTCCTTCAGTGTTGTTTTCACCTGAGAAACACAGGGGGCGCTGTTCTGTGTCATCACCAGCTCGAATAGACAAATATTAAACTGTGAACACTAAAATAAAGATGTATTGATAACCAGCGTCTCCACTGAACTGTCTGACTGACGGATTGTGACTTTCCTCTTTCCTCATCCTTCAGAGAATTATAAATGATTTTATTATGAAATACTTTAAACTTATATCCACTGACTTCAGAGGGTTCCTCAGTCAGGTTGTTGGAACAGAGACTTTCCCGCCATCTCCTCTGAGCGCAATGAATCCTGGGACACGGGGGGCCCGGAAGGACACGTGGGCCCGGAAGGACACGGGGGCCCGGAAGGATCCCGTGGAGCCTCGCTGCTCGGGGGTGGGAGGACACGGGGGCCCGGAAGGACACGGGGGGCCCGGAAGGACACGGGGGGCCCGGAAGGACACGGGGGACCCGGAAGTACACGGGGGGCCCGGAAGGATCCCCTCGGGGAGCTCGCTGCTCGGGTGGGAGGACACGGGGGGCCCGAGGGGGCCCGGAAGGATCCCCTCGGTGGAGCCTCCGCTGCTCGGGGGTGGGAGGACAGGGGGGGCCCGGAAGGACACGGGGGGCCCGGAAGGACACGGGGGCCCGGAAGGATCCCCTCGGTGGAGCCTCCGCTGCTCGGGGGTGGGAGGACACGGAGGAGCCTAAGAACCAGTCTCGTCGCGCGGCTGTGACGTGTTAGGAATGCGGCTGAATCACCTCGACTCCTTCATGGCGTTGCTAGGAAACGGCCACAGTCCCGCCCTTGACGCGCTCTGATGATGTTGTACCCTAGCAACGAGCAGACGCTCCCTAGCAACCGTCTGTAAACGTCTGGTTAGTCTCATGTTAGTTTGATCTCGTGGTTTGAAGTTAGTTAAGTTAGTTTTTAACTAACCGGACCTGTTTGTGTTCCCGCCATTTGACTGACGAACCGGAAGTGAACTCAGCTGTTCAGGTAAGAGTCATTAATACAAGCTAATGACGTCATGGAGGTTCTGCAGTGTTCAGGTACAGATCAAAGGAGCTGATGCGCTTCTGGGTCACGTGACAGTTTTCACACACAGTTTAATAACCTGATAGGAATGGTTCCAAGGAAGCAACGCTCTGTGACGTCACTCTGGTGTTTCTGTGTGACGTCACTGCCATGTCTCTGTGTGGTGTGTCTGCAGGAGACTGATGGAGAAGATGGTGAAGCCTCTGATTCCTCCTCACATGTCGGTTTATGCCGACAAACATGGCGTCTTCCACCTGCTGCAGGTAAAGAACCTGAAACTGACATGACAGCATCACCGTCATGTAGTCTGTGGAACAAACTGTCAGTGTTTCCCCTAGGTTTGCAGCTTTGGGGGGGCGGGGCGGTGGCTCACCTGTGTGCGCGCGCACGTGTCTGTGTGTGCGCGCGCGCGCACGTGTCAGTGTGTGTGTGTGCGCGCGCACGTGTCAGTGTGTGCGCGCGCACGTGTCAGTGTGTGCGCGCGCACGTGTCAGTGTGTGCGCGCGCACGTGTCAGTGTGTGTGCGCGCGCATTGGGATGGAACTCCGCCGTGCGCGATACAGAGAGCAGAGGAGAAATCTAAACGCGCGACCATGTAGAGCAGGGGGGGGGGGGGTGCCCACACTTCATAGGTTTGTGAGCTACTCTAGAAATGAGCAGCTCAACAAGATCTACCGGCCAAATAATGTTGGTGTCCACCGCCGCCACGCCCCCCCGCCCTGTACGTATTGGGCACCCCTGATGTAGAGACAGAACTGACATGCCGTCGTGTAAATAAGAGAAATAACATAAGGGCATTTTGTTTGTTTAATTAAAGAGCAAGCTATAGACATGTTTTATAGGAAAGGTAACCTTAGGTGACTTATGTTGAGATCTGGCGCTATATTGAAAAAAAAAAAAATTTACCTTGACCTTCCAGGGGGGGCGGGGAATGCCGTTGGCGGGGCGGGGCGCCCCGCCAATGTAATGGTAGGGGAAACACTGAACTGTCATCTGTGTGTGTTTGTGTGTGTGTGGGTGTGTGTGTGTGTCTGTGTGTCTGTGTGTCTGTGTGTGTGTGTGTTACAGAGCTTGGTGTCCAGTGTGTTGACTGATCAGCCTGATGATCCGGTCTCTTACCTGATCTCAGTTCTTCAGAGGAGCAGCTTCAACAGTAAGACGTCAGCTGATCATCAGCTGTTCTCAGTCATGAGGTCATGAGTGGGATGAGTTATCTCCATGGTAACGCTGAGTGTGTTCAGGCGATGAGTGACGCTTCAGTTTGTGACGAGTTGTGAATCAAACACTAGATGGAGCTGTAACTCTGCTGTAAACACATCACATCCACACACTGTAATTAAAGATGGACAAAATGACGCCTCCCAAAAGTGAAGCCAAATCCTCTGGCTAAGCCCCTGGTGACAGGTGACAGGTCACAACCCCCCCCCCCCCCATGTCAGCAGACGGGACATGGACCAAACTAAACAGTCAAAGTAGACGTTAAATAAATGTTTGTAAAGAAGTTTCTGTCATTTCAGGTCGTTCTTCTCTCTCTGATGTTTGTTCAAGTGTTTCTGATCAGTTTGGTTTGAATCAGTTATTTGATGATATGAAATCAGGCTGAGACGTGATGATTGACAGCTGACACTGACTAAACATTGGTCAAGAGTGTGTATTGGCTCGACCTCGATACCACGACTCCACTCCACGATAACGACTGCACAGACTCTGACTGCAAATGATGTCATCACCACAAGATGGCAGCGTTCTTAACAGAGATATTTTGGCTTCATTTCCGGAGGAAGTGGAGAAGTGGTCTTTGTCGACAGTGTCTGATCATGTCTCAGACTTGTTATAATGCCGCGTTGCATTACAGCTCGGAATTACTGACCTCCGAGTCTGGATAACGTAAACATGGTTCCTGTGCAAGTGGAGTGCTATCACCGGAGCTCCGAGGTAACGGAACGTGAACATCAGGTGTTAACTGTGTCTGTGTCAGTTCCCAGGATCATGGTGCTCGGCCCTCCAGCTGTAGGGAAACACACTGTGGTGAGTTTCAAACAAGTTTATATCTGACGTGTTGATTTAGTTTTAATTAGTGTTATTACCGTAAAATGTTTTTTATGCTCTCACGTTCAGAAACACTTTCCTCAGACCGGTCTTGGTTTTAGCTCCTGTCTCTTTTATACCCCCTTCCTGATAAAGCCCAGGCTGCTCTGATTGGTCAGCTGGTCGACTCTGTTGTGATTGGTCAACCACTTCCAGCGTGTGTAGGAAATGTCGGACTCTCACTTCACCTGATTTTGTTAAAGGGGGTTAACGGGGTGTTTTAAGTATCGTCCTGACGACTGAGCCGTTTACACAGTAGAGCATGTGTCATGTGTCCTTTAACATGTAAATAGCGTGTTATACATGTCAGTCGTCTGATGGAGCAGGGACCACAGATGCTGCTGATGTCATCACGTCTTCTTCTTCTTTGTGTCCTTCAGGCATCGAAACTGAGCGCTGAGCTGAGAGCTGTTCATGTGACCCCCGAGAGTTTATTGAAGGACCAATCAGAGCTGAGCACACAGGCACGACAGTACACACACACACACACACACACACACACACACACACACACACACACACACACCACACACACACACAACACACACACACACACACAGTAAGACAAGCAGTAGTCTGGCCTTTGAGGATGTCATCAGTGATGTCACCATGTTGTGTTCAGCAGCTTCCTGTCGAGCAGCGTGTTCATCAGCGACTGAGAGAGGTCGACTGTTTCAACAGGGTGAGTCCGAGCAGCAGCGCCCCCTGGTAGTGATGAAGGTAGAAACAACAAAGTGTCTCAGTGTGTTGACTCTGACTGTATCGTCCCACTGGACTGAAACACGACTGAACGCTGGATATTATCAAAGTAATAAAATATTTCAACGTTTCCTGCTGAATATTGGAGATAAACTCTGGTTGTTAATAACTTATGAGTCTTTTTAACTGATCTACAGTTCAGCTTCACTTCAACTGGAGCTGATTGTGACAGTTGAAGCTGTCTGTCTGTCTGTCTGTCTGACCGTCTGTCTGTCTGTCTGTCTGTCTGTCTGTCTGTCTGTCTGTCTGTCTGTCTGTCTGTCTGTCTGTCTGTCTGGTTACTGCTATGTTGTACTACAATTCCCAGCAGGCCGAGCAGCGTGTTGGTGCGTGTCCCCAGAGAGCGCGTGATCAAGGCGACGCGTGTCTGACACATGACGCGTGTTGTCGTCCTCTCTGCTGCTCCTCATTAGCATCACATCCTGTTTCCTGTCAGTGTTGATCAGGACACGAGAGCTGCTCTCTGATCACTTAAAGAGAATGAACCAACACAACAACACAACACAACAACAACACAAACTGAAGCTAAGTGAACAGCTGCCCTCTGCTCTGCTGGGAGACAAGAAAAACACAGACATGGTTCCCACCATCGGTGTCATGTAGAGAAACTGTTTCCACTCACTAACATCAGTCTTCTGCCTCTAATGTGAACAGAAACCATCCTCCCTCACTCCGGGTCACATGACTCTGCAGTAGACAGGAGTAATTGGTTCTGATCGGCAGTGATGGAAACACGACACCCGGGTCAACGCACTAACCCTAACCCATAATGCTCTAGGAAAACACAGAAAGACAAACTCCTCTACTGACAATGGGAAAGGGGTCAATCACCTTTTTAGTGACTTTACCTGTGTTTTTAACAAAAAAATCACTATTTCCTTCAATAACCAATAACAACACAAAATGGTGGTTACTCTCTTCATCAATGGCTCCACAGAGTCACTAGGAAGGTTCTTGAGGGTTCTCTGGAGGTCATCAGGTCCTGTATGTGATTCTGTTCCAGAGGCCTCTAGGACATTTTAAAGGACCTTTGGGAGGTTCTTTAAGTGTGTCTTAGTTGAGGAGTGGTCACTGGAAAGATACAGGGTCTAAAGGTTGTTCTGGACATCAATGAGAATTTAAGGGTCATGTGGTGGTCGAGGAGGTTCTAAGGGTCTTTACTGGAACACTGAAGCTGTTCTAGAGGCGCAAGGTGGAACACACATACTATTTGCTTTTTCTGATGATTGTAGAAGTTCTATGGTTTGTTCTGAGTTTTGTTTGTCAGCTATCGAGTAGATTCTCCGGGTTCTATGCTTCTAGTGTAAAGATCCAGCCTGTGGACCTTTGCAGAGGTCGATACTGATCAATGTGTTTCCATCATGTTCTGTTGGGTTCTCTGCTGCTGTGGTTCCTCTTTGTTCTCTGACCATGAAATCTGCACATCTGATCTGAATTTATTTCTGTTTGACTCCTCTGAACATTTTAGTTTGTTCCAACACACAACTGTGTGTGTGTGTGTGTGTGTGTGTGTGTGTGTGTGTGTGTGTGTGTGTGTGTGTGTGTGTGTGTGTGTGTGTGTGTGTGTGTGTGTGTGTGTGTTTAGCAGCTACTTTGATCTGTTAATGTTGGTTTTTGGCTGCAGGCTAAACTCATCACACACACACCAGAGATTGTGTCTGTGATGTCTTCATCGTCTCTGTGTCAGTGGGGGACGATGATTGACAGCTCCCATCAGGACCCCGCCTCCCTACTGCTACATCAATTACTCCACATGTCTCACTTTCAGTGACTGTATATAAAGATCAGGTCTCAATCTTTTATGTAAAATGCCTTGAGACAATGTACGTTTTGAATTGGTGCTATACATATATTTTACACCTGTAAACTCTGTTCCAACAAACAGCTGGTGAACTTTAGAGACCGAACAGAGAGAAACGTTCAACATGTTGATGTGAAGCTGATCATGTGTCTGTGTTCACTGTCGACAAAAACAACATTTCAGAGGAACCGACAACACAGACACACAGACACACACTCTGACAGTCATACACAGCGTCAGTGCTGCTGCTCCTGTCTTCAGCCTGTCAGGCAGCACTGAGGGAATCGCTTGTTTCACACAGTATCTATTCAGATTTAATATCACATATTATAAAGAGCTGAACGTCTCTCACTCCTTCACCAACCTCATTTAAAATCTGAACATTTCAAGAGTTTAAAACCTGCAGAGAAACAACAGAACACTGTGTGTGTGTTGTGTTACAGGGCTGGGTTCTGGAGGGAATCCCTCAGACTCGTCTTCAGGCTCGGACTCTTCAACAGGCCGGAGTCGTCCCTGATCACGTTGGTGAGAAGAAAACTATCAAATGCACAATTTGTACAGTTTACACAGTCACTGAAACACACTGTGTGTGTGTGTGTGTGTGTGTGTCTGTGTGTGTGTGTCAGTGATACTGGAGGCTTCTGATGATGTGTTGTTGGAGAGGAGGGAGGGGAAGCTGGTCGACCCACTGACAGGAGGTGAGTCTATGTGTTTGTGTTTTTTGTGTATGTGTGTTTATATGTGTGTGTAATGGAGTTACATTCGTGACCCACAATGCACCTGGCTCTCTGGATTGTCTGTGGACGTCTCAATGTATCTCTTTACAATGATTACGTATGACATCACTTCCTGCAGACGTGTACCATCAGACTTTCATCTGGCAGGCCAATGACATCATCGCCCAGCGTCTGGAGAAGGGGCGGGGCCCATCAGAGACGCAGCACCTAGCTGAGCTGCAGCGTTTCCGCGGCGAGGTCACAGGTCTTAGATCAGCCTATCAGCACGTCCTGAAGATCATCAACAGTGACCAACCACACGCTGACGTCTACCAACAAGGTTCAGACTCACAAAACAACCAATCACACGCTGACGTTACATTTCATGGAGCTGAAGCTTTTATCCAAAGCGACTCACAATAAGTGCATCAACCTTGAGGAACAAACCAGAACAACAACAATCAATTGGAAAAGATGGAGAAGAGTTTTTTGGGGTTCGAAAAAATGAGGATTGAATTCTAGTTTGGTAAAAAGATCTTTTGGCTGCTGAAATAGTGACAGAGAAAGAGAAGAGACGGATCAGTGAGCAGCTCGTCGTCAGGGTGTTTAGATTTTCACCATTTCCTTTGTGATGCTCGCAGAGTGGCTCGGTCGGCTCGAGTCAGACGGAGCTGGGGACGACTTGGGCTCCGGCGTGAAGTCAGAGGACAGAGAATCAAGAGAGGAGGACAGAGGAGAAAGGAGAGAGTCTGTGGCAGAGTTAGGATGCATGAGTGAGAGAGTCAGTGGAAGGGAGATAAGACAGAGGAGGTCAGAGAGGAGGGAGAGAGGGAGCAGGTCCAGAGTCTGTTGATGTGGTAGGGTTGTCAGCTTGAGAGAGTACGAGATATAGAAGTGGTCAGAGACATGAAGTAGGGTTACAGTGAGGTGAGAGGAGAGCAGTTTCTGGAAGGACTGAGTGAGAGAGCATTAGACATGGACCGTATTAGATGGTTCCCAGAAGCAACGCATTCACTCTCTGCATGTCACTATATCAGACACACACTGATACTAACACACACTCACAATTTGTGTTTATCACACGTATGTTTGACTTGAAAATATGATAATATTCTGATAAACAGTTTCAGTCATTTGTAAATGTCTCACTAGCGCTGGTGTTTTCTCTAAACGACTGAACTCTGTCTGTTTGTTGTCTCAGTGCTGGCTTTTGTCCGGACTCGACATTGCTCCAGAACTCCTAGAATCCTCCTGCTGGGTCCACCTGGGTCGGGGAAGAGCCACCAGGCCAGACTGCTGTCAGAGAAATACAAGATGCTGGATGGTACACACACACACACACACACACACACACACACACACACACACACACACACACACACACACACACACACACACACACACACACACACACACACACACACACACACACACACACACACACACACACACACACACACACACACACACACACACACACACACACACACACACACACACACACTCATCTCCTCTCTCTCAGTGTGTTGTGATCAGCTGATCAGCTCCGCAGCAGCTGATGGTTCAAGCCTTGGAGAAAAGATTCAATCATATCTGGATGATGAACAACCAGGTAACACACACACACACACACACACACAACACACACACACACACAATAGATGAAATGAATAAATGAGTCTTTGGTGATCTGACTCGTTTACTCATCATACCTCTGTTCTCACTGTGTGTTCACTGAAGCAGATAGGAACTGATTCCTGTGTTGATTGATTGCCCTGTCGCTGCAGCTCCAGACGACCTGGTGCTGCAGGTTCTGGAGCGACATCTGAGCCAAGTAGACTTCAGCAGCAGAGGCTGGATCCTGCACGGGTTCCCCCGAGACCTGCAGGGGGCGCTGAGGCTGCAGGAGTCCCAGCACCAGCCCAACAGGTACTGCATGTACATCTACTTATACTACTAATACTACCAGCAGTATCTATATATTACATATCCTGCGATCAGACAGAGGTCGGACAGTTTGATGAGACGTCCAGCCGTCTTCCCTCTGAAGAACAAACGGACCAATCACAGCCTGCCACTGACTCGTCAGGTTTGACCAGTGTGTAACCCTCGATGCTACGTGCTAACAGCTGATAAATGATGACGTCATCCTCTGCCCCTCAGAGTTTTCTTCCTGGAGCTGACGGACGACGTCTGTGTGGAGAGAATCAGTCTGAGAGCGACAGACCCAGTGAGCGGAGAAAGGTCAGTCCAAACCAAACAAGACCAGGACCCTTAGTCTGATCTTCATCCATGTCCAGGACCAGGACTCTGACCCAGGTCCAGGAATCTGACTGCATCTTTCTCCTGCAGGTTTCACGCTGTGACTCGACCGGCTCTGAGCTCTGAGATCCAGAACAGACTGGAGACCAGACCAGAGGACAGAACTCACACTGTGACACACACTCTGAACCAGTGCAGGACACACACTGCTGCTCTGCAGGTACCACACACACTCTGAACCAGTGCAGGACACACACTGCTGCTCTGCAGGTACCACACACACTCTGAACCAGTGCAGGACACACACTGCTGCTCTGCAGGTACCACACACACTCTGAACCAGTGCAGGACACACACTGCTGCTCTGCAGGTACCACACACACTCTGAACCAGTGCAGGACACACACTGCTGCTCTGCAGGTACCACACACACTAGAGACGCACAGTTTACAGTTGTATCAATGGACTCATGGTTGATTTGTGGCTCTGTGTGTAGCGTCCTAAAAGTTAACATTTCTGATTAATAGTGGAAATATGCATTATACATCATTAATGTGTCAAATATGAATTACATTCTCTAAAATGTAAACGTGAAAGAAAGAATCTCTTCATTCCTGAGCTGGTTCCGAGCAGCCGGGTTCATTCCTGAGGCCCGACCCAGTGGAACCTGTTATGCAGGTGAAAGCACCCGAGGTGCAGAGACTGACAGGAAGCTCATCTAACGGGGGGGGGACTGGGAGGAGAACCACACATACTTTCATACTTTGATCCTTGAAGTAGCTTTAACCTTTTATCCGTTTAATATTTATTTGGGGGACAGATAGTTTACAAGCCCCCCCCCCCCCCTCTGGGACTCGAACACTGACTCTACACTGTTAGAGGTGACTCTCCTTAAAGGGACGGGGGGGGGGAGTTTAAATCCACGTCTGGTTGGTGAAGTGGATCTCAGCCTCTAACTCACCCAGAACATCTCAATCTCTCCGACTCGTCCTGTCACCAGCACCACATCACGGTCCTGAAAATAGCTCCATGTGTTTTCATTGTTTTATTATACAAAAACATATTGATCCAGAGCACAGAATATAGAAGTGTGTGTGTGTGTGTGTGTGTGTGTGTGTGTGTGTGTGTGTGTGTGTGTGTGTGTGTGTGTGTGTGTGTGTGTGTGTGTGTGTGTGTGTGTGTGTGTGTGTGTGTGTGTGTGTGTGTGTGTGTGTGTGTGTGTGTGTGTGTGTGTGTGTGTCTCTCTCTCTCTCAGTCTGTCTATCCAGATGTGGTTCTCATTGATGCTGATCAGGATCCTCACTCTGTGTTTGAGGCTCTGGAGAGCAGATTAAATTCTGTCTGAGAAGAGGACCCACCCAAACTCCCCTGGACCCCCCCAGACTCACCTGGACCCACCCAAACTCCCCTGGACCCACCCAAACTCCCCTGGACTCACCCAAACTCCCCTGGACTCACCCAGACCCACCTGGACCCACCCAAACTCCCCTGGACTCACCCAAACTCCCCTGGACTCACCCGGACCCACCCAAACTCCCCTGGACTCACCCAGACTCCCCTGGACCCACCCAAACTCCCCTGGACCCACCCAAACTCCCCTGGACTCACCCAAACTCCCCTGGACTCACCCAAACTCCCCTGGACCCACCCAAACTCACCCGGACTCCCCTGGACTCCCCCGGACTCACCCAGACTCACCCGGGTCACATATGTAATGTTGTTGGTTTGTTCTAAAACGAAATAAACCGTTAGTCCTGTTTTGAGTTGTGGTGTTTTGAGGTGTGGTGTTTTGAGGTGTGATGTTTTGAGTTGTGGTGTTTTGAGTTGTGGTGTTTTGAGTTGTGGTGTTTTGAGTTGTGGTGTTTTGAGTTGTGTTGATCTGGTGTCTTCTCAACAACATTAACACTAATGAGTGTGTGTGAGTGACAGCAGCTGTCGGCCGCTGCAGCGTCTCGTCTCATCTCGCTCGGCGTCAGCTTGAATCTCCGCTGGTTTCAAAGTGAGCGTTTCGGTCTCGGACTATAATTAATCCTCGGAAGCGTCCCAGCGGCGGCGGGCCTGCTGGATGATTGACAGCTCTATTTTTAAGTCATTGTTGACAACAGGAAGTGCGGTGAGAAGGAAATGGAAGCTGACGGCTGCTGAGGTGATGATGGACGGTTTGTCCTCGTCCCCTGCAGAGACAAGACGCTGTCTCCTCAGCCTCTGAGCAACGGCACCAGAACCATGTGAGAGGGTCAGAGGGTCGGTACCTGGACTCGCCCACAGACCTGGGGTCTTCAGGTCCGGTCAGAGTCCTGATCCAGATGGTGTGGTCCGTCCTCAGGTCCCTGTTGTCTCATGATGCTGGGACCAGGTCAGAGCCTGGTGGGTCTGATGAGGGTCTGATGAGGATCAGGTCTGTGATTCCTCCTGATCACTTTATCTAATTCTGTTCATTTCTGAAATCAAATGAGGTGGAGACAGAACAGCAGATACTGCATTCACAGTATATGTGTGTGTATGTATATCTATCTATAGATATATATATCTAGATATATATATATCTAGATATATAGATATAGATCTAGATATATATATATAGTGAAGTGGGGAATAGTGAGTGCCTTATGACGCAGTCTCCAAAATGGCGATCATCCATGACGCTGCTGCGCATGTGTGATCTCTGGAGGGGCGTGGCTCCAGTGACGCATCAGGAAGTGATTCTCACGTGCGTCGGTCTGTTCGGTGAGTTTAATGTTTTTACTTTTATTTCACGAGTTTAAATCTGTTTACGAACCGGAAACTGCTGCTGTTAGCATAATGCTAACGGCAACGTTATCTGCTAAAACACAACCGAGTCCGAGATACACACACCGACACACTAACACACAGATACACACACCGATACACAGACACACACAAACACACAACTGCTGTTCTAATAACTCACGTTTCTTCACATCAGGTGAAGAAACGTGACTTGATCACTTGATGCTAAACGTGCTACCATAAGGTGTGTGTGTGTGTGTGTGTGTGTGTGTGTGTGTGTGTGTGTGTGTGTGTGTGTGTGTGTGTGTGTGTGAGAGAGAGTGAGAGGTTTAGTGTGTGTGTGTGTGTGAGTGAGAGGTTTAGTGTATACACGTGTGTGTGTGTGAGTGAGAGGTTTAGTGTACACACGTGTGTGTGTGTCGGTGTGTGTGGTTTAGTGTACACACGTGTGTGTGTGTCGGTGTGTGTGGTTTAGTGTACACACGTGTGTGTGGTTTAGTGTATACACGTGTGTGTGCTCTTGTACAGCTATCTTTGTGAGGACCAGTTTCAGTGTACAACCTACGAAGTGAGGACCCTTTGCCCCCCCCCCTTTAATTAGGGGATACATGAGTTTCCTGAGATAGCTGTACAGAGGTGTGTGTGTCGGTGTGTGAGGTTTAGTGTATACACGTGTGTGTGCTCTTGTACAGCTATACAGACAGCCGTACAGAGGTGTGTGTGTCGGTGTGTGAGGTTTAGTGTATACACGTGTGTGTGCTCTTGTACAGCTGTACAGAGGTGTGTGTGGTAGAGCTGGTGATTAATTGAATTTCATTCACTATTATGAAAGCAAAGTAATTGATATCATTTAGTTTGAGTCTGTGATTCACACACATGATGTAACGACTGTAAATAATCAAATAAAAATGCACCAAAGCAGGAAGCTGCAGCTGCTTCTCACACGTTACAGACCTGCTGACCTGAGTTCACTGTACATGTTAACAGCACGGATCAGAACCGGGCCCTGATCAGAACCGGGCCCTGCACCATGAAGCAGGTTGACTTCAGGGTAACTTCAAACTGCAGTTTGGATGATTAAAGGGATAGTTCACTGAAAAATGAAAATTCATTATCTCCTCAGCACTATGATGATGGGGGGGGGGGGGGGGGGTTGAAGTGTTTGAGTCCACAAAACACTTCTGGAGTTTCAGGGGTAAACTTTGTTCTTGCAGAATCTAAAACAACTGAAGAATCTAGTGATCGATTCTTCAGACGTAATAAACAAGAGATAAAAACATAACCCGCCTCCATCCTGCTCCTGTGATGTCATCACGTGTCCACAAGCCCCGGCGTTCAAACTCCTCTACAAACAGTCATTTACTTCACTTCCCTGTTTGTAGAGTAAATGTCCGGTTCTCCTCGCCTGGAGCCACGTTCACGGAGCACGTTCACACCGCACATGCTCTCCGCTCGGACGCAAGGTGCACTTCACCATATTCACGTGTTCTCACGATAGCTGTAGTTACTTCCTGTCTCTGTCTGCTGCTCCGAGCTCACCTGAATCCTGCGGAGGATTCGTTGTGTTGTTCATGTGTGAAAGACAAACTGTGGAGAACTGGTGCTCTCTGGAGAAACTCTGAAAGTTCCTTGAATGTGACACAGATGTGACGAGTGTGTGTGTCTCTCTCACTCAGGTGTGTGGATGATGTCATCAGTAGACGACCAGCTGTGTCTGAACATCAGCAGCAGTTTTCCCTCGGCTCCGTCTTGCAGGAGGAAACCTCTGACCGCTCAGCAGCGATGGGCCAGAGTGAGTTTGTCTGTCAAATTATTTAAGACTTTTATTTAATTAATTATTTACGTAATTTTATCCCACGTCTGAATGTTTTTTGTAAATAGAATCAAACAGAATTAAAGCTGTTAGAGGAGCAGATCCGAGGAAATGCTCGTTGTTCTTCCTTTTACTTTGAAGTCTGTGAAATGATCATGTCTCGGACAGGAAGTAGACTGATTTTATTCTGAAAGGGTATGATTGAGGCTGGTCTCAAATCGGTGTTTTTAAACCAGACGTGATTTTCACAATAAAAGCTGCTCATCTGTGAATGTTCAGAAGAAGCAGCGAGCGGAGGAGAGGAACTTTAGCTCCGCCCCTGAGAAGACGAAGCCCCCCTTCAAACAGATGAGGCTTCAGGAGGCTGACACTGAGGCTCCTCCCCCTGAAGACTTACTGGTAAACACCTGCAGCCCCACACGATATGATGGGCTTCGTAGTTCAGGCTCCTTAACATGACTTGTTTGTTTGTTATTGTCTTTGGCATCTTCAGGCTCCGCCCCCTGAGCCGACAGACAGGGGTGCACAGCAGAAGAAGAAGAAGAAGAAGAAGGATGGAGTGACGGAGGCCGGAAGGAGCAGCATCAAGACTTCCTCTCTGTTCAAACACAACCCAGATATTCCTGAGATCCTCAGGTACGCAGCTCCTCCTCTGATTGGCTGCACAGAGCCTCCTCTGGTTCTAATTGGTTCATATTACAGCTGATGTCACTGGTTCACTTCCTTGCATATTAATCAGGATCCGTTTTCTTCAGCTCGACTGTTTCTCAGCTGAAGGAGAAAATTTTCACCAGTGACTCGTTTTCAGAGCTTGAACTGCACCCCCACCTGGTAACACACACACACACACACACACACACGCGCACACACACACACACACACACACACACACACGCACACACAAACACCTTGTAACATACAGACACACACACACACTTCTATGCTCTGATTGGCTGTTTGATGTCCAACAGGTGGCGACACTGAACAAAGTCCTGAATGTTTCTACACTGACCAGGTCAGTACACACACACACACACACACACACACACACACACACACACACACACACACACACACACACACACACACACACAATCATGTTTTTGTAGCGGTGGTTTTCTACGATTCAGTTTTATTTGTATTGAACCAAATCATAAAATACATGTTCTCAAGGCTCTGGACGGTCGAGACCTTAAAGTTATAGAGGAAGCAACAGTTCAACAATGAGAGAGAAAAATCTGTTTAACTGGAAGAAAGAATATTTCCGAGGTCAAAGGTCACATGACCTCATATGAGTCTTGTTTGTGTCCAGTGTTCAGAAACAGACAATCCCAGTTCTTCTGTCGGGACGAGACGCCGTGGTTCGATCCCAGACGGGATCAGGTGAGTCACTCAGGTCACGCTGGTTGAAGTGTTGACGTCGTGAATGATCGTTAATCGAGTCCCTCGTGGTTAAACGTGTCTGCAGGTAAAACGCTGTCGTACGCCGTTCCCCTGGTTCAGAGTCTTCAGTTGGTGCGGCCGAAGGTCAGCAGGTCAGATGGTCCACTGGCCGTCGTCATCGTCCCCACGAGAGAGGTTTGTCTGATCACATGCGTGTTCTGATCTGTGACAGTGACCACACCCGCCTCTCCGTCCTCCTCAGCTGAAGGGACGCCTTGTTGTTGGTTTCCTCTGGGAGCTGAGATGAGGGGCGGGGTGTTATCACTGCTTTCGACAAATCAGAGCGGAGTCTGATAGCTGCTGTCACAAGATTAATCTTTGACTCCTCCCCCTCCATCAGCTCGCCCAGCAGACGCTGCAGATCTTCCAGAAACTTCTGAAGGTAGCGAGACTCCTCCTCCTGCTTCTGTTTGTCCATGTGAACTGTTTTTCATCACGTCTCTCTCTCTGCAGCCGTTTACCTGGATTGTCCCAGGTGTTCTGATGGGAGGAGAGAAGAGGAAATCAGAGAAGGCCCGGTACGTAGCTCCGCCTCCTCTTCCTCTCTTTGTGATACCAGAGGTGCTGTGGCAGGGCGTGTCCTCTGTGAGACTGGGCGTGTCCTCTGTGAGACAGGGCGTGTCCTCTGTGAGACAGGGCGTGTCCTCTGTGAGACTGGGCGTGTCCTCTGTGAGACTGGGCGTGTCCTCGAGGAGGTTGTAAACAGTGTTTTCCTCCTCAGGCTCCGTAAAGGAATCAACGTCCTGGTCTCGACTCCTGGACGTCTGGTGGATCATATCAAAAACACCCTGAGCATCGTGTTCAGCTCGGTACGCTGGCTGATCCTGGACGAGGCCGACAGGTAACGGTTTTTAAATGTCACTTTCCATCACTGTCTGTTGATTTACTTCACTTCTGTGAGTTTGAAATGTTTGATGTCAGCGTCAGATCCAAAGAGATTGTAATCTGAAGGGAGTTTCTGGAAATGTTAATTAATATAATAAATGATTGAAGAGAACCAAAAATGGATCCTTGTGGAACCCTGCAGCTGCTCCGCCTGATCTCACCACACAGATCCCCAGTGAATTAGAAGGAGAGGCAGCTACCATCACAGTTACACACAGAAGTCACGGTTTAACATCCGGTTGTGTGTTGTCCTGTTAACGAGGTCGTGGACTTGTGTCTCCGTCGGACGTTGTGTGACGTCGTTGTGTTTTCAGGACGTTGGATCTGGGCTTTGAGAAGGATGTGACCGTCATATTGAACAGTCTGAACTCTACAGGACCGAGCAGACAGAACGTCCTGCTGTCGGCGACACTCACACATGGTACACACAGACACACACAGACACACACAGACACACACAGACACACACAGACACACACACACAGACACAGACACACACACACAACACACACAGACACACACAGACACACACACACAGACACAGACACACAGACACACCACACACACACACACACACACACACAACACAGACACACACACACACACACACACACAGACACACACAGACACACACAGACACACAGACACACACAGACACACACAGACACACACAGACACACACAGACACACACACACAGACAGACACACACTCACAAGTGTTTCTGATCAGTTTGGATTATTTAGTTATTTGATGATATAGAAACAAGACGCCATGATTGACAGCTGACACTGACTCTCTAGTGGCAGACATCTGGGAGGAGTGTGTGTTGGTATCCGTGACAGTCCCATAGCAACCAACCAGTGCGTCAGGACCATCTGGTTCCGTCTGTCACAGCCAATCAGACGCTGCAGCTGTTTGTACCTGTAATGTCCTGCTGTGTTCAGGTGTGACGCACCTGGCTGATGTTTGTCTGAACGACCCTGTCAGCATCCACGTGTCAGGCCCCGCCTCCTCTGACCTCACCACCATCAACTCTGGAACCTCTGACCCCAGCCCAGCCAGCCAATCGGAGAGCTTTGCAGTGCCCGAGGCCTTGAAGCAGTTTGTGGTGGTGGTTCCCAGTAAGATCCGACTGGTGTGTCTGGCTGCGTTCATACTGGACAAATGTCAGGTACGTGATAAAAACATGTAAAACATGAAATATGTATATATGTGCTGTCAATGTTGTGGTTTATATATATATATATATATATATATATAATTATCAATAGATAAACCTCTCAGTGTTTAGATCGACTCGTTTCGTTATCTTCAGTTTTTTGTTCTTTTTTATTGTTTGTGGCATCAACGTCTTAGTTTTGTTAGTTTTCAATCTAAAGTAATTTTTTTTACATAAATCTTCAATGTTCGAAAGTTTTCTTGGTTTAAAGTAAAACAGGATGTCTGTGAACATCAGGTCTGTTGCAGCTTCCTGATTGGTCAATGAGTCGTCAGTCACCTGGTCAGCTGCTGCCGCCTGATTGGTTTCTGTCTCTTTGTGTTTTAGTTTTCTCAGAACAACAAACTCATCGTCTTTGCCTCGAGCTGCGAGGTCGTCGACTTCCTCCACTGTCTCTTCACCTCTGTCCTCACTGGGCCCTCAGCCAATAAGAGGCCTCCGCTCAGCTTCCTGCGTCTCCATGGCAACTTGAAGCAGGAGGTGAAAGTCTGACCCCGCCTCTCAGTGTGGTTCTGTTAATGCGATCAGCTGATCAATAAGGGTGCGTTTGTTTTGTCCAACAGGAACGTTCCGAGGTCTTCCAGCAGTTCTCGGTGTCTAAGTCCGGAGTTCTGCTGTGCACGGTCGGTTCTGTTCACACTGCTGCACCACACGTTCCTTATGTTCTACATGTTCTACATGTTCTACACGTTCTTCACGTTCTTCCTTTTCCACCGTGTAAGTGTGTAAGTGTGTGTGGTGTGTGTGTGTGTTTCAGGATGTAGCAGCCAGAGGTCTGGATCTTCCTCAGGTCACTTGGATTGTTCAGGTAAATGTCTGTGTGGACAGAGAGGACACAGTCTGTCTCTGCAGGCTAGTCTACGTGTAGATGTGTTCCTACGCAGAACCGGGACGTGCACCTCCCCAATGTCAACACACGTCAGGGTGACGCAGACCAGAAGAGCTGTGATTGGTCCGCTGCAGCTCGACAGCATTTGTCCTTCTTCGTCTCACTCGGTTTATTGATCGTACAAAGCTTCTCCTCCTCCTCTATCAGCTCCACCACGATGCCTCTAGTGTTTGTGTTTATACACGACCCCTGTACATAGCCTCCGGGTCTCAGCTGAGACCACTCCCCTCCATGTGGCCCTCTGATGGTCGGAGCTGGGATCACAGTTTCAGGACACCACACTTCACTACCAGAAGAATTATCGATTTAAATATCGTATTTATGTTGGATGACTTTATTCTTCACTTCTCTCTGAGGTCATTAATGACTGATTGAAATTTCAGTTCACTCCTCCGTCAGCGGCGGCGGAGTACGTCCACCGTGTCGGTCGCACGGCTCGAATAGGAGGACAAGGAAGTAGCCTCCTCTTCCTCACCCCTGCCGAGACCGCCTTCATCGATGAGCTGGCCAATCACAACATCAGGTCTGTTGACGGAGAGCAATCACAGCCATACACCTTCAAGGATTTATACTAGATACGATTTTTAATGTGGGGGCGGGTCTTCTGTGTTTCAGCCTATCAGAGATGAAGCTGCATGACATCCTGTCCAGTCTGATGATGGATGATGCGTACAAAGGGCGGGGCAAATACCACAGCAAGGTAAGACGCCATGTCACATGACCTGCACGGAGGGTGCTCAGTGTTTCAGCTGATTGGTTCAGTTGGCGTGTTGGTGATAAATAACGCGACTCGATATTTCTCTGCCAGACGTCGTCTCGAGCTCTGGAGCAGGAGGTCCGAGAGCGGGCGACGGTTCTGCAGACCAACTTTGAGAACTTTGTTCACGCAGATCCTGAGTCGCTGCAAAACGCCAAGAAAGGTACGTTCACTGTTCTCTGCAGATCTGGTTGGTCAGTCAGTTGATTGGTTGGTTAATATCGCTGTGATGTGTCTGTGATGTCACCAGCTTTCCAGTCCTTCCTGCGGGCGTACACCACCTACCCCACCCACCTCAAGCACATCTTCCACATCCGCTCCCTCCACCTGGGACACGCCGCCAAGAGCTTCGGCCTGAGAGACGCTCCTCAGGGTCTCTGCTCGGGTGCTTCGGGCCCCCGGCCAAACGGCAGAACAAGACCACACGAGGATCCCGGAGAAGAACCAGAGAAGAAGACGAGCGGTAGCGAGGCGGCAGGACGTGCTGAGAGGAGGTAAGTGGGTACCCCCCCCCCCCCCCCCCCCCGTCACTGCACCTTCAGAGCTATGTATTCACATTTCCTGCTGCCGCCGTTTCTCATTAAAAGCTTTAAAATGACGGCATGCTTTTATTGTGAAGAGGGTGGAACATTATAGCAGCTCGATGTTTCCTGCAGGCGACAAGAAAAAAAAACATACCACAACCACTAGATTGTGTTTGTGTGTGTGTGTGTGTCTGACACGTCTGTCTGCTCATTAACACACAACCCCTGCTGAGATGACAGACACACACACACACACACACACCCTAATAAATAAAGCAGCGTTCTCCTGTGTGTGTTTAATGTGTGTTGTTGTTGTTAACTGCTGCTCCTCACAGCAGACCTGTCTGGACACGGTCTGACCCACACCCACACTCACACTACAGGTGTGTCCCGCTTTGGGCTTCACCTCCCAAAATCCTCTGGGTGCTAATCAGTTGTGTATCGGTGCCGTTCGAGTGATCCTCTGTTTATAAATGTTCTGTATAAAACACCCTGTTGGTGACTTTGCTGCGAGCTCATTGGCTCCTGCTGGATCAATCGATTGGTTCAACCAGATGCTGTTTACACTTTTCAACAGGGGGGGGGGGGGAGCAGCAGAATCTGAAGTATCTAGTGATCGATTCTTCAGACGTAATAAAACAGATAAAAACAAAACCTGCTCCTGTGATGTCATCAAGTGTCCACAAGCCCCGACGTTCAAACTCAACTGGAAACGACGTCATTTAAACGAGTTTTCAAAGTCTGTGATCTTCCTACGAGCTGCGTTCCACGATATCGCGTGGCTACGTCTGCTAGCATCGCCACTTCTGGTTGTGGACTTTTAGGCCTAAAACACGGTGTCAATTTTCTTAGATTTCTAAGATTTTTCCATCTCGTCTCAGCGGCAATTGATTCTGATTTAGAAAGAATAGTTATTAAACCTTGATCTCTGTGACATGTTCTAACCAATGAGAAGAGGGCGGCATCAGCGTCATGTTAAGGCACAGTACAGATTAACCCTAAACTTTACTGACGTTAACCGTTTGTCCTCGTCAGGTTCCGTCCCGGTCAGAGGGACGTCCATCTGCTCCACTCCGAGTTCTCCAGCGGTTTGGACGAACAAGACGCAAAGAAGAAGTGGAAGAGAAGGAAGACGATTGGTCAGTCAGGAGACGAGGAGGAGCTGGAGTGCCCATGAGCAAGGGGCCAACCTTTGCAGCTGACTCCTCATCACCGTGACAACGGCACCTGGTTTATTACATCAACCTGAGACGGAGCGGTCAGGTGTCAACAGGAAGTCAGAGTTCACACTGAAGACAAGAGACGGTGTTTGTGTTTTTAGTGTGTAACAAAGACTGTGTCACTGCTGAGTACAGACCACAACAACATTAACACAATATTACACACACACACTTCAAAAGGTCCAGCCAAAGCCTCTCTATCTCCCCCTGGTGTCTGGCTGAGGTATAGGTCATAAACCTCCACGTTAGCAGACGGGACATGGATCAATGTAGACGTTAAATAAATGTTTGTAAAGAAGTTTCAGGTCGTTCTTCTCTCTCTGATGTTTGTTCAAGTGTTTCTGATCCGTTTGGTTTGAATCAGTTATTTGATGATATAAAATCAGGCTGAGACTGACTCCTGATTGGTTTAGAACATGTGTGGGCGGGACCTCGATCACTGTAAATGACATCATCACAACAAATGGCAGCGTTTGTATCTGAGATATTTTAGATTCATTTCTGTACAATAATCTGGATCAGTCTTCAAACTACAGTTTGCTTTGAGACGATTTAACATCAAGAGTCAAACAAAACAAGAACAGACCAAAAAATTGTAATAGATTTTTATTGAAAATGTAAAAAAAGAAGTATTCATTTCAAATGTTTTCAGAGGAAAGTTTTCATCAAAACATTAAAAACGTGTTGTTCAATGTCCTGTTGTTATAATAACGTTATTTATAAAGCACCTTTATACACAGTGTAAAAGACTAACTGCTGAAAGCATAAACATAATAATAATATATCAAAAAGCAGAAGAAAGTGTTTATGGAAGTGACAAAGATAATTGTGTTAAAGACGATGACGACAAGATCTCGTGTCGTCCTCCTGGTCCTCCTGGTCCTCCAAGTCCTCTCACTCCTTCTAGTCCTCCAAGTCCTCTCACTCCTTCTAGTCCTCCAAGTCCTCTCACTCCTTCTAGTCCTCCAAGTCCTCTCACTCCTTCTAGTCCTCCTGGTCCTCCAAGTCCTCTCACTCCTTCTAGTCCTCCAAGTCCTCTCACTCCTTCTAGTCCTCCAAGTCCTCTCACTCCTTCTAGTCCTCCTGGTCCTCCAAGTCCTCTCACTCCTTCTAGTCCTCCTGGTCCTCCCACTCCTTCTAGTCCTCCTGGTCCTCCAAGTCCTCTCACTCCTTCTAGTCCTCCTGGTCCTCCCACTCCTAGTCCTCCAAGTCCTCTCACTCCTTCTAGTCCTCCTGGTCCTCCCACTCGTTCTAGTCCTCCAAGTTCTCCTAGTCCTAGTCCTCCCACTCCTCCTAGTCCTCCTAGTCCTCCTGGTCCTCCCACTCCTTCTAGTCCTCCAAGTCCTCTCACTCCTTCTAGTCCTCCTGGTCCTCCCATCCTCAGTCCTCCCGTCTCACTCCTAGTCCTAGTCCTCCCCTCTCCTCCTTCTCCTCCTAGTCCTCCCATCCTAGTCCTCCAGTCCTCACTCCTCCTAGTCCTCCTGGTCCTCCCACCTCTCTAGTCCTCCAAGTCTTCACTCCTAGCCTCCTAGTCCTCCCACTCCTCCTCGTCCTCCTAGTCCTCCCACTCGTTCTAGTCCTCCTAGTCCCTCTCCACTCCTCTAGTCCTCCCTGTAGTCCCTAGTCCTAGTCCCACTCCTCTACCTCCTGTCCTCCCACTCCTAGTCCTCCAAGTCCTCCCACTCCTCCAAGTCCTCCTAGTCCTCCTAGTCCTACAAGTCCTCCCAGTCCTCCTCCTCCAAGTCCTCCCACCTCTTCTAGTCCTCCCTCCTCCCACTCCTCCTAGTCCTCCTAGTCCTCCAAGTCCTCCTAGTCCTCCCACTCTCCTAGTCCTCCAAGTCCTCTCTAGTCTCCATCCCCCTAGTCCTCCTTCTCCAGTCTTCCCAGTCCTTCCATCCTTCAGTCCTCCAGCGTACCAGTGCGACGCCGTCCAGTTGTGTGTGACTCATTTAGTTGCCAGCGGCAGTGCGGCGTAGTGTGGCGGTGACAGGTAGTGCCAGGGGCGGGGCTGGGGGGTACAGGTAAGTCGTGTGGGCGGGAACAATCTGCGGCCAGCACGCGCTCCACAGACCAGCCAGCACGACTGACGCTTCCACTTGGTCCTGAGGAAGAAAATAAAGCAACACTTTAAGTTTTTGAATCTATTTTGTTCTCATTTTTACTTTGTATTAATTAGAGTAAAGTGGATTTTCTTTTGCACATGCGATAAAACATCATATTGGGTTAGGGTTAGGACAACAGAAGATTGTTCTGATGAACATCAGAACATTACAGAAACTGTTAAATGTGTTGTATTCACCAAAGAGACCAGGACAGTCACATCATTGTGTAGTTGTGTGTTTGTTGTGTGTTTGTTGTGTGTTACCTTCTGTTCTGGTACCAGGTCTTCACCTGCGTGTCGCTGAGCTGCAGAGACGCAGCGAGCTCCATCCTCTCCTGGACGCTCAGGTACTTCTGCTTCTGGAAGCTTCTCTCCAGCCCGGACAGCTGTTGGTCGCTGAAAGCTGTTCGGGCTTTACGAGGCTTCTTCTGACGAGCCTGGTCCGGGCTCCCGGGCCCTGAGGGAGACATGGCATCCTGTCAGGTGATGGGTCACTGAGTCCTGAAGTGTATTGGTACTCGGACCCTGATCCATCTATTCCTCTAAATCTGAGGAGCAGGGATTTCATGAACTTCTTCACAAGCTAAATTCTAACCATCAGGGAACTGATCCACCACGTCCTCCCCATGAACAGCACAGACACATGGTCTAGTCCAGAAACCATAGAACCACCTGTAGCACCAGATCTATATCTGGACCTCTTTTCTTCAGTTCATCCTCTAAACCAACAACTTGTCTTTTAGACTCGGTCCCAACTGGACTTCAAGGAAGTTCTCCCCCTAATTGACTCTTTCAGTCAGGATTAGAACCATCACAGAAACAGCTGTTAACAGTTACTAACGACCTGTTCATGGCCTCAGATAATGGACTTGTCTCTTTCTGGTCCTGTTGGATCTTAGTGCAGCTTCTGACACCACAGATTTCAGTTTGTTCACGTTAACAATGACTCCTCCATGCACACACAAGTTAGTCATGGAGTTCCACCGGGTTCCGTCCTTTAGCTGTACATATACCTGATGAATCTAATCACTTCCAAAACACTAGAGTCTGTAAGAGCAGAACAGGAGGTAGAACCTTCAGCTCCCAGGCTCCTCTCCTGTGGAACCAGCTCCCACTCTGGGTTCTAGAGTCTGTAAGAGCAGAACAGGAGGTAGAACCTTCAGCTCCCAGGCTCCTCTCCTGTGGAACCAGCTCCCTCTCTGGGTTCTACAGTCTGTAAGAGCAGAACAGGAGGTAGAACCTTCAGCTCCCAGGCTCCTCTCCTGTGGAACCAGCTCCCTCTCTGGGTTCTACAGTCTGTAAGAGTAGAACAGGAGGTAGAACCTTCAGCTACCAGGCTCCTGTCCTGTGGAACCAGCTCCCACTCTGGGTTCTACAGTCTGTAAGAGCAGAACAGGAGGTAGAACCTTCAGCTCCCAGGCTCCTCTCCTGTGGAACCAGCTCCCTCTCTGGGTTCTACAGTCTGTAAGAGCAGAACAGGAGGTAGAACCTTCAGCTCCCAGGCTCCTCTCCTGTGGAACCAGCTCCCTCTCTGGGTTCTAGAGTCTGTAAGAGCAGAACAGGAGGTAGAACCTTCAGCTACCAGGCTCCTCTCCTGTGGAACCAGCTCCCTCTCTGGGTTCTAGAGTCTGTAAGAGTAGAACAGGAGGTAGAACCTTCAGCTCCCAGGCTCCTCTCCTGTGGAACCAGCTCCCACTCTGGGTTCTAGAGTCTGTAAGAGCAGAACAGGAGGTAGAACCTTCAGCTACCAGGCTTCTCTCCTGTGGAACCAGCTCCCTCTCAGGGTTCTAGAGTCTGTAAGAGCAGAACAGGAGGTAGAACCTTCAGCTCCCAGGCTCCTCTCCTGTGGAACCAGCTCCCTCTCTGGGTTCTAGAGTCAGTAAGAGCAGAACAGGAGGTAGAACCTTCAGCTCCCAGGCTCCTGTCCTGTGGAACCAGCTCCCACTCTGGGTTCTAGAGTCTGTAAGAGCAGAACAGGAGGTAGAACCTTCAGCTACCAGGCTCCACTCCTGTGGAACCAGCTCCCTCTCTGGGTTCTAGAGTCTGTAAGAGCAGAACAGGAGGTAGAACCTTCAGCTCCCAGGCTCCTGTCCTGTGGAACCAGCTCCCACTCTGGGTTCTAGAGTCTGTAAGAGCAGAACAGGAGGTAGAACCTTCAGCTACCAGGCTCCACTCCTGTGGAACCAGCTCCCTCTCTGGGTTCTAGAGTCTGTAAGAGCAGAACAGGAGGTAGAACCTTCAGCTACCAGGCTCCTGTCCTGTGGAACCAGCTCCCTCTCTGGGTTCTAGAGTCAGTAAGAGCAGAACAGGAGGTAGAACCTTCAGCTACCAGGCTCCTCTCCTGTGGAACCAGCTCCCTCTCTGGGTTCTAGAGTCAGTAAGAGCAGAACAGGAGGTAGAACCTTCAGCTACCAGGCTCCTGTCCTGTGGAACCAGCTCCCACTCTGGGTTCTAGAGTCTGTAAGAGCAGAACAGGAGGTAGAACCTTCAGCTACCAGGCTCCACTCCTGTGGAACCAGCTCCCTCTCTGGGTTCTAGAGTCAGTAAGAGCAGAACAGGAGGTAGAACCTTCAGCTCCCAGGCTCCTTTCCTGTGGAACCAGCTCCCACTCTGGGTTCTAGAGTCTGTAAGAGCAGAACAGGAGGTAGAACCTTCAGCTACAAGGCTCCTCTCCTGTGGAACCAGCTCCCACTCTGGGTTCTAGAGTCAGTAAGAGTAGAACAGGAGGTAGAACCTTCAGCTACAAGGCTCCTCTCCTGTGGAACCAGCTCCCACTCTGGGTTCTAGAGTCTGTAAGAGCAGAACAGGAGGTAGAACCTTCAGCTACAAGGCTCCTCTCCTGTGGAACCAGCTCCCTCTCTGGGTTCTAGAGTCTGTAAGAGTAGAACAGGAGGTAGAACCTTCAGCTACCAGGCTCCTGTCCTGTGGAACCAGCTCCCACTCTGGGTTCTAGAGTCTGTAAGAGCAGAACAGGAGGTAGAACCTTCAGCTCCCAGGCTCCTTTCCTGTGGAACCAGCTCCCACTCTGGGTTCTAGAGTCTGTAAGAGCAGAACAGGAGGTAGAACCTTCAGCTCCCAGGCTCCTTTCCTGTGGAACCAGCTCCCACTCTGGGTTCTAGAGTCTGTAAGAGTAGAACAGGAGGTAGAACCTTCAGCTCCCAGGCTCCTTTCCTGTGGAACCAGCTCCCTCTCTGGGTTCTAGAGTCAGTAAGAGCAGAACAGGAGGTAGAACCTTCAGCTACCAGGCTCCTCTCCTGTGGAACCAGCTCCCACTCTGGGTTCTAGAGTCTGTAAGAGCAGAACAGGAGGTAGAACCTTCAGCTACAAGGCTCCTCTCCTGTGGAACCAGCTCCCACTCTGGGTTCTAGAGTCTGTAAGAGCAGAACAGGAGGTAGAACCTTCAGCTACCAGGCTCCTCTCCTGTGGAACCAGCTCCCACTCTGGGTTCTAGAGTCTGTAAGAGCAGAACAGGAGGTAGAACCTTTAGGCTCCTCTCCTGTGGAACCAGCTCCCACTCTGTTTGTTACTTCCTTCTTAAATTATTATTAAATTGAACTCTAATATTTTATTCAATTATTAAATCATCACTTTCATTTCAGGAAAATCTGCATTTTACATTTTCTGAGAAAAGATCAATAATCAGCTCCTTGTTAATTAAACTCATTTCGACCAATTCACAAACATCCATTCATTTTAAATTGCGCTTCATATAAATGTGTTTTTATTCTTTAATCTTCTCACCTCTGGACTCAGTGTCTGAAGAACCGCTCAAACTTTTATCTTCATCCGGTCCGGACCGGCACGGCTCGGCCTCCAGTCCCGGGTCAGAAAGAGGCCGACGGTCCGACAAGATGTCCCGGATCAGGAAGGAGGAGCCGGCGGAGCGGGGCTGGATCTGAGCGGCCAGCCGAGGAGACTCGAACCGGGGAACACGCTCTCTGCGCGGGGAAGGAGGCGCCGAGCAGCCGCTGCCCGGGCGGAGCTCCGGAGGGAGGGGGGGCAGCGAGTCGGTCCGGACCCTGGAGCAGCTGGAGCAGCTGGAGCCCGGAAGATCCATCTGATCCAAAATCAATAACACCAGATCCATAAAATATACATTCAATTAAAATTTTAAATGAAATGTAAATTCAATTAAAAACACCAGTCTGGAGTTAAAATGAGGAAAGACTGAAGGAAGGAGGGAGAGAGAGAGAGAGAGAGAGAGAGAGAGAGAGAGAGAGAGAGAGAGAGAGAGAGAGAGAGAAGAGAGAAGAGAAGGAGATAGAGATGAGAGTAGATGATGAGAGCCACTACGCTCACCTCGCTCCTCTACCCTCTCTACCCTCCTCCTCTTGGAGGACACCTGCTCATCCTCCGTCCTCTTGGAGGACACCTGCTCATCCTCCGTCCTCTTGGAGGAGGACACCTGCTCACCCTCCGTCCTCTTGGAGGACACCTGCTCGCCCTCCGTCCTCTTGGAGGACACCTGCTCGCCCTCCGTCCTCTTGGAGGACACCTGCTCGTCCTCCGTCCTCTTGGAGGACACCTGCTCGTCCTCCGTCCTCTTGGAGGACACCTGCTCGCCCTCCGTCCTCTTGGAGGACACCTGCTCGCCCTCCGTCCTCTTGGAGGACACCTGCTCGCCCTCCGTCCTCTTGGAGGACACCTGCTCGCCTCCGTCCTCTTGGAGGACACCTGCTCGTCCTCCGTCCTCTTGGAGGACACCTGCTCGCCTCCGTCCTCTTGGAGGACACCTGCTCGCCCTCCGTCCTCTTGGAGGACACCTGCTCGCCCTCCGTCCTCTTGGAGGACACCTGCTCGCCCTCCGTCCTCTTGGAGGACACCTGCTCGCCCTCCGTCCTCTTGGAGGACACCTGCTCGTCCTCCGTCCTCTTGGAGGACACCTGCTCGTCCTCCGTCCTCTTGGAGGACAGCTGCTCTCTGAGTCGCTCCACCTGGTTCCTGCGTCTCAGCCAAAAGTCTCAGTTGTTGAAACCAGAGACAAAGTTCAACAAATATGTACAGATTTATTTTATATGAGGCCAAAAATAAACAAAACAAACCTGAAACCACCTTTTAACCTTTTAACAGATCGAAAAGTGAACAAATAAGTGTCTCAACCCCCCCCCCCCCCCCCCGCTCTGGATCAAGGTGCTCTGGATCTGCTCTAGCCCCATGCACGACGAGGTCTTTCTCAATGGGCAGCTTGTACTTGGACCGCCAGCTGGCCCCAAGAACCCAGTCCCCCTCCACGCTCTCATCAACACCTTTACACAGGTCTGGACAAATAGACAACACCAAAAGTACAACATTTGATTTTATTTTATTTCAGGTTTTATTGTGAAGACGATCCGACAGGTTCAGGACTCGGAGCTGCTGCCCCCTGCTGGTCCCTGAAGCTGTCGACAGCAGGAGGCACCTGAGAGGAGAAGAGGTTTCCTTTAGAGACCATCACAGATGCTGTGGTTACGTCCCACGTGACTCTGGAGTTACCTGGGTGAAGTGCGGCAATCTGAACCGGGGTCGCGTGACAGGAAGTGGTCTGCTCCTCCTCAGAAGACTGGTCCTGGTGTCTGAACCTGGTTTAGTCTACACACACGTATACGCACATAAACACACACATGTATATACACGCACACAAACACAGACACACTTGAGGCTCCTCCTGTGTTTGTTCTGGAGCTTTCAGCTGCATCACATGATCCTCATCAGCTGGTGACGCCATCCAGCTGTGAGGAGCAGCTGGATGGCGTCACCAGCTGCTCCTCACAGCTGGATGGCGTCACATGCTCAGAAGCTCCAGAGCAAACCGAAGGCTGCTGGACGCTCCAGGGATTCAACTCGAACAATTTAAAAAACATGGGAGAGAGATGGAACAGATTTTGAATCTTACAGTTGCCATCACAACTCATTGCTGCCTTACTTTCTGAACGGGGGTGTTGAGAACTTGTGATCAAACATGACTTCAGAAGAAAATAAAACAACAACTATGATGAAGTCGTGGCTGAGAAGACGAAGTTCAAACATTTAGTGTTTAGTCACAACCGTACGGAACAATGGGTCGGTGGCGCTTCCTGGTCAGCTCGCTCTCATTGGATATTACAGGTTTATGTTGGAGACGATTATCAAATCGTAAGTGTCAAAACATTTGCTCTTTACGTTTGAAGATCGGGGGGGCGACTCCGACTCATCGGCAGCATTAAGATCCAATCGGGTCCAAAATCTGTGATTATCCTGAAGTGTGCAGCAGCTGTCACACACACACACACACACACACACACAACACAACCACACACACACACCACCAACCACCACACACCACACACACACACACACACACAATAATATTTCTATATTCTGTGCTCTGGATCAATATGTTTTTGTATAATAAAACAATGAAAACACATGGAGCTATTTTCAGGACCGTGATGTGGTGCTGGTGACAGGACGAGTCGGAGAGATTGAGATGTTCTGGGTGAGTTAGAGGCTGAGATCCACTTCACCAACCAGACGTGGATTTAAACTCCCCCCCCCCCGTCCCTTTAAGGAGAGTCACCTCTAACAGTGTAGAGTCAGTGTTCGAGTCCCAGAGGGGGGGGGGGTTTGTAAACTATCTGTCCCCCAAATAAATATTAAAGGGATAAAAGGTTGAAGCTACTTCAAGGATCAAAGTATGAAAGTATGTGTGGTTCTCCTCCCAGTCCCCCCCCCCCCCTGTTCTTAGATGAGCTTCCTGTCAGTCTCTGCACCTCGGGTGCTTTCACCTGCACAACAGGTTCCACTGGGTCGGGCCTCAGGAATGAACCCGGCTGCTCGGAACCAGCTCAGGAATGAAGAGATTCTTTCTTTCACGTTTACATTTTAGAGAATGCTTCTCTCTCTCTCTCACCCTGAGCTGCTGGTTGTGGTTGCTGGTTTGAATCCTGCTCAGCTGCTCATCCTTCCAGCGGCGAGCGTACTGATGAGAGAGAAGGTCTGACAGAGGAGACGTCGGCCTGACTGACACATCCCTGAATCGATCAGTGATCAATCAACATCAATCAAGATCAATAATATATAATTACTCTTCTGTTTTATGTTCTGACCTGGTTGTGATGTCAGGAACTACCAGCTTCTGTGAAGCCCAGCCCTCCTGCTGTTTGGGTGCCCCCCCCCCCACCTGGGCCCGGTACTGACGCAGCTCATTGGACGTGACCAGTCCCGCCTTCACCGCGTTCCGGTTCAGAGACACGAAATCCGGAACCAGAACCCTGTGAGGATCCGCGGCTTCACGTCTGGGCTGAACCCTCCAGCTGGACAGAACTGAGACAACATAACACATGTCATCAAAGTTCACTGCAAAGGTTCATGGGAGTTGTAGTTGTTTAATATCAAAGATAAAAACAAACCACAGAAAACCAATTAAATTTGATATCAATTACTCAGTGATTCGGATGAACAAACACACACTCACACACACCACGCACACACACCACTCACACCACACACACACACACACTCACACACACACTCACACACACACACCACACACACACGCACACTCACACACACACACACACCACACACGCACGACACACCCACCACACGCACCACACACACACACACCACACACACGCACACACACACGCCCACGCACCACACCACACACGCACCACACACACACGCACTCACACAACACACACCACACACGCACCACACACACGCACGCACCACACACACACACACACACACCACACACCACAACACACACACCACCCACACACCCCACACACACTCACACACACCACACACACACCACACACACACCACCACACACCACACCACGCACACACACACACACACACCACACGCACACACACACACCACTCACCACACACACCACACACACCACTCACACACACCACCACACACACCACACACACCACCCACCACACACCACCACACACACTCACACACACCACCACTCACCACACCACCACACACACAACCACTACACACACACCACCACCACACACACACCACTCACCACACACACCACCACACACACACACACCCCACACACCACACACACACACCACACACACACACACACACACACACACGCACACACACACACACACACACACACACACACACACACACACACACACACACACACACACACGCACACACACACACACACAAGGATGGATTCTGCTCTAACTCTGTTGACCCCTGAAACTCCAGACGTGTTCTGTGGACTCAAGGTTTTGAAGGTTTAACAATTGTGACGTTATTGATTTTGTGTGACTGGTTATGAGTTTCTGTAAGTTCATCGACCAGAGGCCGGTTCTCAAGTGAGTTCAACATATCCAGGATCTGTTTAACCAGCTGAACTTAACAATCACAGTCAGGCTCAGTGGTCACATGACGCTACTGCATATGGGGCGGGGTTTACTGCATATGACCAATCACAGACATGGACAGTTTGACTGACAGCAGAGCCTCATATTTTACAACGAGGATCAAACTGTGAATAATAACTCAGAATAAATAAGAGCAGAACAAACATCCAGAATAAAAGAGACATTTCCAGCTGCTAATGCCGGAAGAACAGCTGTTAAAACATCTGGGATTGTTTTTATAGTCAAACTGTTCATGAACCGAGCAGATCTGTAAAACATGTGTTCTCATTGTGTGTCTGACAGTTTGAGTCTTCAGGTGAAACCTTGGTGGCTTCGAGCTCAGGAAACAACACACACAATATCTGATCATGTCTTTAAAACACAACAGGTACAACAATGTAATTCTATCTGTTGTGTAGAGAGGGCGGGCTTACCCTCGGCCACGCCTCCATTCTGCATTGAGCTGCTGCTGGTTCCAAAAGTAAAATCTGGACCAGGAAGTAAAAAACCTCTGGACCTGGATTGACCAAGAGACGCCTGCACACAGGAAGAGGAATCATCATCATCATCATCATCTTTATCACCATCATCTTCATCATTTTATTCTCATTATATATGCTTCAACTAGGAAACATTATCAGGACACACTCTGTAACGTTTCCACTGCTCTGCGGATGACACCAAGTTATACTAGTTATACTAGTTATACTTGTTATACTAGTTATACTAGTTATACTAGTTATACTATCATCATGTTAACCCTAACCCAAGGACATACAAACCTGATGAGCTGTAATTGTCTCTTATTGAACTCATATAAAACTAAGGTTCTGATACTTGGCCCTAAACACCTCAGAGACACATGATCTAATGAAGCTGCTCTCGAGGACGACTCACCTCGTTAAAGCCTCGGAGACAAGCTGTGGTTTGTGAATATGGGCTATATAATCAGATTTGATTGATTGATCATCATCACCATCTTCATCATCATCATCATCATCATCACAGACAGGTAGTAGTTGGATGTGAATTGACAGGAAGTGAGATGTTGTTGTTTTTACCTTGATCATCAGCGGATTGGTCAACATGGAGTCTCTGACCACACCCATCCTGGGTGATGACATGTTGTCGTTTGTTTGTTGTTGTTGTTGTTGTCGTTTGTTTGTTTGTTGTTGTTGTTTTCCTGTCTGGCTGAGGAAGAAGAACAGTGACAGTATTTGACTGCTGACCTCCGACCTTTAATAAAAACTTTGAAACTAAACCAACAGAAACAAACTCACCTGCGTCCTGTGTCCGCTGCTGCGTCGCTATGGTAACAGCTGCTTAGCCGGAAGTGCAGCACTTTCAAATTAAAGTTGATTAGAGTCAAACCGCACTAAAGTTTGTTTATTTGTTTTAAGGAGGAACAAACAACAACAACGATCAAAGCTAAAAGCTAAAAGCACAACAGATGAGATGAATTAAATGAATCAATGAAATATGTGTGAGACGATATCAAAGATTGACATAGCCTGCTGCATTCAGGGACTGTAGGAACAACTGGAACACAACTACATATTTAAAATGATAATAAAAAATACACAGTGTTTTTAAACTGAGAAATAAACACCATTAATTAAAAACGATGTTATTTGTATTTTATAAATACACAATAAATCATCTGAAATAAAGGTTGTTTATCACATCAGGAAAACATTTAGACCACGTGAACGCATCGCGTCATTCCACACGTCATTCTTAGCTAGATAAAGATCGTCTATTGAAACATATCTCACTCCGCAGCACAAACAAAAAACCCACTTCTACCAGAGACCACGTCCGAGCGTTACCATGGCAACGAAACGACCAGATGAATCATCGATCATCGAGCAGGGTCGATGATCGATGATCTCTGCTCGATGATCACTGCTCGATGATCTCTGCTCGATGATCAATGATCACTGCTCGATGATCTCTGCTCGATGATCACTGCTCGATGATCTCTGCTCGATGATCAATGATCTCTGCTCGATGATCTCTGCTCGATGATCTCTGCCATCGACACAGTGGACGTGTAGCTGGTTGTTGGAAAGCGGCTCAGAGTGAGAGCTCTGTCCCGCTGCTCGCCTCTCTGCCAGCGGGGCTCCTGCTCGTGTCTCCCCGGAGTCTGTTCACATCGTCCCGGAGCAACAGGTCCAACCGGCCGCTGCTCTGCCGCTGCTCGGTGCCTCTCCCCGGTGCCTCTCCCCCGGTGCCTCTCCCCCGGTGCCTCTCCCCCGGTGCCTCTCCCCCGGGAACACAGCATGTCCCGGGCCTGGTGGAAAGCGGCGGCGCTGCTGTGGCTCGTCCCCGGGTGCCTGGGAGCCGCGGCCCGGCTGTACACGGAGGAGGACCCGCTGGTGATCCTGGGCAGCAGCAGCCTGAAGCCCGCCGTCACCAACTCGTCCTCGGCCTGGCTGATCCAGTTCTACTCGTCGTGGTGCGGACACTGTGTCCAGTTCTCCGGCTCCTGGAAGAGTCTGGCTCTGGACGTCAAAGGTTCACACTCGCTCACCAGACTCCATTGGAAACATTTAGATTGAATGTGTTCCTGGTCGTTAAAGCAGGGTTCGAGTCTCACTCTGTGGACTCTGGTTGTTCAGGAGCTCCCCGACACTTCGGCATTAACAGTGTCCTCACTGAGCCTCAGGTCCCGGAGCAGCGGCCTCTCACACCCCCGCTGCTCCGGGGCACAGCGCGAGAGGAGCCGTGAAAACACTGCACTTTATAAACGGACTTCTGACTGAGGTGCTAACAGCTGTTAGCTCAGTTAGCTCAGTAAACACATTCATGTTAGTTACAGCGGCGCAAAGTAACGAAGTACTTCTACTCCTGTAGTTGAGTATTTCCTGTTCCACACGTTTCATCCACCTCTGCTCTGTGATTGGTTACAAAGCAGGAAGTGCAGCAGGAGCCCGTCTGTCATTGGCTGATTCTGTCTGCTTTGTTTGGTCCTCACATGGAGCTTAGTCCTGAATCTAGTCACCACACACTTGTTTCAGGAGTGAGGGTAAACGGGGACACGGCTGATTATTGATTATAAACTATTAATTAATTATTATTTTTCATTTATTATTTATTATAAATGATCGATTGTTGGTTATACGTTATTTACACATTTAAGCCAAAAGAGAAGTGAAACACCAGCAACATCTTTTCATGTAGAAAACACAACACACACACACACACACACACACACAACCAGTGTGAACCTGTCTGTAGTCTCCATCTGCCACCGTGGAATAACTCAACCAGAGAGCAGCTGCTGCACACACACACACACACACACACACACACACACACACACACACACACACACACACACACACACACACACACACACACTCTCCTCTCTTCATGTGGAGCTCTCAGAGTCAAAGGACATCTGAGAGACAAAGACTCAGACGACCCCTGAACCCTGACAGCTGGGAGACCACACACACACAAGCGGAATGGATCATGTTTTATTTTGAAGGTCAAACTGATGACATCAAATAACTTCCTCTTTGTCTTCTGGCTTTGTTAATGTGTGTGTGTCTTTGTGTGTGTGTCTTTCAGACTGGCAGCGGGCCATCAGTGTGGCCGT